>OX463323.1:37500-371435 GCA_949820665.1 Scrobipalpa costella | reverse complement strand
GGACGCCGCGCTGCAGGCCGTCAACTCACTGCTATTGGTCAGTATTACACACACACACACACACACACAACAAGGCGGTGTTGTGAGTGGCTGGAGGCGGGCGCGGCGGACGACAACAGCGTGCTGCAGAGCAACATGCGCGCGATCAAGGAGGACGCCGCGCTGCAGGCCGTCAACTCACTGCTATTGGTCAGTATTACACACACACACACACACACACAACAAGGCGGTGTGTGAGTGGCTGGAGGCGGGCGCGGCGGACGACAACAGCGTGCTGCAGAGCAACATGCGCGCGATCAAGGAGGACGCCGCGCTGCAGGCCGTCAACTCACTGCTATTGGTCAGTATTACACACACACACACACACACACAACAAGGCGGTGTGTGAGTGGCTGGAGGCGGGCGCGGCGGACGACAACAGCGTGCTGCAGAGCAACATGCGCGCGATCAAGGAGGACGCCGCGCTGCAGGCCGTCAACTCACTGCTATTGGTCAGTATTACACACACACACACACACACAACAAGGCGGTGTGCGAGTGGCTGGAGGCGGGCGCGGCGGACGACAACAGCGTGCTGCAGAGCAACATGCGCGCGATCAAGGAGGACGCCGCGCTGCAGGCCGTCAACTCACTGCTATTGGTCAGTATTACACACACACACACACACACAACAAGGCGGTGTGTGAGTGGCTGGAGGCGGGCGCGGCGGACGACAACAGCGTGCTGCAGAGCAACATGCGCGCGATCAAGGAGGACGCCGCGCTGCAGGCCGTCAACTCACTGCTATTGGTCAGTATTACACACACACACACACACACAACAAGGCGGTGTGTGAGTGGCTGGAGGCGGGCGCGGCGGACGACAACAGCGTGCTGCAGAGCAACATGCGCGCGATCAAGGAGGACGCCCGCGCTGCAGGCCGTCAACTCACTGCTATTGGTCAGTATTACACACACACACACACACAACAAGGCGGTGTGTGAGTGGCTGGAGGCGGGCGCGGCGGACGACAACAGCGTGCTGCAGAGCAACATGCGCGCGATCAAGGAGGACGCCGCGCTGCAGGCCGTCAACTCACTGCTATTGGTCAGTATTACACACACACACACACACAAGGCGGTGTGTGAGTGGCTGGAGGCGGGCGCGGCGGACGACAACAGCGTGCTGCAGAGCAACATGCGCGCGATCAAGGAGGACGCCGCGCTGCAGGCCGTCAACTCACTGCTATTGGTCAGTATTACACACACACACACACACAACAAGGCGGTGTGTGAGTGGCTGGAGGCGGGCGCGGCGGACGACAACAGCGTGCTGCAGAGCAACATGCGCGCGATCAAGGAGGACGCCGCGCTGCAGGCCGTCAACTCACTGCTATTGGTCAGTATTACACACACACACACAACAAGGCGGTGTGCGAGTGGCTGGAGGCGGGCGCGGCGGACGACAACAGCGTGCTGCAGAGCAACATGCGCGCGATCAAGGGAGGACGCCGCGCTGCAGGCCGTCAACTCACTGCTATTGGTCAGTATTACACACACACACACACACACAACAAGGCGGTGTGTGAGTGGCTGGAGGCGGCGCGGCGGACGACAACAGCGTGCTGCAGAGCAACATGCGCGCGATCAAGGAGGACGCCGCGCTGCAGGCCGTCAACTCACTGCTATTGGTCAGTATTACACACACACACACACACACAACAAGGCGGTTTGTGTGAGTGGCTGGAGGCGGGCGCGGCGGACGACAACAGCGTGCTGCAGAGCAACATGCGCGCGATCAAGGAGGACGCCGCGCTGCAGGCCGTCAACTCACTGCTATTGGTCAGTATTACACACACACACACACACACACAACAAGGCGGTGTGTGAGTGGCTGGAGGCGGGCGCGGCGGACGACAACAGCGTGCTGCAGAGCAACATAGCGCGCGATCAAGGAGGACGCCGCGCTGCAGGCCGTCAACTCACTGCTATTGGTCAGTATTACACACACACACACACACACACACAACAAGGCGGTGTGTGAGTGGCTGGAGGCGGGCGCGGCGGACGACAACAGCGTGCTGCAGAGCAACATGCGCGCGATCAAGGAGGACGCCGCGCTGCAGGCCGTCAACTCACTGCTATTGGTCAGTATTACACACACACACACACAACAAGGCGGTGTGTGAGTGGCTGGAGGCGGGCGCGGCGGACGACAACAGCGTGCTGCAGAGCAACATGCGCGCGATCAAGGAGGACGCCGCGCTGCAGGCCGTCAACTCACTGCTATTGGTCAGTATTACACACACACACACACACACAACAAGGCGGTGTGTGAGTGGCTGGAGGCGGGCGCGGCGGACGACAACAGCGTGCTGCAGAGCAACATGCGCGCGATCAAGGAGGACGCCGCGCTGCAGGCCGTCAACTCACTGCTATTGGTCAGTATTACACACACACACACACACACAACAAGGCGGTGTGTGAGTGGCTGGAGGCGGGCGCGGCGGACGACAACAGCGTGCTGCAGAGCAACATGCGCGCGATCAAGGAGGACGCCGCGCTGCAGGCCGTCAACTCACTGCTATTGGTCAGTATTACACACACACACACACACACAACAAGGCGGTGTGTGAGTGGCTGGAGGCGGGCGCGGCGGACGACAACAGCGTGCTGCAGAGCAACATGCGCGCGATCAAGGAGGACGCCGCGCTGCAGGCCGTCAACTCACTGCTATTGGTCAGTATTACACACACACACACACACACACAACAAGGCGGTGTGTGAGTGGCTGGAGGCAGGGCGCGGCGGACGACAACAGCGTGCTGCAGAGCAACATGCGCGCGATCAAGGAGGACGCCGCGCTGCAGGCCGTCAACTCACTGCTATTGGTCAGTATTACACACACACACACACACAACAAGGCGGTGTGTGAGTGGCTGGAGGCGGGCGCGGCGGACGACAACAGCGTGCTGCAGAGCAACATGCGCGCGATCAAGGAGGACGCCGCGCTGCAGGCCGTCAACTCACTGCTATTGGTCAGTATTACACACACACACACACACACACAACAAGGCGGTGTGTGAGTGGCTGGAGGCGGGCGCGGCGGACGACAACAGCGTGCTGCAGAGCAACATGCGCGCGATCAAGGAGGACGCCGCGCTGCAGGCCGTCAACTCACTGCTATTGGTCAGTATTACACACACACACACACACACACAACAAGGCGGTGTGTGAGTGGCTGGAGGCGGGCGCGGCGGACGACAACAGCGTGCTGCAGAGCAACATGCGCGCGATCAAGGAGGACGCCGCGCTGCAGGCCGTCAACTCACTGCTATTGGTCAGTATTACACACACACACACACAACAAGGCGGTGTGCGAGTGGCTGGAGGCGGGCGCGGCGGACGACAACAGCGTGCTGCAGAGCAACATGCGCGCGATCAAGGAGGACGCCGCGCTGCAGGCCGTCAACTCACTGCTATTGGTCAGTATTACACACACACACACACACACAACAAGGCGGTGTTGTGAGTGGCTGGAGGCGGGCGCGGCGGACGACAACAGCGTGCTGCAGAGCAACATGCGCGCGATCAAGGAGGACGCCGCGCTGCAGGCCGTCAACTCACTGCTATTGGTCAGTATTACACACACACACACACACACAACAAGGCGGTGTGTGAGTGGCTGGAGGCGGGCGCGGCGGACGACAACAGCGTGCTGCAGAGCAACATGCGCGCGATCAAGGAGGACGCCGCGCTGCAGGCCGTCAACTCACTGCTATTGGTCAGTATTACACACACACACACACACACAACAAGGCGGTGTGTGAGTGGCTGGAGGCGGGCGCGGCGGACGACAACAGCGTGCTGCAGAGCAACATGCGCGCGATCAAGGAGGACGCCGCGCTGCAGGCCGTCAACTCACTGCTATTGGTCAGTATTACACACACACAACACACACACACACACACAACAAGGCGGTGTGTGAGTGGCTGGAGGCGGGCGCGGCGGACGACAACAGCGTGCTGCAGAGCAACATGCGCGCGATCAAGGAGGACGCCGCGCTGCAGGCCGTCAACTCACTGCTATTGGTCAGTATTACACACACACACACACACACACAACAAGGCGGTGTGTGAGTGGCTGGAGGCGGGCGCGGCGGACGACAACAGCGTGCTGCAGAGCAACATGCGCGCGATCAAGGAGGACGCCGCCGCTGCAGGCCGTCAACTCACTGCTATTGGTCAGTATTACACACACACACACACAACAAGGCGGTGTGTGAGTGGCTGGAGGCGGGCGCGGCGGACGACAACAGCGTGCTGCAGAGCAACATGCGCGCGATCAAGGAGGACGCCGCGCTGCAGGCCGTCAACTCACTGCTATTGGTCAGTATTACACACACACACACACACACAACAAGGCGGTGTGTGAGTGGCTGGAGGCGGGCGCGGCGGACGACAACAGCGTGCTGCAGAGCAACATGCGCGCGATCAAGGAGGACGCCGCGCTGCAGGCCGTCAACTCACTGCTATTGGTCAGTATTACACACACACACACACACACAACAAGGCGGTGTGTGAGTGGCTGGAGGCGGGCGCGGCGGACGACAACAGCGTGCTGCAGAGCAACATGCGCGCGATCAAGGAGGACGCCGCGCTGCAGGCCGTCAACTCACTGCTATTGGTCAGTATTACACACACACACACACACAACACACACACAACAAGGCGGTGTGTGAGTGGCTGGAGGCGGGCGCGGCGGACGACAACAGCGTGCTGCAGAGCAACATGCGCGCGATCAAGGAGGACGCCGCGCTGCAGGCCGTCAACTCACTGCTATTGGTCAGTATTACACACACACACACACACACACAACAAGGCGGTGTGTGAGTGGCTGGAGGCGGGCGCGGCGGACGACAACAGCGTGCTGCAGAGCAACATGCGCGCGATCAAGGAGGACGCCGCGCTGCAGGCCGTCAACTCACTGCTATTGGTCAGTATTACACACACACACACACACACACAACAAGGCGGTGTGTGAGTGGCTGGAGGCGGGCGCGGCGGACGACAACAGCGTGCTGCAGAGCAACATGCGCGCGATCAAGGAGGACGCCGCGCTGCAGGCCGTCAACTCACTGCTATTGGTCAGTATTACACACACACACACACACACAACAAGGCGGTGTGTGAGTGGCTGGAGGCGGGCGCGGCGGACGACAACAGCGTGCTGCAGAGCAACATGCGCGCGATCAAGGAGGACGCCGCGCTGCAGGCCGTCAACTCACTGCTATTGGTCAGTATTACACACACACACACACAACAAGGCGGTGTGTGAGTGGCTGGAGGCGGGCGCGGCGGACGACAACAGCGTGCTGCAGAGCAACATGCGCGCGATCAAGGAGGACGCCGCGCTGCAGGCCGTCAACTCACTGCTATTGGTCAGTATTACACACACACACACACACACACACACACAACAAGGCGGTGTGTGAGTGGCTGGAGGCGGGCGCGGCGGACGACAACAGCGTGCTGCAGAGCAACATGCGCGCGATCAAGGAGGACGCCGCGCTGCAGGCCGTCAACTCACTGCTATTGGTCAGTATTACACACACACACACACACAACAAGGCGGTGTGTGAGTGGCTGGAGGCGGGCGCGGCGGACGACAACAGCGTGCTGCAGAGCAACATGCGCGCGATCAAGGAGGACGCCGCGCTGCAGGCCGTCAACTCACTGCTATTGGTCAGTATTACACACACACACACACAACAAGGCGGTGTGTGAGTGGCTGGAGGCGGGCGCGGCGGACGACAACAGCGTGCTGCAGAGCAACATGCGCGCGATCAAGGAGGACGCCGCGCTGCAGGCCGTCAACTCACTGCTATTGGTCAGTATTACACACACACACACACACACACAACAAGGCGGTGTGTGAGTGGCTGGAGGCGGGCGCGGCGGACGACAACAGCGTGCTGCAGAGCAACATGCGCGCGATCAAGGAGGACGCCGCGCTGCAGGCCGTCAACTCACTGCTATTGGTCAGTATTACACACACACACACACAACAAGGCGGTGTGTGAGTGGCTGGAGGCGGGCGCGGCGGACGACAACAGCGTGCTGCAGAGCAACATGCGCGCGATCAAGGAGGACGCCGCGCTGCAGGCCGTCAACTCACTGCTATTGGTCAGTATTACACACACACACACACACACACAACAAGGCGGTGTGCGAGTGGCTGGAGGCGGGCGCGGCGGACGACAACAGCGTGCTGCAGAGCAACATGCGCGCGATCAAGGAGGACGCCGCGCTGCAGGCCGTCAACTCACTGCTATTGGTCAGTATTACACACACACACACACACACACACAACAAGGCGGTGTGTGAGTGGCTGGAGGCGGGCGCGGCGGACGACAACAGCGTGCTGCAGAGCAACATGCGCGCGATCAAGGAGGACGCCGCGCTGCAGGCCGTCAACTCACTGCTATTGGTCAGTATTACACACACACACACAACAAGGCGGTGTGTGAGTGGCTGGAGGCGGGCGCGGCGGACGACAACAGCGTGCTGCAGAGCAACATGCGCGCGATCAAGGAGGACGCCGCGCTGCAGGCCGTCAACTCACTGCTATTGGTCAGTATTACACACACACACACACACACACAACAAGGCGGTGTGCGAGTGGCTGGAGGCGGGCGCGGCGGACGACAACAGCGTGCTGCAGAGCAACATGCGCGCGATCAAGGAGGACGCCGCGCTGCAGGCCGTCAACTCACTGCTATTGGTCAGTATTACACACACACACACACACAACAAGGCGGTGTGCGAGTGGCTGGAGGCGGGCGCGGCGGACGACAACAGCGTGCTGCAGAGCAACATGCGCGCGATCAAGGAGGACGCCGCGCTGCAGGCCGTCAACTCACTGCTATTGGTCAGTATTACACACACACACACACACACACAACAAGGCGGTGTGTGAGTGGCTGGAGGCGGGCGCGGCGGACGACAACAGCGTGCTGCAGAGCAACATGCGCGCGATCAAGGAGGACGCCGCGCTGCAGGCCGTCAACTCACTGCTATTGGTCAGTATTACACACACACACACACACACACAACAAGGCGGTGTGCGAGTGGCTGGAGGCGGGCGCGGCGGACGACAACAGCGTGCTGCAGAGCAACATGCGCGCGATCAAGGAGGACGCCGCGCTGCAGGCCGTCAACTCACTGCTATTGGTCAGTATTACACACACACACACACACACACAACAAGGCGGTGTGTGAGTGGCTGGAGGCGGGCGCGGCGGACGACAACAGCGTGCTGCAGAGCAACATGCGCGCGATCAAGGAGGACGCCGCGCTGCAGGCCGTCAACTCACTGCTATTGGTCAGTATTACACACACACACACACACAACAAGGCGGTGTGTGAGTGGCTGGAGGCGGGCGCGGCGGACGACAACAGCGTGCTGCAGAGCAACATGCGCGCGATCAAGGAGGACGCCGCGCTGCAGGCCGTCAACTCACTGCTATTGGTCAGTATTACACACACACACACACACACACAACAAGGCGGTGTGCGAGTGGCTGGAGGCGGGCGCGGCGGACGACAACAGCGTGCTGCAGAGCAACATGCGCGCGATCAAGGAGGACGCCGCGCTGCAGGCCGTCAACTCACTGCTATTGGTCAGTATTACACACACACACACACACACAACAAGGCGGTGTGTGAGTGGCTGGAGGCGGGCGCGGCGGACGACAACAGCGTGCTGCAGAGCAACATGCGCGCGATCAAGGAGGACGCCGCGCTGCAGGCCGTCAACTCACTGCTATTGGTCAGTATTACACACACACACACACACAACAAGGCGGTGTGTGAGTGGCTGGAGGCGGGCGCGGCGGACGACAACAGCGTGCTGCAGAGCAACATGCGCGCGATCAAGGAGGACGCCGCGCTGCAGGCCGTCAACTCACTGCTATTGGTCAGTATTACACACACACACACACACACACAACAAGGCGGTGTGCGAGTGGCTGGAGGCGGGCGCGGCGGACGACAACAGCGTGCTGCAGAGCAACATGCGCGCGATCAAGGAGGACGCCGCGCTGCAGGCCGTCAACTCACTGCTATTGGTCAGTATTACACACACACACACACACAACAAGGCGGTGTGTGAGTGGCTGGAGGCGGGCGCGGCGGACGACAACAGCGTGCTGCAGAGCAACATGCGCGCGATCAAGGAGGACGCCGCGCTGCAGGCCGTCAACTCACTGCTATTGGTCAGTATTACACACACACACACACACACACAACAAGGCGGTGTGCGAGTGGCTGGAGGCGGGCGCGGCGGACGACAACAGCGTGCTGCAGAGCAACATGCGCGCGATCAAGGAGGACGCCGCGCTGCAGGCCGTCAACTCACTGCTATTGGTCAGTATTACACACACACACACACACACAACAAGGCGGTGTGCGAGTGGCTGGAGGCGGGCGCGGCGGACGACAACAGCGTGCTGCAGAGCAACATGCGCGCGATCAAGGAGGACGCCGCGCTGCAGGCCGTCAACTCACTGCTATTGGTCAGTATTACACACACACACACACACACACACAACAAGGCGGTGTGCGAGTGGCTGGAGGCGGGCGCGGCGGACGACAACAGCGTGCTGCAGAGCAACATGCGCGCGATCAAGGAGGACGCCGCGCTGCAGGCCGTCAACTCACTGCTATTGGTCAGTATTACACACACACACACACACACAACAAGGCGGTGTGTGAGTGGCTGGAGGCGGGCGCGGCGGACGACAACAGCGTGCTGCAGAGCAACATGCGCGCGATCAAGGAGGACGCCGCGCTGCAGGCCGTCAACTCACTGCTATTGGTCAGTATTACACACACACACACACACACAACAAGGCGGTGTGTGAGTGGCTGGAGGCGGGCGCGGCGGACGACAACAGCGTGCTGCAGAGCAACATGCGCGCGATCAAGGAGGACGCCGCGCTGCAGGCCGTCAACTCACTGCTATTGGTCAGTATTACACACACACACACACACACACAACAAGGCGGTGTGCGAGTGGCTGGAGGCGGGCGCGGCGGACGACAACAGCGTGCTGCAGAGCAACATGCGCGCGATCAAGGAGGACGCCGCGCTGCAGGCCGTCAACTCACTGCTATTGGTCAGTATTACACACACACACACACACACACACATATATATATTTAAAAAACGTATATATTTGGAGGCTCAAGATATGGAGAAATGGAAGAAGGGGAGGGAGGCCTTTGCCTTGCAGTGGGACACCTCAGGCTGTTAATAATAATTATGTATTTAATTTTAAGAAAATTTATACTTTTCCAATATTCCACTTGTATTTGCTCCAGTTATGTTCCCTCCAACATAGGAATTATATTCGCTCCAATGTTTCAGTTATATTTGCTCCAATATTTCATTTTTAATTGCTCTAATATTCCAAGTATATTAGCTCCAATATTCTAGTTATATTTACTCGAATATCCCAGTTTTATTTGTCCAATATTTCTGATTATTTTGCTCCAATATGATATTTATATTTGCTCCAATATTGCAGTTGTATGTGCTCTAATATTCCAGTTATACTTGCTCTAATATCCCAGTTTTATTTGTCCAATATTTCTGATTATTTTGCTCCAATATGATATTTATATTTGCTCCAATATTGCAGTTGTATGTGCTCTAATATTCCAGTTATACTTGCTCTAATATCCCAGTTTTATTTGTCCAATATTTCTGATTATTTTGCTCCAATATGATATTTATATTTGCTCCAATATTGCAGTTGTATGTGCTCTAATATTCCAGTTATACTTGCTCTAATATCCCAGTTTTATTTGTCCAATATTTCTGATTATTTTGCTCCAATATGATATTTGTATTTGCTCCAATATTCCAGTTATATTTGCTCTAATATTCCAGTTATATTTGCTCTAATATTCCAGTTATATTTGCTCTAATATTCCAGTTATATTTGCTCTAATATTCCAGTTATATTTTCAACAATATTTCAGTTGTATTTGCTCCATATTTTCAGTTATATTTGCTCCAATATTCCAGTAATTTGCTCCATATTTTCAGTTATATTTGCAAATCCAAATTTCCATTATTATAAATTCCGTTTATTAAATATGTTGTTCTTATTTTTCACAGGAACTATCGCCAGCCCAGCGGTCAGAGTTCGTAAGAAAAATATCCGCTTTAGAGCTCAACTAGTAGACATACACACACACTAGCCAACTAAACGTCATTTTATTATATTAAATTCAATATAATATGAAGTAGACACAGATACGCAAAGATATGGAAGATTTAGGTCTTAAAACATTATAATATCGAAAGCATTTTTTAAGTTCTTGTCTTACTAAAGCTACGTTCGATATATAGTCAATATGGACGCACAAAACTGTTATATACATAATTATGATTGCAGTGAGTGAAAGAGATAGGGTATTTTTTTTTCTAATTTTGATAAATCTTTCGATTTTTGATGTAAAAGGCGCGGTTTCTATATCCTTCTTTATCTGTGATAGTGATGAACAAATTGTCTATTTATTAATGTTGAATTGCTTATTTGTTGAAACGTTAACTCGATCTGTAGAAAATATTTATTAATCTTTAAACATTGATCACCCTTGATAGGATACTTGATATTTGAATACAGGATGTAAGAAATACCACTAATAAAGGGTATTAAATAAAACAATGCGCTATATTGTTGATTTTCGAGTTTTATATTATTATCCTGTCCGATTTCTTTTAATGTCAAAAGGAAATTACCGGACTACAAAATATCGACCGATAAGCGATTTAAGGCAAGTTAAAGACGAATTTCAGTTAACAGATTGTTATGCATTACTGCAGATTTTTCGATTTACGTTACTCAAATCTTTTCGAAGATTATAAGTTTACCGTTTGAACTAAAATTATAATAAAAACGACTATCACTTTGAATGTATTTTGTCAAGTATCCTATATATTTATATTATAGCAATGAACATCATGTTTTAGTGTCCGGGTGATCTATGTTCTGGCTATTATTTAAATAAGATACTCTAGATAGTGGCATTTTATTTATAATTATATGTATATGAATTTGCGATCAGAATTATAAATATTGTTGTTGATCTGGATTTTAAAAGTGTAATTTTCGGCGTAGCTTACCGTGGGTTGCAAGTTTTATAAAGCCGTGACTCCAGCGCAACAAAACATACCCCGCGGGGCAGGGGGGAACGGTCTTACAAACATTTCCCTTCCCCTCTGCCCCGCGGGGGGGGGGGATGTTTTGTGTAATCTTTCAGAGCAGGAGTCACGCCTTAATATATCTAATATAGGGTGTTAAGGAATCTCCGCCATTTTATCAAAAATGTAACTCAGCCATGCATTTGGTATCAATGATAAAGTCTCCAAATAATGTTTTTTAAAGTACTCTGACGCTCAACGTTTAAATTTGCAATATTCAGTTGTTTACCCTACCACCACCGTGTATAAGATTAAAAAACACCGAACTTATATTTTATCTCTTAAGTACTCGTATCACCCTATATCATTTAATTCATAGATATTTCTCAATTTATTTAATTTAATTTCCTTCTAATTTAGTGAAAAAATACCACGAAAGTGTATTGTGATACCTTTATTTATATTAAGGGTCCCCGGGTTTCCATTCCTAGTGTGAATGAGTTATATATTTTTTTGTAAGATCGTAACCATATTTTTTGGTGTCTCAATGCCATAAAATATATTCATTAGTAAATTGACCATTTGCTAATATACGCAATTTTTTTCAATTAAATTATTTTGAATTTGCAAAGAATTCTATATCCTGGTCACGGCACCAAAATGTAACTGGAAAGGCCGTCCGGGAAATATGACCTTCATAGTAATGTTATCAGTTAGATGTTGCTTGAACACTGATAAAACGTTGTACCAATATTGATGTACAATTATTAAATTTCAAACCAAAGTAAATCCAGAGGATAATGCGTACTCAAAGTACTGAAAAAAGATAAATTATATGATAATTCGCCTCGTATTTATTTTATATTTTGAACAAAGTTGTCCCCAAAGATGTCCCTTGGTCGCAAAATGTCCCTTGGTTGCAAAACGACCCTTTCGCAAAAAAACCCTCGCAAAATGTCCCTTTAGTAAAAAAAATCTAAAACTTAGAAGACCCACTATTTGAACTAAATCTATCAAAGGGACATTTTGCGCGAGTGGCATTCTGCGCAGTAAGGACAAGATTGTGTAACATTCCTTTCCTATTTATATTTTGTGTGAAAAAATATGTTAAGTATGTATGATATTAATGGCCCATGACTATTTTTTTTAATAGTTGAATTTGTTTGTATGAGGATTAAGTAGGTGGTGAATCTATGGCTCAGTCACATTGAAGTGATAAACATCAAGTTGGTCTTTTGTTTAAAATGAAATAGTTAAAAAATAAACTTTTCCAAGGATTTTAAACAAATAGAAAACTATTAGCATGTTTTTTTTGTATTTATTTTTGTTATACTGTGTCGTTTCGTTTATACCTGAGAACGAGAAATATCAATTAATTTGTGACTGTGCGTTATAAGTGTCATAATTTATTTATTGTTTTAATTTAAACATTTTTATTCAGTTTCTGTGTAAAGCGTAGAATGGGCAATGGGTCTTTGGTTATTCGCGATATTGTTTGTATAAAATGTATTTTATAAAAAGTTTCTTAAATAAAGGTTTTAGAAAAACTGTAAGCTGTGAGGTTTAATTTATATACCCGTTCTGAAAACTTAATAAGTGAATAAATATTTACATACATACATATAATTACGGCTTCATCCCTAATGGGGTAGGCAGAGCATAAACGATCTAAACAAAGGTCATTCCGCCACGTCTGACAAAATTTGAGGTTTGTTTAAGACAGATTTGTAGGTAATTTGCTGTAGTGACAGGTTGTCAGCCCATCGCCTAAATTACAATATACTGAAACCCTCGGATCCCTTAGCTGGTTTTTACAGCATGCCCGGGAGGAAATGCAGCTGGCACAGTCTATATTTTTACCTCGCTCCCAGGCCAAAATATTTGATATAAATTATTACATATAGCCCTGACAGGAATTAAAAATACCTGTCATAGAGGTACCATAGAGAAGGGCTTATAGGAACTACATAAGCCCCTCTTATTCTGTCTATATATATTTTTAATTCCTGGCAGAGGTATTCGTGTTATAAAGATGAACCAATTGGTCTAGGAAAACAAAAATGAAATCCCAAATTTAAAACAATATTTTATTTAAATAATTCTCTTGCACTACCTACAACACAGACATCTTACTTAATTTTACAAACTATCATAAAATGTACAATCATCATTTGAAATTGAATAGCATATCATTATCACAACGAAATTATAAGTACTAAATACAATCTCACACATGCAAGGAGTTTCCAACTGTTCAGCGCAGGAATACGGGGTGTAAGGGACAGCGTCCCGCACACTGACAGGGGCTGCTCAGTCAACGAAATTGAACGACATTCACCGGCAAATTCTTTTAGGAGATGAAAAATATTTGACCTTCCAAACAAGATGAACAACTCGTTCAGACATGTAAGGAAAACCGAATATATTTTTTTCACTTCCTGTAAAAATAATATCCTGCTGGTAGTTGTTCAGTTTCGTTGAGCAACAAGTTTGCAGGACGCTGTCCCTTACACGCCGTATAATATTCCAAAACTCCCTATTTTTTTAACAACTTTACGAAAATTATACTTAAGTAATAAACATAAATATCATAATCATACATAATACAAATCGCATTTGGTCCTAAGACAAAAAACGTTCTTAGAAGGTCAATATAACTGTTGGCGATATGCCAGATTCGCGGAAGGTCACAATTTTATCTTTGGAACAACTGCGAAAGGAAGGTGAATCTTGAACTTTATCTTACGACTTAAGGAAATTGAAGGTTTTTCCGAAGTGAAGTACCTACTGGACATTTCTAGGAAGAATTACAGCGCGTTGTTCACAACATACGATCATTTACAATAATTCTTTATTGCACCACAATTATTACAGATACAAAATCAATGAAAAGAACAGTAAGTACAATACAGGCGGCCTTATTGCCAGGGTAGCAATTTCTTCCAGGCAACCTAATAATAATACTATTTTCCCAATAGTTCAAAAAATAAAATTTTAATCCGATCACTCCCAAAATAATAATTATTATTTAACAATAATAATTTCAATCAATCCAATCAATAAGTACGTAATTTAAATGCGTTAATCATTAATTTATGTTATTTATGATTGTTATTTTTAGGAATGCTGTTAAGTTATTCGAGTTGATTCAGTTAAATATTTAAACATTTATTTTTCATTCTTTTGAAAATAATAATAATAGTAAAGTTTATTTAATATTTTGTTTTATTTAATTTGGTTCATCTCAATTATTTTCTATTTGATTTTAAACTAACAAAGTACATTAGGATTTCTAATTTTTTTTTAAATGACACATATTTGATTAATTTGGCATTATTTGATTTTTGAGTCCTGTATTTTGTAGCTACCTACCTAGCTAAACAAAACATCAAGGCACTAAGTCACCTTGCAATTAATTTGTTTAAAATTACTTACATTATATTACTCGAAACAGATAATTTCACCTTTTTTCTTATATTTACCTTTTATATATAATAATAAATACTTTACAAAGTTTATGAAAGTGCTCGATTTTAGATATGCGTGCAAAATGTACAAAATACAAAGGCGTATTTTCGAAAGTTTATTCACAAATACTAGTTTAATACAGTCGGCTGCATATTCAATCCTTGACGATTCTCTTTGAATATGCATTTGAATTACTTTTATCTATTAGTAACTGTCCCTTGTATTTATCAGAAGAGTGCCGATAGAGGCAAAGTGGCGCACAATCTGTTAAAAAACACAGTGAATTGAAAATCCGGTCCAACAGACTCAAGTAATAGTAATGAAGATAATTTAGAACCTCATTAATTAGCGATTCATAGTTCGTTGTAGTAACAGGTACAAAAATTGCTATCAACGGCCACAGATGGAACTTTTTCTACCTGTTACTACAACGAACTACGAACTGCAAATATTTAAGGTTTATAAATATTACTTGAGTCTGTTGGACCGGATTTTCAATTCACTGTGTTTTAGTGAGTTATAATTTTTTTTAGCTGTTGGGGGCGCCACTTGTCGTTTAACCTGTAGCTCCTATGATTGCTGACAGCACATATAAGTTACATGCAAAAAAAATAATTTTATATGACCTGTCAGCAATCAGTATATAGTGGACAGACTATAATATTATATTGTGAGGTCAATCTGCGGTTTGGTCTTTATATAATTACGCCTTTATCCCTAATGGGGTAGGCAGAACGTAAACGACCTAAACAAAGGTCGTTGCGCCACCTCTGACAAAGTTTTGAGGGTTATTTAAGATAGATTTGTAGGTATATTGCCGTAGTGATAGGTTGTCAGCCCATCGCCTAAATTACAATATACTAAAACCCTCAGATCCGTTACCTGGTTTTTACAGCACGCCCGGGACGAAATGCAGCTGGCACATTCTATGTTTTCCTCTTGCTCCCAGGCCAGCATGGAAGATTGGTCTTTACGCCATTTGAAAATAGTCAATCTGACCAAATGCGAAATTTTCGAAACTGAAATCAACATCATTGACGTTTACGTACTTTTTTTTCTGTAAACAGCTAATGTTATATATCTTCACTGGCTACATATATATTTATAAATATTTAAGTTTCCACATAAGTCTCTAAGTAATTTTCAATCGTTATTTTAATACATTAGGATACAGAAGTGATACAGATCAATATTACAGTTATATTACAGTTAGTAACTATAACTTTAAGTTAAGTATATAATATACACGAGCAGTCTTACGACAATCTTCAGCCATAGGTCCCTGATGACGTCATAAATAATAATAAATTCAAAAATCTATATAAACTTTTCTCAAATATACAGGGCATTAATTTAAGTGCGTGTAAAAGCTTATTTTGATTTATTGAACTGCATTTTTTGTATGGGCTCTTTTAACGTTACTGAAACACCCTCTAAGCTCTGGCACGCCATTAAATTAACACCCTGTTTCATGTATATTATCTGATCTGTAAATATTCTTATCAGATTACGATATTTTTTTTCAGTTGGTATTACTAATTATTTTGTGAATTTATACTTTTGACCGATTTTGACAAATTGGCTTTTTTAATATTTTTGACCAAATGCGTCGAAGACGATACGCAACAAAATAAAAAGTAGAAGTGTCAACAGTCAGGGACCAACTTCGTACAAATACTTAAGGACTAAAATCACATTCCTTAGATTTATTAATTAGTTTGTAGCTGCGAATATGATGATGTACCTACATTGTAACATTATTATTTCCTGATACTTCACACGGGATGAAGGACGCACGAATTGTTCGACAATCGCCGTTCGGTCGATTTGGCTGAAATTTTGCCTATAATAGCATGTTCATGCATACATACATACATACATATAATCACGCCTTTACCCCTAATGGGGTAGGCAGAGCGTAAACGACCTAAACAAAGGTCGTTTCGCCACGTCTGACAAAGTTTTATGGGTTTTATAAGATAGATTTATACGTATATTGCTGTAGTGATAGGTTGTCAGCCCAACGCCTAAATTACAATATACTAAAACCCTCAGATCCCGTAGCTGGTTTTTACAGCATGCTCGGGAGG
This sequence comes from Scrobipalpa costella, assembly GCA_949820665.1. Lineage (NCBI taxonomy): Eukaryota > Metazoa > Arthropoda > Insecta > Lepidoptera > Gelechiidae > Scrobipalpa > Scrobipalpa costella. Next base: position 354,686 of record OX463323.1, on the reverse strand, counting down.
AAATGCAGCTGGCACATTCTATGTTTTTCTCTCACTCCCAGGCCAGCATGGAAGCTAATAGCATGTTCATGAATAGTGTAAGATCGCATGCGCGAATAATGACCAGTTTTTGAGATATAGTAAATAGAATGTTGAATCAAAATCGGGTAGTTTCGTGTATTTTACTTGAAAATTTCAGCCAATTCGACCGACCGACGAATTTATGCGGGGTCCCTTATGCAACATCTCTGTATTCAACATTTTAAAAAAAAACGTAGACAATGACAAGAAGGCATTGTGTAGCCTGACTTACTATTTAAATAATTCTTACAGTTTTAATAATTCAAGTACGTAATATTAATCTGACTTTTTAAAACTTAGACATTTTGCCAATAAGACAATGCGCGATACCCAGTTAGGTGATTAGATTACTGATTAGGTTTCCTGTTTTTAAAGGGTTTTATAACGTTATTTCTGTGACTTATTTAACTTGCATTGTTATTTATTAAACTTAATTCAACGTATTAATTTCATAACATTATTCGTAAATATATTTTTGAAAGTCAATATCTAACACTTTTCGTACCAAAAGAACTAAATATAGACTTCCAATAAAAATATAATATGAATTTATCGATTTTATCATAGCATTAATGCAATACGACCATACAATTGTAGGCATTTTTATTTTTGGTTTTAATATCACTAAGATTTGTGCTTCAGAGATCCTTACAAATAATTTAATGTACATAATGCGGTATCATATTCTTAATATTTATTACTTACAGATCAAATCACTAAGAAATAAGTAGTACAACTAGATAAATTGTATTGAAACACATTCTGAATAATTTCAAAAGATTTCTAAATTTTCCTTTTTTATTTTTTTCAAAAATCTGATACTTTCTTTAATCATTGCTTCAAACAAAATATCATCAGCTTAATACACTCTTAAAATTAGTTTTAACACAACATTTCTTACAAATTCAGCCTGTCATCCTCCATCTCCCTCTACCGCGCGCTGTGCTGCTCTATTCCTAACGTCGCAAAATGTCCCTTTCACAAAATGCCATTTTCTAATAATGCCCATTTGGCAAAATGTTCCCTTAACGAAAATTTTACCGTTCTTAGAGTCGATCAGAGAAAATCAAAGGGTAGTACCAAAAGTACTAACAAATTTAGATTTTTTCGTTCCAATTTTCTAAATCTATCCAAAAGTGCGTAGACGTATTCTGCCCTCAGAAGGAAAAAAACCATAACTGCATCCTACCATGTTGCGCGTAAAATGCAAAAGACTTTCGACTATCATATCCTTTGGTTAAATAAACTTAAAGGTACAGGGTTTTTTTTAAAAGGAAGCATTTATTTCTTTTATTTTTTGATTTACATAGATTTTGCATGTTTTGAATAATTTTTAAGATTTCGCTAAAATCTGTAGTTATGGTTTTTTTTCTTCTGAGGGCAGTATTGCTAGTTTTTAAAACTTTATCGTAGTTTTTCGGAAACTGTTATAACTGGATCATATCATTTTATTACTTATTAAATACACATTTTTTAAATCTAAAAGGGTCCTTTTACGAAAGGATAACTTTCATTGACAGAATGAGAAATGATCATTTTGCACCCTAGGACATGTTGCGACAAGTGACGTCACGGCCGCTCACCCCACGAGCCTGTCTCATATGTCGACCTCCTCGATCTTGCGTTTCTGCGGCAGACCGAGCTGCTCCTTCTTGATCACCTCCTGCTTCAGTCGGAGGTAGGTCTCCAGGCGGGATTGGCCGTATTCCTAGCCAAAAATAGACAAAAAAAACCTTAATATAAGAATATAAATCAACGCAATGGAGACAGCAATTTGCTATGTTCCGTCGATGCGTCAGTGTTCCAGGGTCTTAAGGTAATTTGTCAATTAAAAGATATTTGTGTGTCAAAAGTTCGTTGTACAAGGAACTATGAATCGCTAATTAATGAGGTTTTGAATTAATCTAATTACTATCACTTGAGTCTGTTGGACCGGTTTATCGATTCACTGCGTTTTTAGTGAGTTAAGTTTTTTTTTATGATGGAGGTACCACTTAGGCCCTGTCGCCACCCAGAAATCAGATGGCAGATAATTATATTGCCAGAAATCCACATAAATATCGAATATGCATATTGCTAAATACGCAAAAGGACAGAACACATACATACATATAATCACGCCTTAGTCCCTAATGGGGTAGGCAGAGCGTAAACGACAAAAAACATTACGTTCCGTTACGTCTGACAAAGTATTGAGGGTTGTTTAAGATAGATGTGTACGTATAATGCTGTAGTGACAGGTTGTCTGCCCATCGCCTAAATTGCAATATACTGAAACCTTCGGATCCCTTTGCTAGTTTTTACAGCATATATATAGGAAGGAAATGCAGCTGGCACATTACTATTTTTTTCTATCGCTCCCAGTCCAGCATGGAATCCCAATATATCGGATACATACATTGCCATATACGTAAAATGAGAGACATTATTTAGCACACTGATTTTTAATTTATGAGTGTGTGTCTGTATCTCTCTGACTATGTGTGTGTGTGCCACTCACCCAGTATCCGAAGGGTATCTGACTCTTGCTGGCGTTCACGATGGACCACAGCGTCCAGAAGAGGTGGCTGGCGAGCGCGAAGGCCTCCACCTCGGCGAGCAGCTTGTTCACGGCCTCGATGTCGGGCTGCGCGGGCTGCTTCTCCTCGCTCGTGTTCGCGTTGTAGTACTTCAGGTACTCGCGGATGAAGATCTCCTGCAACCATCGCCAGAGGTCAGGGCTCGGCTCGACTCATGGGTCATCTCCCGTCGCCTTATCCGGGGCGGCTATCTATTCCAGGGGATTGGACGAGGGACCTGGTTTTTACATAGAGCAACTGCCATCTGACCTTCGCAAAGTCAGACCCTAGATTTGGCTTTTCTAGGCTAGTGACCAACCTAACCGAGCTTTTCAAGCTAACCGACTAAAATCATGGCTTAACGTCTAAAATCAGACGGGTAACCTTACCTACCGAAACACGGATTAACAATAGTAGCTATTACCCATAAATTGACCTGGCTCATACATTGAGAGCCCGATGGTGTAGTGGATAGGGCCGCTGCCCCCTAAGCGAGAGGCAGTGGTTCGAATCCCACCACATACCAATGTGTATTTCGGTTTTAAAATTTAATATGTACGTTTATTCGATGCTTTCTCCGTGCTTTGGAAGGCACGTTAAGCCGTTGGTCCCGGTTAATATCGTTTAATACCGTAGATATTAGTCGTTAAGCCATGTCAGAGGCCAGTGCTAAGCATTGGCGGCTTAAAAATTCTGACCTAATCTAGGATTGGGTCTGGTTTCCCTTCTGGGTTGCGGAGGTCAGATGGCAGTCGCTCTGTGTAAAAACCAGTACCTTCTATCAATCACCTAGATTAGAATACGGTATAAGTCTAGGAAGATGATGAGCTAATATTATTAATATGAAAGAGTTTCAATTTTGGTTTAGATTATGAACGATAATATAAAAGTTTCTTCCTTTCACAAATCATATAAATTATTATTGATAAAAAAGGCAAATTCTATGTTTTTTTTTTTCAGTGAATCTACATTTGAAGTCATTAGTTTAACTGCATTGGGTGGCTAAAAAGCATTTTAAGATCCTTTGATTTTTCAGCCTCTTTTATATTTATAAAAATAAAAATCAATAAATGATTTATAACTGAAATAGTCGCCGTTATTCTAATTTGCTTGCTTAATAGTATAAGAATAATTACAGACAGTGTCCAGAATGAGGACGGCGGTATTTTTAAAACTTTAGGGTAATTTAATGACGTTTTAGACTGCAACATACATACATATAATCACGCCTTTATTCCTAATGGGGTAGGCAGAGCGTAAAAGATTTAAACAAAGGTCGTTCCGCCACGTCTGACAAAGTTTTGAGGGTTATTTAAGATAGATTTGTAGGTATATTGCTGTTGTCAGCTCATCGCCTAAATTGCAATATACTGAAACCCTGGCATCCCTTAGCTGTTTTCTACAGCACGCCCGGGAGGAAATGCAGATGGCATATTCTACGTTTTTCTCTCGCTCCCAGTCCAGCATGGAAGAATAATTGCACAATAAATATTTTCTACATACATACATATAATCACGCCTTTATCCCTAATGGGGTAGGCAGAGCGTAAACGACCTAAACAAAGGTCGTTTCGCCACGTCTGACAAAGTTTTAAGGGTTTTTAAGATAGATTTATACGTATATTGCTGTAGTGATAGGTTGTCAGCCCAACGCCTAAATTACAATATACTGAAACCCTCAGATCCCGTAGCTGGTTTTTACAGCATGCTCGGGAGGAAATGCAGCTGGCACATTCTATGTTTTCCCTTTCACTCCCAGGCCAGAATGGAAGCTATATTAATATTTTCTATTCTATTCTATCAACAAAATGGCGAGTGCAGGATATAGGTATATGATAATTACACAGCCACATGTCGGACTAATGTCAAAACTAAGCGTGAACATGACCAAATGCAAATTAGACAAACTGCGACATTATTAAAAATACTTAATTTTAAACTCTCACGGTTATTTACACGATAACAAAAAAAAAAACGCGTCAAATGTCTCATAATTATTATTGAAATAAAAATAAAAAAAGCGGCTAAAAAACCAGTCAACCAATGCAAATAATAAAAAAAAAACAAATAAAAATGGACTTTCGGAGGTTGTACTTTGTCCGGGCGCGGCGCGAGGTGGCGATCGCTCGAGACTCCTCAGCCGGGCGGATTCGGTGCGACGGATTCGGTCCGTCGCCTCGCCACAGACTAAAAACCAAGCACACACCAACACGAGACGCGTAGTGGAGACACATGCAGTCTTCACACAAACTTTATAGACGGAAATTGTTTCTGGTTGTTAGATTATAGTCACAGAAATTAACTCTTCAATCTTCAGTATTCAAAATTTTATAAAAACTTATAAAACCACTTGAAACCAAGCCGAAGAGGTTCAGAGCATGTAACTGAACAACTTTTCCCAAGGCCCTCAGAAAAATCAAAAAGTGTAAAATAGGAGGAGGGACAGCGTCCCGCAAACTGATAGGAGTTGCTTAGTCAACGAAACTGAACAACTTTCACCGGAAAACTCATTCAGGAGATGAAAAGAAATATTTGACCTTCCCATAAAAAAATACCAGCTCGATCAGACAATTTGTATGGAAGAGCAATTTTTTTTAATCTAAAAAAAACCTGCTGATCGTTGTTTAGTTTCGTTGACTGAGCAACCCCTATCAGTTTGCGGGACGATGTTCCTTACACCCGGTATTTTTTTACACATTTTGATCTTTATATACACACCCCGTATATTTGATTTCCCATCAAAATTAAATGGAGAAAGTTGTTCAGTTTCATTAGTAGTTCGTCGTTTTTTACAGATATTGAACATACTATAAACTTATTATGACATTCTACGCAAAAATATATCATTATATGAACCAGAAACAACTTTTAACAATATGTTTTCCGAAAAACAAGTTTTTTTTTAACTAAGCAAAAAAATTACAGACGAAAATTTATTTAGGTTTTCATCCTCACTAAATTTTGCTAGCGAATCAAATAAAAATTCCAACTATTAATTAAACTTTTTTTTTTTTGAAAAATGCTATTATGTCTATTTCTAGTCTCAGTCTGTATCGCAATATGACAATATTGCATAAAGTCCACAAAGTAAAATGTCAACATAGCCATTTATTTCAAATTTAAACACGACTAAATTTCTTTCATGAGTGGCGTTTTAGGATTGAAATTCGCTAACAAAATAAGATCCAGAGAAAGAAAAACACTTCGAAATTTGATAAAATCAAATAAAATATTAATATGTTTTACTTAATAATATTAAGATTAATCATAATAATGTAATAATATGACTGTTTAATGCCTATGTTACCTCGGATGATGGTTCGTTAGCTATCGTCATGGAAGGAAATAAAATATCATGCCAGACAACTCTGCAAATTTAAAAATGTGATGAATATGGACATGGGAACAATTTTAAAACATTTAAAAAAGAAGAGGTTCACAATATCAGCCTTAGATAAAAACTATAAATTATAAAATAAATATGAATAAAAAAAGAAGTCAGCCAAGGAGACATCTGGTCAGGCGCGCTCGAAACGGGATTATTTTAAGAAATTGTTTGAGGATTTTCATGAAATTTCGTATATTTGCACAATACGGTACATGTATATAAAATATTTTTGGTATCTGAACTGATTTCCTGAAAATAGCCAAAATTGGGATGACAACAGAGGAAACAAAAATAAAATTGAACAAAAATCAATAAGATTATAAAACTAGACTATCTATCTCTCTTCGAAATGTCATTTAATATGGAAGAAGTATGGCGCTCCTGTCCTGTGACGTCACATGACAGTTCGGACCTCTCTTTTTAACCAGCTACTTTAAAACATAATAACTAGTAAACTAATGTTTTTTTTTTGCGAAAATTCTTTCACTTTTGTACATGACGACAATGATCTTGCTGTCAAATTAAAATGGTCATGCATTTTCCCTATTCATTTATTTAAAATTTTATGACGAAATTTCATGAAAATCCATACATAATTTTGTGAAATAATCATTCCGTTTCGAGCGTGCCTGACCAGCAATTGCTTTTGTTGACTCCACACTACTATTTTTCTTTAAAATTGCTCTCATTTTTTCACGATTTTGCTTTCAATTGAGTATGTTCCATGCGCTTAGTTTTTTAAAAATAATTCAGTAGCAATAATTCTGAAGTTGAGCCTAATATCTGTTTCCCATCTAACACGCAAGTAGACAAACTAACCGTTTCAAGCGTTTATACCGAGCGGTGGCTCCCTCACTAGTTAAAAAATAATAACTTGCAAAATATTGTCTTTTTTTTAAACATTTATCTCATAATATTAGTAATAACAAATCAAAAATTCTACACCTGACGGGATTTGATCCTGCGTCTTTTGGAAAACCGACCCAACGCTCTTAACCAACTGAGCTATAACGGCTCAATTCCGAGCGACGAATTAGTGATCTGCTATCTATTACTCGTCATAATTGGAAGACGCGGGTTCAAATCCTGTCAGCGGTTGAATTTTTATTAATTATTACTAATATTTACAAAAATAAAATAGCACTGGAAGTTTTTTGTTTTTTTTTCAAGTTTTCCGTGCTTCGGAAGGCACGTTAAGCTGTTGGTCCAAGTTAATATCGTAGATATTAGTCGTTAAGCCATGTCAGAGGCCATTGCTTAGCATTGGCGTCTTGAAAACTTTGACAGCTGGGTTGCCCACTAACCTGGCAAAAGCCTAATGTAGGATTGGGTCTGGTTTCCCTTCATTCGTTACTTCGCAGAATTTCCCTTTCGCATAATGTCCCTTTTCGCAAAAAGTCCCTTTTTTGATAGATTTGGTTCAAACAGTGGGCTAGTAAGCTACTGAAAATACAGAAAACCAGCACCCTCGTTCAATCATAGATTAGGTAGTCTCTTTCAAACTCTCACGGTTACCAACATTAGACTGGTAGATAATGCCTTTGGCGTTAAGTCCGCCCATGCAACATTTTTGTGCATAAAGTTAAATAAATAATGAGCGGTAAGCAAAGGTAGCCGACCCCATGGGATAGCACAGATAGAGACGAGAGGCGCTCACCTTCTGCTCGAGCGTGGGCCAGTCGTCGGCGAGCTCGCGGTAGAAGGGGTGGTCGGGCCGCGTGTAGTCGTACGCCCACTCCTGGAAGTGGTTCGCGATGTCGAACGCTCTGCGGAGACACACGGACATGCTTCAGATACAGACATTCCCTCCAATACTAATAAAGGGATCAAATTTATTCACTTTCTCTTACTACCATTGGGTTGGCTGGAAGAGATCTCTTCATAGAGATAAGTTCGCCCTTGAACACTATATTTGTAAATTACATTTCTTTTGTGTTTATGCAATAAAGTATATATAGGGATTCCATGCTGTACTGGGAGCGACAGAAAAACGTAAAATGTGCCAGCTGCAATTCCTCCCGGGCATGCTGTAAAAACCAGCTAAGGGATCCGAGGGTCGCAGTATATTGCATTTTAGGCGATGGGCTGACAATCTGTCACTACAACAATATGCCTACAAATCTATCTTAAATAACCCTCAAAACCTTGTCAGACGCGGCGGTACGACCTTTGTTTAGGTCGCTTACGCTCTGCATACCCAATTAGAGATACAGGTGTGATTTTATGAATGAAGGAATGCATGAATGAAATAAATAGTAAGTAAAATATGTTTATTGCCTTTTACAATTTAAATTATTATATCTAACATAATAAAGAAAAGGCAAAAGGAAATGTCTCAGCTTGTGCTGACTTGACCTAGGTCACGCCAGCGCTGTTTGTCAGCCACTTCCTCCTCCCTGAGATCTTATATGGGGTACAAGTGTCGAGGGCTAACAAAATACTTATCTAGGTGCATTCGTACGTAATAAATAACAAAAAAAAAAAATTCTAAACAAACATAAGTAAAATTTTTTTTTGGGTTATCTTAACTATATTATAACATTTAAGCAGATGGACTCTTCCTTAGTGTAGTATGTTTGTGACTGTATGTGTGTGTGTGTGTGTGTGTGTGTGTGTGTGTGTGTGTGTGTGTGTATATATGTGAATGTAAGAATTTCTTGGCTAGGAACTATTACATTTTAAAATATTCATTTAAAGGCAGCAATTTACTGTACTGGCATGCTTCAAATACACATATGGGGTGTAAAGGAAAGCGTCCCGCTAACTTATAGAGGTTGCTCAGTCAACGACATTGAACAACTTCTACCGAGAAATTCTTTCAGGTAATTTAAAAAATAAATTGCTTTTCCATAAAAACTGTCTAATTAAAGTGGTCATTTTGTATAGGAAAGTATTTTTTTTCATCTCCTGAAAGAATTTCCTGGTGGAACTTGTTCAGTTCGTCGACTGAGCAACCCCTATCAATCTGCGGGACGCTGGCTCTTACACCCGTATAATATAATCCCTAATGGGGTAGATAGAGCATAAACGACCTAAACAAAAGATAGATTTGTAGGTATAATAGTCCTCCTACCGATTTTCGGTGATGGCGGCCAATCTCCCGGAGATGGGCCAACTGCGCAGGACTTGTTTTTAGTGCCCAAGTGTTTGCGCTACACACAGGTGCACTCTCTGTTCCTTTAGTCTCTTATTCTGATGGGACAGATTGACTGACACGACCAGAGAGAAATGAGGCGCAGGACCGACTATTTTACATGCCCATCCGACAGCATGAATCATCTTACTTTTCGGACAATCAGGTGATCAGCCTGCAATGTCCTTACCAAACTAGAAACAACAACACAAAGTCATTGTCCCCCGCCGGGGATCGAACCCGGGACCTCCGGGTCGAGAGCCCATGGCTCAGACCGCTAGACCACAGAGGCAGTTTGTAGGTATATTGCTGTAGTGACTCCCTGTTTAGCATGAAATAAATAAATAGAAGTCTAAGAATATTCTAGATGTAAAATATCAATGGTTGCAAGTAAAGATCGAGTAATGACCAAAATGTTTACATTGCGACATGTTCAAGATGCAAAATGTATAAATCAAAATATTACCATGGTACGCAATGTCAAAATCGCAACATCTTCAAGATGTAAAATGTCAAAATCGCAAAATTTCCAAGATGTGAAATCAAATGTTCATGTTTTTTATAATAAGTTTAGAATCGAAACTTTAGTGTAATCTCCAATCGTAAATTATTAGAACAAAGTTCTAGTTAATATGGACATTTTGCAACGTGGTACATTACGCGATTTGGACGTTCTTCACCTCACCTGTGCTTGTTTCTCTAATGGGGCGTGTTTCTGCCTCACCTGTGCTTGTTTCTCTAATGGGGCGTGTTTCTGCCTCACCTGTGGTTGTTTCTCTAATGGGGCGTGTTTCTGCCTCACCTGTGCTTGTTTCTCTAATGGGGCGTGTTTCTACCTCACCTGTGGTTGTTTCTCTAATGGGGCGTGTTTCTGCCTCACCTGTGCTTGTTTCTCTAATGGGGCGTGTTTCTGCCTCACCTGTGCTTGTTTCTGTAATGGGGCGTGTTTCTGCCTCACCTGTGCTTGTCTCTCTAATGGGGCGTGTTTCTGCCTCACCTGTGCTTGTTTCTCTAATGGGGCGTGTTTCTGCCTCACCTGTGGTTGTTTCTCTAATGGGGCGTGTTTCTGCCTCACCTGTGCTTGTTTCTCTAATGGGGCGTGTTTCTACCTCACCTGTGGTTGTTTCTCTAATGGGGCGTGTTTCTGCCTCACCTGTGCTTGTTTCTCTAATGGGGCGTGTTTCTACCTCACCTGTGGTTGTTTCTCTAATGGGGCGTGTTTCTGCCTCACCTGTGCTTGTTTCTCTAATGGGGCGTGTTTCTGCCTCACCTGTTCTTGTTTCTCTAATGGGGCTTATTTCTGCCTCTCCTGTGCTTGTCTCTATAATGGGGCGTGTTTCTGCCTCACCTGTGCTTGTCTCTCTAATGGGGCGTGTTTCTGCCTCACCTGTGCTTGTCTCTCTAATGGGGCGTGTTTCTGCCTCACCTGTGCTTGTTTCTGTAATGGGGCGTGTTTCTGCCTCACCTGTGCTTGTCTCTCTAATGGGGCGTGTTTCTGCCTCACCTGTGCTTGTCTCTCTAATGGGGCGTGTTTCTGCCTCACCTGTGCTTGTCTCTCTAATGGGGCGTGTTTCTGCCTCACCTGTGCTTGTTTCTCTAATGGGGCGTGTTTCTGCCTCACCTGTGCTTGTCTCTCTAATGGGGCGTGTTTCTGCCTCACCTGTGCTTGTTTCTCTAATGGGGCGTGTTTCTGCCTCACCAGTGCTTGTCTCTCTAATGGGGCGTGTTTCTGCCTCACCTGTGCTTGTTTCTCTAATGGGGCGTGTTTCTGCCTCACCTGTGCTTGTTTCTCTAATGGGGCGTGTTTCTGCCTCACCTGTGCTTGTTTCTCTAATGGGGCGTGTTTCTGCCTCACCTGTGCTTGTCTCTCTAATGGGGCGTGTTTCTGCCTCACCTGTGCTTGTCTCTCTAATGGGGCGTGTTTCTGCCTCACCTGTGCTTGTTTCTGTAATGGGGCGTGTTTCTGCCTCACCTGTGCTTGTCTCTCTAATGGGGCGTGTTTCTGCCTCACCTGTGCTTGTTTCTCTAATGGGGCGTGTTTCTGCCTCACCAGTGCTTGTCTCTCTAATGGGGCGTGTTTCTGCCTCACCTGTGCTTGTTTCTCTAATGGGGCGTGTTTCTGCCTCACCTGTGCTTGTTTCTCTAATGGGGCGTGTTTCTGCCTCACCTGTGCTTGTTTCTCTAATGGGGCGTGTTTCTGCCTCACCTGTGGTTGTTTCTCTAATGGGGCGTGTTTCTGCCTCACCTGTGCTTGTTTCTCTAATGGGGCGTGTTTCTGCCTCACCTGTGCTTGTTTCTCTAATGGGGCTTATTTCTGCCTCTCCTGTGCTTGTCTCTCTAATGGGGCGTGTTTCTGCCTCACCTGTGCTTGTCTCTCTAATGGGGCGTGTTTCTGCCTCACCTGTGCTTCTCTCTCTAATGGGGCGTGTTTCTGCCTCACCTGTGCTTGTTTCTCTAATGGGGCGTGTTTCTGCCTCACCTGTGCTTGTCTCTCTAATGGGGCGTGTTTCTGCCTCACCTGTGCTTGTTTCTCTAATGGGGCGTGTTTCTGCCTCACCTGTGCTTGTTTCTCTAATGGGGCGTGTTTCTGCCTCACCTGTGCTTGTCTCTCTAATGGGGCGTGTTTCTGCCTCACCTGTGCTTGTTTCTCTAATGGGGCGTGTTTCTGCCTCACCTGTGCTTGTTTCTCTAATGGGGCGTGTTTCTGCCTCACCTGTGCTTGTTTCTCTAATGGGGCGTGTTTCTGCCTCACCTGTGCTTGTTTCTCTAATGGGGCGTGTTTCTGCCTCACCTGTGGTTGTAGGCGCAGTACTCGAAGTCGATGAGGTACAGTTTGGGCTCGCCGGGCGGCTCGCTGAGCGCCGTGTCCTCCTCGTCGGCGAACGAGGGTTGCGCCTGCTGGTGGCTGGTCGGCGACATGAACGCCGCTCTGCAACATACATTGCCTTATTGAGGAGATTCCTACCGGAAAAAAGTTGTTTTAAAGAGCTTATTTCTCCTAAACAAATCATTGGAAAATTCTAAAAAAATATTAATCTAACATACAACATTTAAAAATATTCTAGTTCATAAATAAGTATGCTAAAAAACTGGAAGTAATATTTATCAATTAAGGTGACTAAGATATTTGGCATAGTTTCAGATGGCTAACCAATGCCTTAAGCGCTGACCAATAAATATTTTTTCGCGCGGCCACTGATCAAACCCTAAAGAGTATTTTCGTTTTCTAATATTGAATTCCATATTTATTTTTATTTTTTTTCAATGGACCTATTTGCACCATACTACAAAACCACTGGACTAAAGGCGGGGGGAATTGCTGCACGCAATCTACACCCTTATATGCAAATGGCAACTGCCTAAGGGCGCCCACTAGGGCTCGAACCTCGGCTTATGGCCGTTGCCTTGGGAATCCCTTATCGGAGAGAATCTGCCCGGTACGTGCCGGTAAACCCCAAAGTGGGGAGCAAAGGAGGGACCTCCGCGACCCCGCCGGCGGGGTGCGCAGTTGCTGGAGGAACTTGTGATGAGATAGATAGATAAGATTTCATTCTGTTTAGCAGTTTCTCGACGACTTTGAAGTGGCTCTTCTCGACTTGCATTGGCAGCATTTATTGCATGAGTAATGTGGTCTTCGCCGTCGGTAAGGATTTGTATTCTATCAAATGGCATAGGCTTGATCGGTGGCCACGCGAAAAAACTATTATCACGAAAGAAAAAAAAAACAGTTGTCTGTAAAGTCGGTTTACTGATGATAGTTGAACGTGACAACGGCATAAGAAAATACTGATGGAGACAGATGCCGAACGCGGAGGCCGATTGTGCCTCTTTGTCGCTCGTTCCGCGCTCTCGTTTGCACTTCAAGCTTTAAATGGAACGCCTCAGAGCGAGGTAACGCCGCATGAGTCATGTTTTTTCGTGCGTGCAGCCGGCGATATCGAATTATAAGACGTTGTCACGTCAAAAAATATGTCAGGCTCCAAAAAACAATGTTACATCTCTTAAAGTAAAGTAAATATTGTGAACCACTGACTGGCTGGTGGTGCTCTCGACCTGCTCCCGCAGCCACAGCGCCTCCTCCGGCAGACCCTCCAGCGACTTGTCCACACTGTGGGGTATACAATACATAAACAGTGTTACTTCCATGCTGGACTGGTAGAGATAGAAAAACATAGAATGTTCCAGCTGCCCTTCCTCCTGGGCATGCTGTTGAAGTCAGCAAAAGGGACTCGAGGGTTACAGTGTATTGTAATATAGGCGATGGGCTGACAACCTGTCACTATAGCAATACTATTACAATACATATTACAATTGTCAGACGTGGCGAAAGCGCTTTTTACGAGGCGTTAAACGCTCTGCCTACCCCGTAAGGGATAAAGGCGTGATTTATGTATGTATGTATGTATGTTATGTTATGTTAGCTACGATTGTATTGTATTGTATGCACTATCCCGCGTTCTGCTTGTACAATTTCTATACCCAAAGGTTGCCTGGTAGAAATTGCTGCTTTAGCAATAAAGCCGCCTATATTGCACTGTCACGTTTGTTCCTTTTTATTTCTGTTGTATGTGTTTCTTTGTGCAATAAAGAATTTTGTATTGTATTGTGTCCTTTATTCATAACTAGCGACCCGCCCCGGCTTCGCACGGAAATTATCAGTGTTTCTCTCTACTATATTATGCATGTATTAATAGTCCTCCCACCGATTTTCGGTGATGGCGGCCAATCTTTTGGAGATCAGCCAACTGCGCAGGACTTGTTTTTAGTGCCCAAGTGTTTGCGCTACACACAGGTGCACTCTCAATTCCTTCAATCTCTTATTCTGATGGGACAGATTGACTGACACGACCAGAGAGACATCAGTCGCAGGACCGACTATTCACATGCCCATCTGACAGCATGGATCATCTCACTTTTCGGACAATCAGGTGATCAGCCTGCAATGTCCTTACCAAATTAGAAACAACAGCACAAAGTCATTGTCTCCCGCCGGGAATCGAACCCGGGACCTCCGGGTCGAGAGCCCATGGCTCAGACCGCTAGACCACGGAGGCAGTTATGCAATTAAAACCTTCCTCTTGAATCACTCTATACATTAAAATAAACCGCATCAAAATCCGTTGCGTAGTTTTAAAGATTTATGCATACATAGGGATATAGGGACAGAGAAAGCGACTTTGTTTTATACTATGTAGTATAGGGGTAACTTCGGGATATGTCCCTTAGAAAATTCATTTCAGTAGCTGCCCACTATTTGAACTACATCTATTAAAAAAAGGATGTTTGCGAAATAGACTTTATGAGAAAGAGACGTCCCTCGGTCGCAAAATGTCTATTTCGCTAAATGCCCCTTTTTCGCAAAATTTCCCTTTCACATAATGTCCCTTGGTCGGAAAATGCTTTTTTTCGCAAAATGTTTCTTCGAAAATTACTACACTATTGAACTGCATCTATTAAAAAAGGGATGTTTTGCGAAAGGGACATTATGTGCATGACTTTTTAAATTTTATGAATTATTGTTGTCACTATACAAACTTAAATGCAACTTAAATGTGAAAGAATTTTCGAAACAAATAGTTGCGCCTCACTTTATACATATTTTTGTGGGTTTTCACCACTCACAATACTATTTTATTTCATATAATATGAAATTCATAACTTCCATGCTGGCCTGGGAGCGAGAGAAAAACATAGAATGTGCCAGCTGCATTTCCTCCCGGGTATGCTGTAAAAACCAGCTAAGGGATCAGAGGGATTCAGTGTATTGCAATTTAGGCGATGGGCTGACACCCTGTCACTACAGCAATATACCTACGAATATATCTTAAATAACCCTCAAACTTTGTCAGACGTGGCGGAACGACCTTTGTTTTGGTCGTTTACGCTCTGCCTACCCCATTAGGGATAAAGGCGTGATTTTATGTATGTATGTATGTATGTATAATATGAAATACTTCCATGCTGGCCTGGGAGCGAGAGAAAAACATAGAATGTGCCAGCTGCATTTCCTCCCGGGCATGCTGTAAGATCCAGCTAAGGGATCCGAGGGTTTCAGTATATTGTAATTTAGGCGATGGGCTGACAACCTGTCACTACAGCAATATACCTAGAATTCTATCTTAAAAAACCCTCAAAACTATGTCAGACGTGGCGGAACGACCTTTGTTTAGGTCGTTTACGCCCTGCCTACCCCATTAGGGATAAAGGCGTGATTATATGTATGTATGTATATAATATGAAATAAAAAAATATAATAAATTCGCCTCGGGCAGGACCCGAACCTAATTAATTAATTAAATAATCCAAAATAAATAATTAATTAGTATTTTACTAAAATGTAGATCAAATGTTCGCCCAATGTATATTTATTAGTTGTTTTTTGTTTTATTTTTTTGAATTTAATAAAACTAAATTATTACACCACTCATAAATGAATAGATATTTGAATGAATGTTTTATTGTATAGCCCTGCCAGGAATTAAAAAGACCTGTCATAGAGAATAAAAGAGACAGAATAAGAGAGGGACTTATGCACTCATGTAGTTCCTATAAGCCCTTCTCTATGGTACCTCAATGACAGGTATTTTTAATTCCTGTCAGGGCTATATCATGTTTTTATTATGCAATGTCTGCTTCCGTGATCTAGTGGTTAGAGCTACGGGCTCCCGAACCGGAGGTGGCTTCGATTCCAAAGTTGATATTTATTACTTTATGAGGTTTTCCCCAGTTTGGTTGAATCACCTAATTGTCTGAAAATAAAAACGGATTCCGTGCCTCGGACGGCACGTTAAGCCGTCGGTCCCGCTGTCTTTGATAGTGGTCGTTATTCAAATCACGTCAGAGGCCTAATAGGTGTACAACTAGGCGGTTTGAAAGCTCTGCCACCAGGGTTCTCCCCCTCGCTAAGAAGACTGCGCTAGCTGACCTGTGCCGTGTAGTGTGTAGTGCAACATAATCGTGTGTAGTGTAACATAAACATGTGTAGTGCAACATAATCGTGTGTAGTGTAACATAAACATGTGTAGTGCAACATAATCGTGTGTAGTGTAACATAAACATGTGTAGTGTAACATAAACATGTGTAGTGCAACATAATCGTGTGTAGTGTAACATAAACATGTGTAGTGCAACATAATCGTGTGTAGTGTAACATAAACGTGTGTAGTGCAACATAAACATGTGTAGTGCAACATAATCGTGTGTAGTGTAACATAAACATGTGTAGTGCAACATAATCGTGTGTAGTGTAACATAAGCATGTGTAGTGCAACATAATCGTGTGTAGTGTAACATAAACATGTGTAGTGCAACATAATCGTGTGTAGTGTAACATAAACATGTGTAGTGCAACATAAACATGTGTAGTGCAACATAATCGTGTGTAGTGTAACATAAACATGTGTAGTGCAACATAATCGTGTGTAGTGTAACATAAACATGTGTAGTGCAACATAATCGTGTGTAGTGTAACATAAACATGTGTAGTGCAACATAATCGTGTGTAGTGTAACATAAACATGTGTAGTGTAACATAAACCTGTGTAGTGCAACATAAACATGTGTAGTGCAACATAAACATGTGTAGTGCAACATAATCGTGTGTAGTGTAACATAAACATGTGTAGTGCAACATAATCGTGTGTAGTGTAACATAAACATGTGTAGTGCAACATAATCGTGTGTAGTGTAACATAAACATGTGTAGTGCAACATAATCGTGTGTAATGTAACATAAACATGTGTAGTGCAACATAATCGTGTGTAGTGTAACATAAACATGTGTAGTGTAACATAAACCTGTGTAGTGTAACATAAACCTGTGTAGTGCAACATAATCGTGTGTAGTGCATCATAATCGTGTGTAGTGTAACATAAACATGTGTAGTGCAACATAATCGTGTGTAGTGTAACATAAACCTGTGTAGTGTAACATAAACCTGTGTAGTGCAATATAATCGTGTGTAGTGTAACATAAACCTGTGTAGTGTAACATAAACCTGTGTAGTGCAATATAATCGTGTGTAGTGTAACATAAACCTGTGTAGTGCAATATAATCGTGTGTAGTGTAACATAAACCTGTGTAGTGCAATATAATCGTGTGTAGTGTAACATAAACCTGTGTAGTGCAATATAATCGTGTGTAGTGTAACATAAACCTGTGTAGTGCAATATAATCGTGTGTAGTGTAACATAAACCTGTGTAGTGCAACATAATCGTGTGTAGTGTAACATAAACATGTGTAGTGCAACATAATCGTGTGTAGTGTAACATAAACATGTGTAGTGCAACATAATCGTGTGTAATGTAACATAAACATGTGTAGTGCAACATAATCGTGTGTAGTGTAACATAAACATGTGTAGTGTAACATAAACCTGTGTAGTGTAACATAAACCTGTGTAGTGCAACATAATCGTGTGTAGTGCATCATAATCGTGTGTAGTGTAACATAAACATGTGTAGTGCAACATAATCGTGTGTAGTGTAACATAAACCTGTGTAGTGTAACATAAACCTGTGTAGTGCAATATAATCGTGTGTAGTGTAACATAAACCTGTGTAGTGCAATATAATCGTGTGTAGTGTAACATAAACCTGTGTAGTGCAATATAATCGTGTGTAGTGTAACATAAACCTGTGTAGTGCAATATAATCGTGTGTAGTGTAACATAAACCTGTGTAGTGCAATATAATCGTGTGTAGTGTAATATAAACCTGACCTGTGCCGTGTCCGGTAGCCGGGCAGGAAGGGCGCGCTGCTCTCGTACTCGTCGCACAGCTGCGCCTCCCCCTCGCCCTCGCCCCCCTCCAGGATCAGGATGTTGCCTGCAACAATACAACAAGGTTAAGCCGTTGGTCCCGGTTAGTATCGTTTAAAACCATAGATATTAGCCGTTAAACCATGTCAGAGTGTAACACGATTTTATTCTTTATTTTTCTTATTTACAAAATTTCCTTGGATATTAGTCTGTAGTGCCATCTAGCGGATTTTCTCCATATCACATGCGTCTGCGCTTACGCGTCTTTCGTTGCCGAGTCTTTGTTCCTCTATTTGCATAGATGGCGTCAGTTTGTCGTAGCTTCGTGGATGCTGAATAGATTTTTATTTAATTTTTTGTTTCAGCGTTCAATTATCAAGTATTTTCAGAATGAAATAATGCTGCAATTTTCGTATAGCATTTTCAGAAATTCCTAATATTTTCTGCCACAGTTTTGGCTGTACCGTTCGCATGACGTTGCCGGTTTGACATTTCAAGAAAAACGGTTTGACATTTCAAGATGCAAACATTTCCTCATTTATAACTTCTACCCTACATACATACATACATAAATCACGCCTTTATCCCTTACGGGGTAGGCAGAGCGTTTAACGCCTCGTAAAAGGCGCTTTCGCCACGTCTGACAAAAATTGAGGGCAATTTTAGATTGTAATATGTATTGCTATAGTGACAGGTTGTCAGCCCATCGCCTAAATTACAATACACTGTAACCCTCGAGTCCCTTTTGCTGACTTCAACAGCATGCCCGGGAGGAAGGGCAGCTGGAACATTCTATGTGTTTCTATCTCTCCCAGTCCAGCATGGAACTTCTACCCTATGTATTCATAATACATTTACTGATGTAACTATCTATAAACTTGTATAATGTGTTTTATCAATAGTGGAGACATGTACAAAGAACTATTAAGGAGTTTCATTTATCTATTCCCAACTATACTCTAATACACTTTGACCAAACGCTTGCACTAGGTAAATTATTGGCGCTTTGTTTATACATTTTATAGTTTCCTAGTTTCCGGGACGGCCATACAAAATACATTTTCAACCCACCACCCTTTCTCATGCACACTGCTACAAGAGGCCAGTGCTAAGCATTGGCGGCTTGAAAACTCTGACTTAATCTAGGATTGGGTCTGGTTTCCTTTCTGGGTTGCGGAGGTCAGATGGCAGTCGCTCTGTGTAAAAACCAGTACCTTCGTTTATTCACCTAGATTAGGTTGCCGCCCCGTGAAATACGGGATAAGACGATAGATGATGATGACTAGTTATCGTTACTTATACGGGGAGTAAGGGACAATGTCCCGCAAAATGATAGGGGTTACTCAATAAACGAAACTGAACAAACATCACCAGGAAATTCTTTCAGGAAAATAAAAAGAATTGCTTTTACATACGACCTGTCTGATCGAGTTGTTAATTTTGTATGGGAAGGTCAAATTTTATTTTAATCTCCTGAAAGAATTTGCCGGTGAATTATCCAGTTTCGTTGACTAACCAATCGCTGTCAGTTTGCGGGACGCTGTCCCTTACACCCGGGACGGTCCACATTTACCTTCCTGCAAGTCGTTGTGGCAGAACACGACGGGCGACTCGAACGGCAGCAAGTACTTCTTCAGCCATTCTATTTCATTGTCATAGTTGATCTCCTTCAGCTTCTTGATCGCTGTCTGCTCTAT
Source organism: Scrobipalpa costella (assembly GCA_949820665.1). Taxonomy (NCBI): domain Eukaryota; kingdom Metazoa; phylum Arthropoda; class Insecta; order Lepidoptera; family Gelechiidae; genus Scrobipalpa; species Scrobipalpa costella. The sequence goes on along the minus strand of OX463323.1, from coordinate 335,089 downwards.
TTCATTCTGAGACCAATTATAAATAAGCTTTAGGGCGTTTTGTTTTGTTTTCAACTGCCTCCGTGGTCTAGTGGCTAGTGCCATGGACTCCCGATCCGGAGGTCGATTCCCAGGGGGGAAACACAAATTTATCACTTTGTTAATTCTTCCCAATTTGGTTAGGACATTGCAGGCTGAATCACCTGATTGTCCGAAAGGAAAAAGATTGCGTGCTTCGGAGGGCACGTTAAGCCGTCGGTCCCGGTCGCTGTCTTTGATAGTGGTCGTTACTCAAACCATGTCAGAGGCCTGATAGTTGTGCTACTAGGCGGTTTAAAAACTCTGACACCAGGGTTCATCGGGTCTATAGTCTCGATACCCACTCGACAGAAAAAGAAGGGCGTTTGAGTACTCATACATACAAATTATCACGTCTTTATCCCTAATGAGGTAGGCAGAGCGTAAACGACCTAAACAAAGGTCAGGTCCAGGTCAAGTAAACACATGGAGTAATCTTATATGAGTGCACAAACGCTCCTAGGAATGAATAATACAAGAGAAAATACTGATAGTTTAGTGTTCATATTTTGGAAACATTATTGTCTTTTTAGAACTGACCAAGGCTTTTGATACGGTCCCCATTTCTTTTATGCTACATAAATTATAATTTAAACATTTCGATGGCATCGAATATCGATATTATGTGGGGCTGGATTAGTAACTATATCTCAGAAGAAGGACAGCTGACTTAACTAGAAGTAATTTTCGTCAAAGTAGTTATGGCGTCCCGCAGGGTAGCATGCTAAGCTTAATGCTATACAACATTTTTTTAAATGAATTGAAATATGTAATCATCAAACTTAGAGACAGACACTACACTACTAATATATTTTAAACAAAACTGAATTAAATATTCTTGCTCTTACAAAACCGTCATCACAAACATACAGGAGACATAATCTATTAAGGCTCGTATTTGTAAAGCGATCTCAAGATTGAGAGCAATATTAAGTATGGATTTGACAGGCCAGTTTATACTCTCACTCATGAGAGCTGAATATAAATACGGTCCTAAACTACATTTTTCTAATAATTTATCAAATTTCACGTAAAATCGCGAATAAATTTAACAATCTGCAATAGGTAATTCCGATTCTCACCTTTCCTTTGATCCCGTTAGTAAAGCACTCCTCTTTGACAGTCTTCAGCCATTTATACATGCTCTTCCATATGTAGTTGGGCTCCTTGGAGAGAGGGATCTCCATGGAGTGGATGGCCGCCGTCTTCTCCGCGATCTTCATGGAGATCGCCGGCTCGGACAGCTCTTTGGTATATAGAGCACGCGCCTGCGGACACGGGAGGTAAATATTAGATATATGTTTTTTGCATTCTTCTTCTTCTTCTTGAGTCAATGGCTTTAAATCATAGACGCCCAAAACGTGGCCACATCAACAGCCTTTTGGTTGGCGTCAAACAGGTCCTCCTGCGTGCAGGTCGCGGGAGAAATGGGGCACGACAATAAGTGTGACATAGATTGTATGGCGCCACTCTTGCACTTGTCGTCCTCAGTGAAGCCTCACCTCTCTCGGAGTTCTTTACATCTGCCGACTCCTTTAAAATGCAATATTGAATACAACATTTTAATACATACATATATATAATCACGCCATTTACCCTAATGGGGTAGGCAGAGCGTAAACTAATTTAACAAAGGTCGTTCCGCCACGTCTGACGAAGTTTTGAGGGTTACTTAAGATAGATTTGTAGGTATATTGCTGTAGTGCTTTACTTCCATGCTGGACTGGGAGTGAGAGAAAAACATAGAATGTGCCAGCTGCATATCCTCGTAGCATGCTGTAAAAACCAGCTAAGGGATCCGAAGGTTTCAGAATATTATAATTTAGGCGATGGGTTGACAACCTGTCACTACAGCAATATACTCTAAATCTATCTTAGATAACCCTCAAAACTTCGTCTGACGTGGCAGAACGACCTTTGTTTAGGTGGTTTACGCTCAGCCTACCCCATTAGGGAGAAAGAGAAAGGCGTGATTGTGTGTGTGTGTGTGTGTGTACAAACACGCGTGTAACTTATTACTTACTGGTATGAACTCCTCAATTCTTCCTCCGGAGAAGACTCCGAACAGCTTTGGTCCTAGCCGCCTCTCTGACAGTAGTGTGAATATTACAGACTCCGTGACAATGGCGTCCATCGCGCGCTCCCCGTGCACCTGACCGTATATCCTGAGGAGGACCTGGAATAATTACAGGTTAGGCTTAGAACCTCGGGCCTTTACAGGGCGAGAGTGAATAGGCATTATCTAGGCAAGCATTGTCACTTTCCATCAAGATGTGGCTTGCCTATTATTAATGAAAAAAGAAAAGAAAGATTTATAATCAGGGTGTCCACTCATAATGATTTAAAATAATCCCTGACTTTTCCCTGAACACTTCAGCATATTTTCCTGACCAGCCATTAAAATTATTAGTTTGCATTGTCATTTTCCATCTTCTTCTTCTTCTGTCGAGTAGGTAGTGGGTGGGATGAACCCTGGTGTCAGAGTTTTTAAACCGCCTAGTAACACAACTATCAGGCCTCTGACATGGTTTGAGTAACGACCACTATCAAAGGCAGCGACCGGGACCGACGGCTTAACGTGCCCTCCGAAGCACGAAATCTTTTTCTTTTTCGGACAATCAGGTGATTCTGAAACTGGGGAAAAATTCACAAAGTGATAAATTCTCAAATATCAACTTTGTGTTTCCCCCCTGGGAATCGAACCCAGGACCTCCGGATCAGGAGTCCATGGCACTAGCCACTAGACCACGGAGGCAGTTGACTTTCCATCTAGAAAATTAATTAAAAAGGAAGAATCTTGTTTGGCCGAAGCTAAGTTAATCTGTGCCGATGGGGGTACTCTAGTAGTGCCACTAACAGACAAGGTTATTTTTTTAATTACTTATCAGGGTGTCCACTCACAATTCTTTTAAATAACCCTGACTTTTCTCTGATAATTTCAGTAAATTGCCCTGACCAGCTATCAAAATGAAAAGCCAATAATATTTATTACTATATTGCAGAAACACTAGTCTTATACGAATAAAAATAATAAACTTAAATACCAGCTTTGTAAACAAGAAATAAAAAAATCAATGCTTTAATTAACAATTAAGACTGATTACAAAAATATACTTGAAAATTAAGGAGTAATTAATTTATGGAAATTACTTCAATCCTGAATAGTATCGAAACGTCGAGGGATTACCCTTCTTTCAATACAAACAAGTAAGTCAGTTTTCATTACAATTTATTGATTTGAGTAGTACAATATTTACTAAGGAGTGACGTTATAATTCGCTATTTTGTTGAACATACATACATACATAAATCACGCCTTTATCCCTTACGGGGTAGGCAGAGCGTTTAACGCCTCGTAATAGCGAATTATAACGTCACTCCTCCATTTTCAACAAAATAGCGGTTTTAACATTTCATAAAAAAATGCTGATTTGACTAGTAGGGTAACAACCAGGCGGGTAGCCACTTTCTGGACGATCAAGATTGAACCCGTGTTCTTGCTGACACGACAGAAGAATAAAAAGAATAACAAATTCATCAACACTCATGATCTCTTCAGCCCAAATCAACTCACTAACATATTTCAACTAAAAAGATTTGTATCAAAGAAGATTTTATGAAAGATGGTTTCATGTTTCAGAAAATACACCTCAAATAAAATACCTGTCCTGTCTCTCCGGGATCTCATCTCCAGTCTCTCCGGGAGCTCACCTGTTTGGGTTCGTCGCCCGCCTCCAAGGCAGACTGTGCCGCCTTCATGTCGTCCTCCTCCAAGTCGCTCAGCCTCGCATAGAGCGGTTTTAAGTCATCCGGGAGACCTACCGCATATATGAAGTTTGATAGACCGCCACTGCGAACAACAGAAAAGAGAAAAATAAGGACTTCTTCTTGTTAGCGAGTGGATTTTCGAGTCAAACGACCCGATGAACCCTGGTGTCAGAGTGTTCAAACCGCCTAGTAAGTAGCACAGCTTTCGGACAATCAGGTGATTCAGCCTGCAATGACCTAACCACACTGGGGAAAACCTCACAAAGTGAGAAAGGCAAAACAACAACTCTTTATGATGTTTTACATCACATTTTTAAATTCCATGCTGGACTGGGAGCGAGAGTAAAGCATAGAATGTGCCAGCTGCATTTCCTCCCGGGCATGCTGTACAAACCAGCTAAGGGATCCGAGGGTTTCTGTATATTGCAATTTAGGCGATAGGCTGACAACCTGTCACTACAACAATATACCTACAAATCTATCATAAATAACCCTCAAAACTTTGTCAGACGTGGCGGAACGACCATTGTTTAGGTCGTTTACGTTCTGCCTAACGGCGTGATTATATGTAAGTATTTTTAAATTAATCATTCATAATCATAACTACAAACATATTTTTTTCTAACTTTCCGCCCTATATTTGGTTAGATGTTAGACGAAAACGCTACTAAGCGGAAAACTCTGATCCCCTCAAAAATTACAGGCGTAAGGCTATATCAAAAGCGTGCTAATTGCAACACAAGAAATACGTGGGAAATACCTACTAATCAATTAATCTTTTATAAAAACTGCGTCTCACTTAATATTTATCTTTATCTAGTGACATTGACCAAATTCTCAAGTAATGTACTGTCGAGAGCCTCTTATCTGCTGCGGCTGTCCCCGATATGGGTCATAGGAAAACTACCACACTAATGACAGATAGCGATGAGAATAAGACGCATTGATGTACAGATAAACACTCGATCATTAACATCCTTGGGCTGTGATAACATCTTTAAATGCCTTCACAACTAGAATTACAATACGATAAATACTAAACCCAGCATGGTGCCGGGTTAGAATAGAATCACCCTATAACTTCCCGTACATACATACATATAATCACGCCTTTATCCCTAATGGGGTAGGCAGAGCGTAAGCGACGTAAACAAAGGTCGTCCGGCCAAGTCTGACAAAGTTTTGAGGGTTATTTAATATAGATTTGCAGGTATACTGCTGTAGCGACAGGTTGTCAGCCTATCGCCTAAGTTACAACTATAACTATATATGTATATAGGTATAACTTCCCGTAGGTGTCGTAAAAGGCGACAAAGGAATAAATCCAGGGAATGGGCAGCAGCGTTCCCTGTGAATGGAAAACTTCTACTGCGCTCACCAACCCGCCTGCCAAGCGTGGTAAGTACGGCATATACCCCCAATTTTGGGGAGGCCCATGTCCAGCAGTGGACTGTTGTGGCTGATGTTGAAAAACTAAACAGACTCATATCCCTAGCCTTATCCCGTATATCACGGGAACGGCTACCTAATCTAGGGGATTGAACGAGGGTACTGGTTTTTACACAGAGCGACTGCCATCTGACCTCCGCAACCCAGAAGGGAAACCAGACCCAATCCTAGATTAGGTCAGTTTTCAAGCCGCTAATGCTTAGCACTGGCCTCTAACATGGCTTAACGACTAATACCTACGGTATTAAACAAAACTAACCGGGACCAACGGCTTAACGTGCCTTCCGAAGCACGGAAAAAGCGCCGAATAAACGTACATATGAAATTCGAAAAACCGAAAAACACATTGGTACGTGGTGGCATTCGAACCACGACTCCCCGCTCAAGAGGCAGCGGCCGTATCCACTACACCATCGGGCTCCTCGAAAAACTAAACAGACTAGATCTTGATAAAACTAGAAACTAGGAAAATTTGCGGTCTAGAAACGATCAGAAAAGTCCATAGAGATATTTTTTTCTTCTCAGGGGAAATACCAAAGATTATGACTCTTATCATAAATCATAATATAATTTCTTAGAACTGAGTAATTTCTAAGTAACTTCCTGCTAGTGTAATATGCAAAGTTTAATGCTATTGTATATATACAAAATTGGCCAGGAGCGTGTCGGACACGCCCATATGTAGGGTTCTGTAACATTATTATATGTTTACTTAAAACAACAACATGATTATCATCAAAATTTGATTTTCAACCTTTTACGAAAGCTAAGGGATCCGAGGGTTTCTGTACATCGCAATTTAGGCGATGGGCTGACAACCTGTCACTACATCAACATACCTACAAATCTTCCTCAAATAACCCTCAAAACATTGTAAGACGTGGTAAAACGATCTTTTTTTTTAGGTCGTTTACACTCTGCCTACTCCATCAGGGATAATGGCGTGATTATATGTATGTATGTATTAGTATGGATTTAATAGTTAGCCGGTTAAAAAGTTTTAGAAGTATGTAGTTTCAACTTTATTGTACAATATTACTTTCTGATAACAAACGTAGTTGTTTCTTGTAGATCATTGAACTGTGTCGGTATATTGTGTTGTGTGTTACCAATAAATACTGTTATTATACATACATGCATATAATCACGCCTTTATCCCTGATGGGGTAGGCAGAGCGTAAACGAACTAAACAAAGGTGGTTCCGCCACGTCTGACAAAGTTTTTAGGGTAATTAATATAAGATAGATTTGTAGGTATATTGCTGTAGTCACAGGTTGTCAGCCCATCGTCTAAATTGCAATATGCAAAACCCTCAGATTCCTTAGCTGGTTTTTACAGCATGCCCGGGAGGAAATGCAGCTGGCACATTCTATGTTTTTCTCTCGCTCCCAGTCCAGCATGGAATATAATGAAACCTGAAGAAATTCCCTATAACTTTATATTTTACTTCTTGTCATTTCTTTATTATTCTGCTATGTATGTATGAATTGGATATTTTTAAATTAGTTATACTTCAATTCAATTAAATTAGTTCTAAACAATAATAATAATAACAGAGTAATGCATACACGATGTACAATTAATTACAACAACTTAAAAAAAATACAAAAACAGTGAAATATGCCAGTAGCAAAGGTGCCGCCTAAATAATTTTTACTCTCTGATATGTATTTCTAGCAAACAGTCATCAACTCCCTACCTTTATTCCGTATCTCACGGGGTCAGCTTCCTAATCTAGGGGATTGAACGAGGGTACTGGTTTTTACACAAAGCGACTGCCATCTGACCTCCGCAACCCAGAAGGGAAACCAGACCCAATCCTAGATTAGGTCAGAGTTTTCAAGCCGCCAATGCTTAGCACTGGCCTCTGATATGGCTTAACGACTAATATCTACGGTATTAAACGATATTAACCGGGACCAACGGCTTAACGTGCCTTCCGAAGCACGGAAAAAGCACCGAATAAACGTACATATGAAATTCGAAAACCGAAAAACACATTGGTACGTGGTGGGATTCGAACCACGACCTCCCGCTCAGGAGGCAGCGGCCCTATCCACTACACCATCGGGCTTTTCTATTACTATTTCTAGCAAACAGTATTAATTTTAATCGTATGTCGTAAACAAAACAGTAGTACGAAAACTGAAGATAAAAATATTACGAGTTACATATTTGTAAGATAAAAAAAACACCCATTTCATTCCTGATAACGATTTCTACCAACAAACTAGTATATTTCAACTAACTACTCCTTTACCCAAAGGTTGCCTGGCAGAAATTGCTACCCTAGCAATACGGCCGCCTAATTGTACTCTGTTTGTTTTGTAATGTTTGTTCCTGTACAATATGTGTAATAAATAATATTTGGGGATAAAGGCGTGATTATATGTATGTATGTATTGTATTGTATTCTATATTTATACTAAATGATTTTAATTTCATTCATGCTGGACTGGGAGCGAAAGAAAAACAGTCTGTGCCGGCTGCATTTCCTCCCGGGCATGCTGTAAAAACCAGCTAAGGGAGCCGAGCGTTTTAGTATATTGTTATTTAGGCAATGGGTTGACAACCTGTCACTACAGCAATATACCTACAATTCTATCTTAAAAAATCCTCAAAACTTTGTCAGACGTGGCGGAACGATCTTGGTTTAGGTCGTTTACGCTCTGCCTACCCCATAAGGAATAAAGGCGTGATACGTACACTTAACCTGCAAGTCGCAGGTGTGTTGTTTGTGTTCGTGATGCGACCGGTATGGCTCCGACGCTTCACCTTAATCCAACAAGGTAAATAAATCGGCACGTTACTGTCAAGGCCACAGATTATATTTGCATTATTTTTTGCGCAGCTACCGCGTGATGAGACGCACGGTCGTGAACTGCCAAGTTCTAGGGTAATCACTAATCATACATACATACATATAGTCAAGCCTTTATCCCTAATGGGGTAGGCAGAGATCAAAGGTCGTTCCGCCACATATGACAAAGTTTTGAGGGCTATCTAAGATATCATTGTAGGTATATTGCTGTAGTGACAGGTTGCCAGCCCATCGCCCAAATTGCAATATACTGAAACGCTCGGATCCCTTAGCTGGTTTTTACAGCATGCCCGGGAGGAGATGCAGCTCGCACATTCTATGTTTTTCTCTCGCTCCCAGTCCAGCATGGAAGAAAGAGGGTAATCTCAACCTATTTTATCACATCGAATCTATCTTAGACAATTTAAATATGTAATAATACCTTTTCATTTTTGTGACTACATTATTCTTTTATAACATTTTTTTATAGACCGTTGACGTTGTATTTACCCGTTGTAAAAGATATGGGTGTGACTTTATGGATATGATTAGGATATAAAATCTTAGACAACGTTACAAGGACAGTTTACTTAATGAGTTTTCTCGTGGGAATCAGATAGTTTCCAGCGGTAAAAAGTAGCCTATGTTACTCAGAGTGAACGTAGCGTTCTAATGGTGTAAGATTTTTTGTAATCTATACAGCAGTTTTTGACGTTATTCTTTACAAACACACACACACACACACACTCACACTAATACAAATCTTTTCTCTTTATAATATCAGTATAGGTATTTTAGTTTAGATTGTAAATCAGCATCTATTGTGGGAGGTCAGTTATTTTTTAGCATAGATCCAAAACTTCAAAGCGTAATCTCAGATTTTGCATTAAATCAAAATGTAAGATACTGTTACAAATGAAATGGCAATGTTTCTGCTTTCTGCTTGTACAATTTCTATACCCAAAGGTTGCCTGGTAGAAATTGCTGCTTTAGCAATAAGGCCGCCTATATTGTACTGTCACGTTTGTTCCTTTTTATTTCTGTTGTACGTGTTTCTTTGTGCAATAAAGAATTTTGTATTGTATGATAATGTTTGTATACAAATGTAAACAAACTTCACATAAATTAATATGAAAAACAGTAAAAAGTAACTGTTCATAATAACTTGGCTTTTTTTTTTACTTAATTCAAAGTCTTTAACTGAGTTTTTACCAGAGAAATAATTTGAATAAAAACAAGTCGAAAATAATATGCATCATTCATAATATAACGTCGGTACAAAATATTTAAATAACATCACAGAATTTTCATAAAACTTTGTAATAACCGTAAAATCGATTTTTTTGTTTTTCAAGTTTATTTTTTACAAAAGAACAATTTAGACTCTAATGAGGTAGAAGTAGGGGCCATTAACAAATATAAATCACATGCGAACTTTACTCTTTCGTATGCGCAATAACTTTCGAACAGTTCAAAAATACGGCTCAAAAGGGAAACCAGACCCAATCCTAGTTTAGGTCAGAGTTTTTAGCCGGCATATAGGGACTATAAAGGTAAGGTATAAATAACCTTACTTCCATGCTGGACTAGGAGCGATAGAAAAACATAGAATGTTCTAGCCGGCTTTCCTCTCAGGCATGCTGTAGAAGTCAGCAATATGGATTCGAGGGTCACAGTGTATATAGGCGATGTACTGACAACCTGTCACTATAGCTTTACACATTACCATCTAAAATTGCCCTCAATATTTGTCAGACGTGGCGTAAAAGGTTTCACTAAGCATTTTACGCTCTGCCTACTCCGTAAGGGAAAAAGGCAAGAATTTATGTTATGTATGTATAACCGTAGTAAATATTTAAAAGGTCAAAGGGCACTCTCTGGTAATAGGCACGGACCGCTCCGAACGAATCGTCAGATATTGATTTATGTATAATCATTGCAGATAAAATTCAGTTTTGCAACATGCAATCAAATATAGTTGAACTCTACCCAAAAGCTTGAAACTACATAAATAGAGCCACGCCTTTGTGCCCGACGGGATAGGCAGAATATAAAACACGGAAATATCCTATTTCCTATGGAAAAAACCTCATTACTTCCATGCTGGTCTGGGAGCGAAAGAAAAACATAGAATGTGCCAGCTGCATTTCCTCCCGGGCATGCTGTAAAATCCAGCTAAGGGATCCGAGGGTTTCAGTATATTGTTATTTAGGCGATGGGCTGACAACCTGTCACTACAGCAATATACCTAGAATTCTATCTTAAATAACCCGCAAAACTTTGTCAGACGTGGCGGGACACCTTTGTTTAGGTCGTTTACGCTCTGCCTACCCCATTAGGGATACAGGCGTGAATATATGTATGTATGTAAAAACCTCATTGAGACACAGAATATGAAAGATGAATAAAAAAGGAAGATCGTTCCTACTTCCATATTTAATTTTCATCTGAAATGTCCGATAACATATCAAAACATAAATTAAAGCGATTACAACCAAATATTATGTTTGTTGATAATATTTTTATCAGAAATATTATCAAAAAGGTAGGTGTGTAAAATATAATAATAACATTATCACTACATAGTATGAAACAGAGTCGCTTTCTCTGTCCCTATATCCCTATGTATGCATAAATCTTTAAAACTAGGCAACGGATTTTGATGCGGTTTCTTTTAATGAATAGAATGATTCAAGAGGAAGGTTTATATTTGTATAATACATGCATAATATAGTAGAGAAACACTGATTATTTCCGTGCGAAGCCGGGGCGGGTCGCTAGTTTAGTATAAAAAGGCCTCTGGGATGTTGGCTTCGGCCCCCACATGCCTCAAAGGACCGAGTCCCTGTGGACCCATGATACTGAAAAGTATACCTACAAATAATAATAAAATATGTTTATTAACATTTCCTTGAGAGGCCTGTTGGCCGAGTAATGACGGATGGGAAAAGGGTAATCACCCACCTGGTCGGGTGTTGTGACCACGTGACCAGGGGACCGGAGTCCGACTGGATTAGTTCGGAAGTTGTATATATGCAGATCGCCGAGCAAACTTCGATACCGCGTTTTAGGACTGTTGTATCTTAATGTGGCGCCATCTATGTGCGCTACATATGTTTATTGCCTTTTACAATTTACAACGTAAATTATTATTATTATATCTGCTCATCAGTATAGTTCGTATTTTTAACGTTGAGTTATGAGCAAAATCAGGGTACCTAGTACCTAGTTTTGAGGGTCATTCAAGATAGATTTGTACGTATATTGCTGAAGTGAAAGGTTGTCATCCCATCGCCCAAATTGCTATATACTGAAACCCTCAGATCCCTTAGCTGGTTTTTACAGAATGCTCGGAAGGAAATGCAGCTGGCATATTCTATGCTCTTCTCTCGGGCGCAGTTCAGCATGGAAGAAAGACTTGTAATTCAATTATAAAATTAATGTTACGTTGATTAAGTGAATCCACAAATGAAAAAAGGAAACTGTGTTGTGCATAACAAAATTATTTAAAATGTATTTTATGAGAATAACCATGAGGATAATTATCAGGATTATCCTTTAGGAGAAATTAGGCCACATAACCTGAGTCCGATGGTGTAGTGGATAGGGCCGCTGCCTCCTGAGCGGGAGGTTTTTCGGGTTTCGAATTTCATATGTACGTTTATTCGGCGCTTTTTCCGTGCTTCGGAAGGCACGTTAAGCCGTTGTTCCCTGTAAATATCGTTTAATATCGTGGACATTAGTCGTTAAGCAATGTCAAAGGCCAGTGATAAACATTGGCAGCTTGATATCTCTGACAGCTGTGTTTGTCACTAACCTGGCAAAAGCCTAATCTAGGATTGTGTCTGGTTTCCCTTCTGGGTTGCGGAGGTCAGATAGCAGTCGCTCTGTGTAAAAACCAGTACCCTCGTTGAATCCCCTGGATTAGGTAGCCCACCGCGTGACATACGGGATAAGGTTAAGGATAGTAGCTTGGGCAACGAATTTTCTAGACGGAAAAGTTGGATGCAGGAGGTTTGACTTCGGGACTTTGTTTGGACTAGTAAGGAGATATACACACTATAAGTCCTCACGCCTCCGACGGCTGCCCGAGAGGGGTAGGTAAAGACTTTTAGTGATTTTATCAATTTAAGTCAAAATTCCTGCTTCCTACTTTTCTGTCTAGATACCCCTTACGATAAGAGCATTCATTTATCAATCTATAGGGAAATACATACATAAAATCGCGCCTTGATCCTTAATGGGGTAAGCAGAGCGTAAACGAACTAAACAAAGGTCGTTCCGCCACGTCTGATAAAGTTTTAAAGGGTTGTTTCAGATAGATTTGTAGGTATATTGTAGTGACAGGTTGTCAGCCCATCGCCTAAAATTGCAACACACTATAACCCTCGGATCCCTTAGCTGGTGTTTGGAAACGCAGCTGGCACATTCTATGTTTTCTCTCGCTCCCTGTCCAGCATGGAATAAATAATGAGTAGTTATTTATAAGTTTATCAAACTGAACCGGTCGAAGTAATTAACGATACAAACTGGAAAAAACCGCGTCTGCGCTGTGGAGTACTTAGCGCCTCATTATCAATCAAAAACAAATATTCATTTGATACGGCTGTTTAGTCAGTGTAAGAAATTTTGACTGCACGGCGGTTCAGATAGTAAATAGCTTGTGACGTGTGTGCAAACTAGAAGTGGTCGGTCTAGCAACGAAACTGAACAACTTTCACAAAATAAATCCAAATTAATCACTTCCTGGAACTGCCTACGTGGTCTAGTGGATAGTGCCATAGACTCCCGATCCGGAGGTCCTGGGTTCGATTCGCGGGGGGGAAACACAAAGTTGATATTTGAGAATTTATCACTTTGTGATTTTTTCCCTAGTTTGATTAGGACATTGCAGGCTGAATCACCTGATTGTCCGAAAATAAAAAGATTTCGTGCTTCGGAGGGCACGTTAAGTGATCGGTCCCGGTCGCTGTCTTTGATAGTGGTCGTTACTCAAACCATGTCAGAGGCCTGATAGTTGTGCTACTAGGCGGTTTAAAAACTCTGACACCAGGGTTCATCGGGTCCATAGACTCGATACCCACTCGACAGAAGAAGAAGAAGACTTCTTGGAAGAAAATATCCTGCTGGAAGTTGTTTAGTATCGTTGACTGAGCAACCCCTATCAGCTTGCGGGACACTGTCTCTTACACCATACGCGGTGTATCCTATTATCCGGGTATGCCTAATTCTCAGTGAGCCTACTCGCGTTATTCCTAAACTTCATTTTAAATTAGCGTTGGGACTAATCAGGTATTGGAGAATTCGCTTTTATCCCCATTCGTGATCAGCCTAACTCACGTTCAGTCTAGACATAACACGAGTTAGGCTCACTGAGAATTAGGCATACCCGGATATAAGGTTACAGGGTGTTAGGAAGAACGTTGAACATACGAAAATGCCAGATAGTTGGGGTCGTCTGCTATCTACCCAGCCCAAATGATTTGCCCTAGGTCCCATAGATTTTCTTATTTAGATTTTACTAGTGACCCGCCCCGGCTTCGCACGGAAATTATCAGTGTTTCTCTACTATATTATGCATGTATTATACATATAAACCTTCCTCTTGAATCACTCTATCCATTAAAAGAACCGCATCAAAATCCGTTGCGTAGTTTTAAAGATTTATGCATCGGATATAGGGACAGAAAAAGCGACTTTGTTTTATACTATATAGTGATTTTAATAACTTAACCGGCTCATAACTTTTTGTCTAGCTGTTATCTGCACCAAACAATAATTTTAGGGAAATCTACCAACAGTCAAGACAAAACAAAAAAAAAGAGTTGCCAGTTTCGTCTATAGGAGAGACGACGTAAAGTTATAGGACTTCAAAGTTTTTAAACTTAAAAAAACAGTAACAAATCTATGGGGCCTTGTTCATATCATTTGGGCGGGGTTGATATCAGACAACCCCATCTATCTTGCTAAGGCAACGACACTGAACAACTAACAGCAAGATATTTCAGGAAGTGAAAAAAAAAGGATTTCCATACAAAATTATTATTGAACGATGGTGTTGGTTTTTACACAGAGCGAGTACCATCTGACCTGCGCAACCCAGGAGGGAAACCTAGATTAGGTCAGAGTTTTCAAGCCGCTACTGCTTAGCACAGGCCTCTGATATGGCTTTAAGACTAATATCTACGGTATTCAACAATATTAACCGGGACCAACGACATAACGTGCCTTCCGAAGCACGGAAAAAGCACCAAATAAACGTACATATGAAATTCGAAAACCGAAAAACACATTGGTACGTGGTGGGATTCGAACCACGACCTCCCGCTCAGGAGGCAGCTAGCGTTTATACTACACTAGATACTAGCAGAATATCAGAGTGCGTTGAACACCGTAATACCTAAGGTAAGAGTAAGGACTTGGGCTTCATACAGGCGAACTGATCGTCTGTTTGAAGCCTCATGTTCCAGTAATTTCGCCTAGTAGAACAGAATAGAAAAGAAAAACGTTTATTCTGGCAACAATACATTCATACATATAACCAAGCCTTTATTCCTAATTGGGTAGGCAGAGCCTAAACGACCTTAGGTCGACAAAGGTCGTTCTGTCATGTCTGACAAAGTTTTAAGGGTTATATGAAATAGATTTGTAGGTATATCGCTGTAGTGAGTAGTGACAGGTTGAGTAAAATTGTCCTCAATTTTTGTCAGACGTGGCGAAAGCGCTTTTTACGAGGCGTTAAACGCTCTGCCTACCCCGTAAGAGATAAAGGCGTGATTTATGTATGTATGTATGTGACAGGTTTTCAGCCCATCGTCTAAATTACAATATACTAAAACCCTCGGATCCCTTAGCTGGTTTTACAGCATGCCCAGGAAGATATGCAGCAGGCACATTCTATGTTTTTCTCTCGCTCCAAGTCCAGCATTGAAGAAACAATACAAAACTCAACATACAGTAAATAGACTTATGTTACATACATGAAAACACAATAATTTTGTTTATTGAATGCTGTGATCTGTATTTCTTCCATGCTGGACTGGGAGAGATAGAAAAACATAGAATGTTCCAGCTGCCCTTCCTCCCGGGCATGCTGTTGAAGTCAGCAAAAGGGACTCGAGGGTTACAGTGTATTGTAATTTAGGCGATGGGCTGACAACCTGTCACTAAAGCAATACATATTACAATCTAAAATTGCCCTCAATTTTTGTCAGACGTAGCGAAATCGCCTTTTACGAGGCGTTAAACGCTCTGCCTACCCCGTAAGGGATAAAGGCGTGATTTATGTATGTATGTATGTATGTGATCTGTATTGCACAAGAAACTACTACTGCTTGTACTGACCTGATCCTCCTGAACTTGATCTCCTGAGGGTGCACCACCTTCCAGAGCCCGTGGAGATAGTTCTTGCAGATCCTGCCAGCCACCTCCCGCATCTCCTCCTCAGTACCGCATTTCTGTAGCTTCTGCAACACAAAATAAAAGGACAGTGAGCCCGATGGTGTAGTGGATAGGGCCACTGCCTCCTGAGCGGGAGGCCGTGGTTCGAATCCCAACACGTACCAATGTGTTTTTGGTTTTCGAATTTCATATGTACTTTGATTCGGCGCTTTTTCCGTGCTTCGGAAGACACGTTAAGCCGTTGGTCCCGGTTAATATCGTTTAATACCTTAGATATTAGTCGTTAAGCCATGCCAGAGGCTTTAATACTCTGACCTAATCTAGGATTAGGTCTGGTTTCTCTTCTGGGTTGCAGAGGTCAGTGTAAAAACCAGTACCCTTGTTTAATCATCTAGATTAGGTAGCCGCCCCAAAAGATACGTAATAAGGGTAGGGAGGTGATGATCAATTAACGTCAAAATAATAGTCCTCCAAATCGATTTTCGGTGATGGCGGCCAATCTCCCGGAGATCAGTCAACTGCCCGCAGTTTTTGGTGCCCAAGTGATTCCTTCAATCTCTTATTCTGATGGGACAGATTGACTGACACGACCAGAGAGAAATCAGACGCAGGGCCGACTATTAACATGCCCATGCCAATATTAGTACACAAATCATAATACAACTCTAACGTAGCGACATTTTTTATCACTTCCATTATCATTTTAAACTCAAGGCACTGTTTTTGGCATTGTATCAAGATTATCCAATCCATATCTTATCTATTTACTATAGTATCAATAAAACGTAGGCACAGCTGTCTGTGTAATTGCATCTATATAATTTCATGATAAACGTATCTTTATGCCTCTATCAGAACACATAAAAAAAATATTGACCGATACGGGACAGCGTCCCGCAAACTGATAGGGGTTGCTCAGTCAAGGACACTGAACAACTAACAGCACAACACTTTTTTCAGGCAGTGAAAAATAAATAGCTTTTCCTCGATTAGCCAATTTGTATGGAAAGACATTTTTTTTTTCACTTCCTGAAAAAAGTCATGCCGATAGTTGTTCACTGTTGTTGAATGAGCAACCCCTATCAGTTTGCGGGACGTTGTCCCTTACACTTGGTACATAAAATTATTAATCTTTTTATTATTATATATATATATATATATTGAGTATTATTGTATTATTTACTCACATAACTATTTCATAATATACCTAGAATTCTGTCTTAAATAACCCTCAAAACTTTGTCAGACGTGGCGGAACGACTTTTGTTTAGGTCGTTTACGCTCTGCCTACCCCATTAGGGATACAGGCGTGATTATATGTATGTATGTAACTATTTCATGAACCTAGAACTTTTACCAATTACGCTCAGAATAGTGTCATATCCAGATGCGTGCATGAATATAATACGAGTTTCCAGGAGCTGGACATATTTCACCAAACAGAGAGCAGTTACAAAAAGCAAATTCGAACTGCTATCATGGTCAAGACTTGCAAAGGTCAGGATGGTGACATAGATGCCACAAATCAATAACTATAACTATGATGCATACACACACACACACACACATACACACATACTCGCGCTTATTGACAATTATATTTTCTTCTTTTATTTAAACTGATATTTTTATATTCCTAAACTTTGTATTTTATGTTATGTCTGTATGATTATCATATCTTAATTATTATGAATTTAATGCATTTTAATTTCAACAAAAAATAATTTAATGATAACTTAATTTAGTTGTTATTTGTTAAATAAAATGTTTTAATGTGAAATCAATTTTGGCAATCGAAATAATTTTTATTATAATTTTTATGCAATAAGCTGTCAGATTTCTTGCAATAAATATTTTTTTTTATTATATTTATACATTTAATATATTTTTGATTTTACATACATACATATATTCACTCTTTTATCCCTAATGGGGTAGGCAGAGCTGAAACGACCCAAACAGGTCGTTCCGCCACGTCCAACAAAGTTTTAAGGGCTATTTAAGATAGATTTGTAGGTATATTGCTGTAGTGACAGGTTGTCAGCCCATCGCCTAAAATGAAATATAGAGAAACCCTCGGATCCCTTAGCCGGATTTTACAGCATACCCGGGAGGAAACGCAGCTGGCACATTCTATTTTTCTATTGCTCCCAGTCCAGCATGGAAGATAGCATGATTTTAATATGTATATTTTAATAATTATTGTACGTTATACTGCTTAGTTAATTACATTTTATTTGTGATATAATATTTTTTTTAATTTTCCTATTGTTCCATATAATTTGACATACCTAAAGTATCATAAGGGCGTTTCTGCACTGCTCTGTATTCGGTTCGCATCCGATTTGGTCATGATTCGGCCTTCCCAGTCAATGTATGACAGCTTGTGCACCCATCCATATCCGTTTTATATGGATATTTTATAGATACGAATCGGATACGGGGGAGTGTAAAAACGCCATAACACCTCGTAAATTCTTATCCAACGAGACTATATTATATTGGTAAACTAGCGACCCGCCCCGGCTTCGCACGGAAATCATCAGTGTTTCTCTACTATATTATGCATATATTATACATATAAACCTTCCTCTTGAATCACTATCCATGAAAAGAAATCGCATCAAAATCCGTTGCGTAGTTTTAAAGATTTATGTATACATAGGGATATAGGGACAGAGACAGCGACTTTGTTTTATACTATTTAGTGATGAATGCTCATACGGCGATCTGGACGGAAAAGTCGTAAGCAGGAATTCTGACTTTGGAACTTTGTTTGGACTAGTTAGGAGGTATACACCAGTGGCGAAGGGTCCATATAACACGATCCCTGTCAGCTTCCCTTTTGAAATGAAGCAAAATTTCATAATACTCAAATAACATAATAATTACAATAGCTCACAATGCTTAGTAAACTACTCAGCAGGTAAATCGGCAATTATCTGCTAAGAAAATAATAAAACTATCTCGAGAGGTCCCGTATCAAATTTTTTACAGAAGCAGATTTTTCCTCAACTCGGCTTCCTCCTTCATACTAGCCCGCCTAAGAGCCAGTGGCGCCATCTCCTTACATACACAAGAAACTTCTAACAAAATCACCCTTCGCCACTGATACACACTAAAAGTCCTGACCCCTCTGAGGTCTGCCCGAGGGGGGGGAAAGAAGCTCCCGTTTTTTTTGTAGTTGTACTATATAATGTAACCTTATAAAATTACATACATACATACACATACATACAATCACGCCTATATTCCTAATGGGGTTGGCAGAGCGAAAACGACCTTAACGAAGGTCGTTTCGCCACGTCTGACAAGTATTAAGGATAATTACAGTTGATTATGATGTATATTGCTATAGTGACAGGTTGTCAGCCCATCGCCTAAAATTGCAATACACTATAACCCTCAAATCCCTTAGCTGGCTTTTACAGCATGCCCGGGAGGAGATGCAGCTGGCAAATTTTATGTTTTTCTATTACTCCCAGTCCAGCTTGGAAGTGCTTATAAAATTACCTACAACTTTGTCTTATATACTTTTTGTTGGTTCGATTCCCAGGGAAGGAAAACAAAGTTGATATTTACATTATCAGTTTATCACTTTGTGAGGTTTTCCCCAGTTTGGTTAGGACATTGCAGACTGAATCATCTGATTGTCTGAAAAGAATCATTCGTTTCCCAAGCTAATATTATGTAGTCTATTATAGATAAAGTACATTCATATATATAATCTATTTTATAGTCGTGTCATATGAATTATAATTGAAGTACCTACTACCTTGATTCTTTATGACTCGTTGATGACAACAAATAATTAAAAGGGTGATAATTTAAATTATAATCTATTGTGATTCATTGCTTGTTTACTACTAGATTAATGCATCTTAAATAATATCTAGGTTTAAATCAAAGGAATTAATTAATTGCTATGTTTATTACAATCTAAAATTGCCCTCAATTTTTGTCAGGCGCGGCGAAAGCGCCTTTTACGAGGCGTTTAACGCTCTGCCTACCCCGTAAGGGATAAAGGCGTGATTTTATGTATGTATGTATGTATGCTATGTTTATTAATGTTTTGACATCTTGCAAAACAATTGGTCTAGTATTCAAATAATCAAATATATTATTACTACCTTTAGATACATACATACATTAAATAACGCCTTTATCCCTTACGGGGTAGGCAGAGCGTTAAACGCCTCATTTAAGGCACTTCCACCATGACAAAAATTGAGGGCAATTTTAGATTGTAACTTGTATTGCTATAGTGACAAGTTGTCAGCCCATCGCCGAAATTACAATACACTAACCCTCGAGTCCCTTTTGCTGACTTCTACAGCATGCCCGGGAGGAAGGACAGCTGGAAAATTCTATGTTTTTCTATCTCTCCCAGTCTAGCATGGAAGAAGCCTTACATTATAACAGATATTTCTTTGTTATTTTTTTTTAAACAACTGTAAATATACACTGCTGTGGGGACATAAATAAATTCAAATTTAAAGATAAAACATGCTTCTGAATACGTGGATTTTTTCCAGTTTAAATATACAATTTACTAACTTTATGCGCCAAGGATTAATTAGTTTTTTCCGTGGGAAACCGATATTTCCCCACAGTATAAAGAAGCCTATGTTAATCGGAGTGAGTGTAGCTTTCTAATGGTGACAGGATTTTTGAAATAAAATTGTCCAGTAGTTTTTGAGTTTACTGGTTAAAAACATACATACTTTCAAAAATATACATATTTAAACAAATATGTTATATACTGTTCTTTGTTATTGTCTTAGTTTACTTTAATTTAGAAGGTTGCCTGGTAGAAATTGCTGCTTTAGCAATAAGGCCGCCTATATTGTACTGTCACGTTTGTTCCTTTTTATTTCTGTTGTATGTGTTTCTTTGAGCAATAAAGAATTTTGTATTGTATTGTAATTTAGGGCTAGTTAAATAAATATATCTTAGTTGTTAAAAAGTATTTCTTTTACTAACCATACCATTCATTCAAGAAGTTTAAATAACAATATCATACCATCGTTATTTTTAACTAACAAATATAAGTATGAACCAACAAACAGGTTTTGGGCAGCATTTTAACTTTAGAAATGGTTCCACTGCAGGTAAACAAGTATTAGGTACCTATAAAAATAATTCCATGCTGGACTGGGAGTGAGAGAAAAACATAGAATGTGCCAGCTGCATTTCCTCCCGAGCATGCTGTAAAAACCAGCTATGGGATCTGAGGGTTTCAGTATATTGTAATTTAGGCGATGGGCTGACAACCTGTCACTACAGCAATATGCGTACAAATATATCTTAAATAACCCTCAAAACTTTGTCAGACGTGGCGGAACGACCTTTGTTTGGGTCGTTTACGCTCTGCCTACCCCATTAGGGATAAAGGCGTGATTATATGTATGTATGTATAAAAATAATGATTGAATGCATTAATTGTTCGAAAATGTAGCTTTAACATATGAATCACATATATTTTTGTAATCTCCTTTTACCTAATTACCTTTATTTCGACTTAAAATTTAAAGACATACAATTTTGAATCTAAACACCGCGGTTTTATTTTTTTATTAATTACACATATCTAAGAATATTCCAGTACTTAATTCAGAGATGCAAGGTAATTATGAAATATTAAAACATAGAGAAGATACGCAGGTAAAACATAACCCTTTATTGACAGACAGGTAATTATATAAATAGTATACACTCATACATATGATCACGCCCTTATCCCTAATGGGGTAGGCAGAGAGTAAACGACCTAAACAAAGGTTGTGCCACCATGTCTGATAAGTTTTGAGTGTAATTTAAGATAGATTTGTAGGTATATTGCTGTAGTGACAGGTTGTCAGACCATTGCCATCGCAATAAACAGAAACCCTCGGAATCATTTCCTGATTTTTACAGCATGCCCAGAAGGAAATGCTTCTGGCACATTCTATGTTTTTCTCTCACTCCCTGTCCATCATGGATATTTTCCCGGATAATTGAGCGAGCATTGTAGGGAGTTAGACTTCTGTACCATTAGCTACTATTTATTATTCTGTGCCTACAGTGAGAAATGAAAGTTATTTAGTCGTCATAACTTTTTCAGAAATAATAATAGGACATAAAATAAAAATATCAAGTCAATCAAATGGATAAATCTCTTATAGATAACATAACTAAGTTCGCGGTTAGCACGCATTTAATACGCTTCAATGCAAGTCAAGGCTGAAAAAAGGTAATATAACCTTAAATTATTTATTCAGCGCCTGAAACTTGGCCTTCGATTTTAACACGGAAATTATTATATCGGATATTGTTTTCATCACTGCTGTATTACAGCATAACCACGAAGCCGATTCCAGTAAAATGACAACAATTTTTCTATTAAAACATCAAGATTTAAGCCAAAACATGATTTGAAAATTGTCGTATGCTAAAAGTACGGTTTTCGGTGGAATTTAGTGAGTATTCACTAAATTCCACCGAAGCAAAATTTCATAATACTCAAATAACATAATAATTACAATAGCTCACAATGCTTAGTAAACTACTCAGCAGGTAAATCGGCAATTATCTGCTAAGAAAATAATAAAACTATCTCGAGAGGTCCCGTATCAAATTTTTTACAGAAGCAGATTTTTCCTCAACTCGGCTTCCTCCTTCATACTAGCCCGCCTAAGAGCCAGTGGCGCCATCTCCTTACATACACAAGAAACTTCTAACAAAATCACCCTTCGCCACTGATACACACTAAAAGTCCTGACCCCTCTGAGGTCTGCCCGAGGGGGGGGAAAGAAGCTCCCGTTTTTTTTGTAGTTGTACTATATAATGTAACCTTATAAAATTACATACATACATACACATACATACAATCACGCCTATATTCCTAATGGGGTTGGCAGAGCGAAAACGACCTTAACGAAGGTCGTTTCGCCACGTCTGACAAGTATTAAGGATAATTACAGTTGATTATGATGTATATTGCTATAGTGACAGGTTGTCAGCCCATCGCCTAAAATTGCAATACACTATAACCCTCAAATCCCTTAGCTGGCTTTTACAGCATGCCCGGGAGGAGATGCAGCTGGCAAATTTTATGTTTTTCTATTACTCCCAGTCCAGCTTGGAAGTGCTTATAAAATTACCTACAACTTTGTCTTATATACTTTTTGTTGGTTCGATTCCCAGGGAAGGAAAACAAAGTTGATATTTATATTATCAGTTTATCACTTTGTGAGGTTTTCCCCAGTTTGGTTAGGACATTGCAGACTGAATCATCTGATTGTCTGAAAAGAATCATTCGTTTCCCAAGCTAATATTATGTAGTCTATTATAGATAAAGTACATTCATATATATAATCTATTTTATAGTCGTGTCATATGAATTATAATTGAAGTACCTACTACCTTGATTCTTTATGACTCGTTGATGACAACAAATAATTAAAAGGGTGATAATTTAAATTATAATCTATTGTGATTCATTGCTTGTTTACTACTAGATTAATGCATCTTAAATAATATCTAGGTTTAAATCAAAGGAATTAATTAATTGCTATGTTTATTACAATCTAAAATTGCCCTCAATTTTTGTCAGGCGCGGCGAAAGCGCCTTTTACGAGGCGTTTAACGCTCTGCCTACCCCGTAAGGGATAAAGGCGTGATTTTATGTATGTATGTATGTATGCTATGTTTATTAATGTTTTGACATCTTGCAAAACAATTGGTCTAGTATTCAAATAATCAAATATATTATTACTACCTTTAGATACATACATACATTAAATAACGCCTTTATCCCTTACGGGGTAGGCAGAGCGTTAAACGCCTCATTTAAGGCACTTCCACCATGACAAAAATTGAGGGCAATTTTAGATTGTAACTTGTATTGCTATAGTGACAAGTTGTCAGCCCATCGCCGAAATTACAATACACTAACCCTCGAGTCCCTTTTGCTGACTTCTACAGCATGCCCGGGAGGAAGGACAGCTGGAAAATTCTATGTTTTTCTATCTCTCCCAGTCTAGCATGGAAGAAGCCTTACATTATAACAGATATTTCTTTGTTATTTTTTTTTAAACAACTGTAAATATACACTGCTGTGGGGACATAAATAAATTCAAATTTAAAGATAAAACATGCTTCTGAATACGTGGATTTTTTCCAGTTTAAATATACAATTTACTAACTTTATGCGCCAAGGATTAATTAGTTTTTTCCGTGGGAAACCGATATTTCCCCACAGTATAAAGAAGCCTATGTTAATCGGAGTGAGTGTAGCTTTCTAATGGTGACAGGATTTTTGAAATAAAATTGTCCAGTAGTTTTTGAGTTTACTGGTTAAAAACATACATAATTTCAAAAATATACATATTTAAACAAATATGTTATATACTGTTCTTTGTTATTGTCTTAGTTTACTTTAATTTAGAAGGTTGCCTGGTAGAAATTGCTGCTTTAGCAATAAGGCCGCCTATATTGTACTGTCACGTTTGTTCCTTTTTATTTCTGTTGTATGTGTTTCTTTGAGCAATAAAGAATTTTGTATTGTATTGTAATTTAGGGCTAGTTAAATAAATATATCTTAGTTGTTAAAAAGTATTTCTTTTACTAACCATACCATTCATTCAAGAAGTTTAAATAACAATATCATACCATCGTTATTTTTAACTAACAAATATAAGTATGAACCAACAAACAGGTTTTGGGCAGCATTTTAACTTTAGAAATGGTTCCACTGCAGGTAAACAAGTATTAGGTACCTATAAAAATAATTCCATGCTGGACTGGGAGTGAGAGAAAAACATAGAATGTGCCAGCTGCATTTCCTCCCGAGCATGCTGTAAAAACCAGCTATGGGATCTGAGGGTTTCAGTATATTGTAATTTAGGCGATGGGCTGACAACCTGTCACTACAGCAATATGCGTACAAATATATCTTAAATAACCCTCAAAACTTTGTCAGACGTGGCGGAACGACCTTTGTTTGGGTCGTTTACGCTCTGCCTACCCCATTAGGGATAAAGGCGTGATTATATGTATGTATGTATAAAAATAATGATTGAATGCATTAATTGTTCGAAAATGTAGCTTTAACATATGAATCACATATATTTTTGTAATCTCCTTTTACCTAATTACCTTTATTTCGACTTAAAATTTAAAGACATACAATTTTGAATCTAAACACCGCGGTTTTATTTTTTTATTAATTACACATATCTAAGAATATTCCAGTACTTAATTCAGAGATGCAAGGTAATTATGAAATATTAAAACATAGAGAAGATACGCAGGTAAAACATAACCCTTTATTGACAGACAGGTAATTATATAAATAGTATACACTCATACATATGATCACGCCCTTATCCCTAATGGGGTAGGCAGAGAGTAAACGACCTAAACAAAGGTTGTGCCACCATGTCTGATAAGTTTTGAGTGTAATTTAAGATAGATTTGTAGGTATATTGCTGTAGTGACAGGTTGTCAGACCATTGCCATCGCAATAAACAGAAACCCTCGGAATCATTTCCTGATTTTTACAGCATGCCCAGAAGGAAATGCTTCTGGCACATTCTATGTTTTTCTCTCACTCCCTGTCCATCATGGATATTTTCCCGGATAATTGAGCGAGCATTGTAGGGAGTTAGACTTCTGTACCATTAGCTACTATTTATTATTCTGTGCCTACAGTGAGAAATGAAAGTTATTTAGTCGTCATAACTTTTTCAGAAATAATAATAGGACATAAAATAAAAATATCAAGTCAATCAAATGGATAAATCTCTTATAGATAACATAACTAAGTTCGCGGTTAGCACGCATTTAATACGCTTCAATGCAAGTCAAGGCTGAAAAAAGGTAATATAACCTTAAATTATTTATTCAGCGCCTGAAACTTGGCCTTCGATTTTAACACGGAAATTATTATATCGGATATTGTTTTCATCACTGCTGTATTACAGCATAACCACGAAGCCGATTCCAGTAAAATGACAACAATTTTTCTATTAAAACATCAAGATTTAAGCCAAAACATGATTTGAAAATTGTCGTATGCTAAAAGTACGGTTTTCGGTGGAATTTAGTGAATACGTACCGTCATTCTACTGTGATTCACTTGTTTGCACAATTTGTAGCATTCACTCGCCTTCTTCAAAGCGTTTTTAATAGAAGAAATCATTTATTTTCACCAAATTAAGGACACCGCAGTCCCCGAAAATTATTTGACATTGACAGCTGGTTTTTTTTCTAGTGTTTATCGATTTTTGTAGAATGGAGCAAAGGAGAAAGCAAATCATACATTTTCTAAAAAGTTTAAAAACAAATGCATTTTTAAAAGTAATTTTCATAATTTTCCACAAAAGTGCACCTCCAACTGTGTTTTTTTAGTTTTTACATTCACAATCAGAGCTTTTCATTTCTACTCATCTTTTCTCTCGCCTAAAAAAATGTTGCCCGTATATGAAAGTTATCTCCCACATGTTTTTGTATGTGTACGAAATAAAAGCAAATAAAAAAAATAAACATTTATATTAATAAACGATTGTGTAGGTATTATAGGTGTTCACAAAAAGTATAATATCTCTTTATATATTTGAAAAGTAAGAAATAGAAAATTCGTCTATGAGTACATTGAGGTAAGAAAACATCAAAAAATATTATCTCTTTAGTTAACAACAGTTAGTCATATCATGCTTTATTTATAAATTTCTTGGTAGTTTACATTTTAAAGAAATCTGTTGCTTTGTGTATGGTCATTTTTTATTATTGTTTCAAACGAAGAACAATAGGGCTGTATGTCTATTTTATGATCTTGTATCTCCACATTTTATCTACTAAGTAACATATTGTTGATTGTAACATAAACATTGCACTTAATAAACTGATAAGCAAGTATTTACACATCAGTATATAACATAGTTACCTATCGGTAAAGACTAATACGTCACCGGGTGGTACGACGTCGCGAGATGCAAAAAAAAAACTTATTTCGCACATTAACGATTATAACGAACTTATTTCTTTAACGTAATAAAATTTACCTTTGCCATACTAGAATAAATCTCTTCTTTGTCAAAAAAACTGATTTGTTTAGTTTTTAATTCAATTATAAAAATACACCGACGTTGATCGCTTTGCGCACGTCCGAAGCTCACAAGCTAAATATACATACTGACTGGCTGGTGGTTCGACTGCGAGAGCGGGATGGGAAACGTGTACATAACAAAAATTCAATAGGATGCCACTACATTTACCCCAAGAGCGAACGGGATAGAAAATGGCGATATTGCACGATTATTAGCGAAAAAATACGAAATACTACCCTTATGATCATGACGTGACGTATAGGTAAGGCAGCCGAAGTGAAAAGTCGGCTTAAAGTTGACCTAGAACTCTAACATGCGATGCTTTGTAAATTAATGATGTAATGGATTTATGATAGACGTTTGAGGAGAAGGTAAACATTAGCAACGACTGGAAACAATGAATCATTACCATTTAGTTAATTTTCTTAGTGATTATTACGTATCGGTTGAATGAAAATAGACCTGTGGTCTACGCGGCTTTTTGTGATTTAAAGTCTCACCACTACATTTAAATAATTTTAAGAATATGTTGTGATTTCAGTACACCGAGGGTCTTACGCTATATCTCCGCTTTACTGAAAAAGAAACTACTTTCCGATTCCAATTGAAAGATGCATTTTAACCATTATCAAAGACGCTTAAGGCAAGTGTGCAAAATTTTTTGAGATACATACCATTTCGTACCATTATGTATTATAGGTAGAGCAGTGAAATTTTGGGAATAATAGAATGATTTCAATGTGAACATTACCTATATTAAACTTTAAACAGACAAAATCAGCAATGAAACTTCTGAAAGTCAGAATTCCCACACTTGCCCCGCCCGGGGTAAGTATGCGAAAAGCTATGGGCTAAGTGGGTGAATTGGTAGATTTACAACAACAAAAAAACAACTTATTCGCTAAAATATTTACTAGTGACATCTAGTGATCAACAATTCTTCGCAAACTATTTCGGCAGGCTCTTCGACTAAAGAGCAACCAAACATGAAAATAGAGAAGAGAAAAACAAAGAAATTGTGATATAATGTTAATGATTCAGGTACCGTACCGGACAGCATAAAAACATTATAAAAAAAAACAACAACAACGTTTTTACACAACATTTCTACGCGGCTTAAATGTTTCCTATTGACTAAAGTGTTACTACTCGACAAATGAATTTTATAATGACAAGCATATCTCAATTTTTCTCATTTCTTTTTTGTGTTTTAAATTTTTATTTTAAAATGATTCAAAAATATGACATATTATATTACTAGTGCTATTAATTGAACTACCAGAAAATTGTGTAAATTATCATCTTTAACTACATACTCTAATTAGATACTGCGAATGGCCCATTAATGTTAATTGAATTATTAATGTATAAAATACCAAGCATGACACCTTTGCAACGCCCTATAAAAGGGTGCATGTACAATGTCTAAATATATATTTTTAAGATATTTATGTAAAAATGTACATGTATGTAAAATAAATTGAATTTAATTGAAAACAACAACACCAGAAAAATCGTAAAAACATTGCGTCGTATTTATTTAGGTGGACCATGCACCATGTTGATTTAAATGGTGTATTTATAATATCTACCGTGCGTGCCTAATAACACGTATATTTTTTGTTTGGTTTAGATACATGTGTCGCGCATTTTCTATGATAGCTACTCGTACACATCGATTTACTATTTTAAAATAAAATATAATTATCTAACCAAAATAAAAACATGTTCTCTCTAACTATTCCCTGAGAAATCTAATGAGCGGAAAAAATAAAAGAAACTGTTTCCTGTTATAATATTTATTATGTTATAATTTTCCTAACGTGTTTTTATTTATTATAATAAATCATACAAACTATCTACTGTTTTTAAACTAGATTTGCGTGCAGTTATCAGAAGTAAGGATTATGGATACTGATATTATAACTAAAAGACATCGTAGAATGTGTACTTCCATGCTGGACTGGGAGAAATAGAAAAACATAGAATGTTCCAGCTGCCCTTCCTCCCGGGCATGCTGTTGAAGTCAGCAAAAGGGACTGGAGGTACAGTGTATTGTAATTTAGGCGATGGGCTGACAACCTGTCACTATAGCAATACATATTACAATCTAAAATTGCCCTCAATTTTTGTCAGACGTGGCGAAAGCGCTTTTTACGAGGCGTTAAACGCTCTACCTACCCCGTAAGGGATAAAGGCGTGATTTATGTATGTAGAATGTGTTTGAGAAAATTGATATAAATGTATAGTTGACAAACATACATACATATAATCGTTTCGCTACGTCTGACAAACTTTTGATGGTTATTTAAGACAGATTTATATAGTGCTGTAGTGACAGGTTGACAGCCCATTGCCTAAATTACAATATACTTTGGTAGGGTTTTGACCCTATATATATTCTTTATTGTATTTAAAACACAAGAAGTGAAGTTTACAGAAAGTTATGCGAGGGCGAACCCTCAAACCCCTTAGTTGGTTTTTACAGCATGCCCGGAAGGAAATGCAGTTGGTACTTTCTATGTTGTTCTCTCGCTCCCAGTCCAGCATGAAAGTCATGTATAGTTAAATTATGATTAATTTACCCACATCAAGTACATCACATATAAAAATACGACGAATATGAAAGTCAGTGATTTAGTTTTTTAAATTAACGTCAAGTTTTGCCAACACATTTAGTTTAAAAGCATAAGTTACGTACGTTGAAATGGTACCTTTTTCAAAATTACTCTTTTTTTAGGTAAATATATTCCTTATAAACGAAAAACTTACCATCACAAAGGCCTTCGTTTTTGTTTCCAATTCTTTATTCTTCTTAATGATTTCGGTGTAATTGTTATGTGTCTGTAAACAAATAAAAGGATTTTCATTGCATTGTAAATTGAAACTCGTGTAGACTTTTACTTAATTAGCTTTAAAACACAACTACTTTAAAAAATAACTATAGTTAAGAGCCCGATGGTGTAGTGGATAGGGCCGCTGCCTCCTGAACGGGAGGTCGTGGTTCGAATCCCACCACGTACCAATGTGTTTTTCGGTTTTCGAATTTTATATGTACGTTTATTCGGTGCTTTTTCCGTGCTTCGGAAGGCACGTTAAGCCGTTGGTCCCGGTTAATATCGTTTAATACCGTAGATATTAATCGTTAAGCCATATCAGAGGCCAGTGCTAAGCATTGGCGGCTTAAAAATTCTGACCTAATCTAGGATTGGGTCTGGTTTCCCTTCTGGGTTGCGGAGGTCAGATGGCAGTCGCTCTGTGTAAAAACCAGTACCCTCGTTCAATCCCCTAGATTAGGAAGCCGACCCCGTGAAATACGGGATAAGGCTAGGGAGATGAGTTCTCGGGCTGCAATTGAAAACGTTGATGAATATTTTTGTTTCTTAATTTAATAAGGGATCTGTTTAGGTAATAGCAAACATAACATAAACAATGAGAATGTGAATTTTACAATTGTATACATTATACTTAGTTCTATCTTATCTGTATCTGTTTCTTAGAATAGTTTATTACATTCTTTGATTGTTTAATAACATCATGATGGAAAAGTTAGCAACACGTGTAATTTTCATTTCTTAATGACTGTAGGTGGTGAATCTTTATTAAAGCCAATTTATTATGACGATATAATTATATACAGTGTAATATATCGAGATATCTGAGAGCTTCAGTTGAGCGCGTCGGAAATATAGATCATCGCTTCAATGCTGTTAGTGTTACCCATCAAATGTTAGTTCCAACTAACTATCGCCTGAACAGATAAGTCGGTTACAGGTTATCTCTATGAATTTTACTTAAAATATACACGTAACGAAATTACTACAACTTTATTCCATGCCTCAATAATTCTATAAATAAATTGATTTGAGACATCCAAACATGCTTTTGACTTTTAGCTTCATAACATAACAATAACAATTTCCGTAAATGCGATTCTAACTGCTCCTAGTTTATTTGAATGAGGAAATAACCTGGTTTGTTTTTATAGAAGACTACAGACACCTAGATCATAGAATATTAAACGATTCATCCATTCAAGCTTTATAATGTAAGCCAAAGTACCTAATCATCATTTATATCTTAAGCATTGCTTTATTTATATCTTAAATCAATATAAATCACTTCTCACACACTGCCTCCGTGGTCTAGTGGCTAGTGCCATGGACTCCTGATCTGGAGGTCCTGGGTTCGATTCCCAGAAACACAAAGTGAGGGAAACACAAAGTTGATATTTGAGAGTTTATCACTTTGTGAATTTTTCCCCAGTTTGGTTATCACCTTGCAGGCTGAATCACCTGATTGTCCGAAAAGAAAAATATTTCGTGCTTCGGAGAGCACGTTAAGCCGTCGGTCCAGGTTGCTGACTTTGATAGTGGTCGTAACTCAAACCATGTCAGAGGCCTGAAAGTTGTGCTACTAGGCGGTTTGAAAACTCTCGACACCAGGGTTCATCGGGTCCATAGATTCGATACCCACTCGACAGAAGAAGACTTCTCACACATGAAAGACAATATAACATGAAGGTATGTATTAGTATTACGCACAAATTTGCGTTGTACAAGTTATAACCATTGATTAAAAATTACCCCGAATTTTGGGTTAGATGTATATGCTGGCAGCATTTAACGGCAAAATTTTAATTAATAAGCGTGCCAAATTTACAATAATTTATTGAAGTTTGTTGTATTAATTACGTTCTTTCTATATGTTTCATATATATTAATTACCAGCTGAAAAATATTTTCTTTCATCTACTAAATTATACGGGGTAGGCAGAGCATGGCGAGCGGGTTTAATTGTACCTACACTACACGAGAACCAAAGCCTTCGAATTCCCCATAAACCACAGTAATTATCCTAATAGGCGAAAGATTTATACGTTTTGAAGGGAAACCAGAGTTAGAAATTATCCTAAACCTCGTTACTTGAAACAAAAATTAAACCTACGTCCCTAATGCGACAAGACAGAGCCATAGTAGGTACCAACTGCCTCCGTGGTCTGGTGGTCAAAGCCATGGGCTCATGAGCCTGGCTTCGATTCGTTTGGTTAGGGCAATGCAGGCTGAATCGCCTGATTGTCTGGAAGAAAAAAGATTCCGTGATTCGGAGGGCACGTTCAACCGTGATCCCGGTCGCTGTCATTATAGTGGTCTTTACACAAACCATGTCAGAGCTTAGCTGTGCTATTAGGCGGTTCAAAAACTATGACACCAGGGCTCGATTGCCTCGATACCTACACGACAGAAGAAGAAGTACGTAGTTGGACCTATTTACTTACCTACCTTATTGATTTTCTGTCGTTTCTCTAGCCCGTGCAATTTCCCCTCCATGTAAGACAGTTTCCCTTTGAAGTCGTTCGCAATACATTTGCACAGGTTCAGGGATTCGCCGAAAATACGCATTTTGCATTTGAAGTCTTCGAACTCTTCGCGGTACCTGAAAACATACATCACGCCTTTATCCCAAATGGGGTAGGCAGACCGTCAACGACCGGAGCAAAGGTCGTTCCGCCACGTCTGACGAAGTTTGGATTGTAGGTTTTCTGCTGATTGAATCCTAAATGGGGTAGGCAGAGCGTAAAGTCGCTCCGCCACGTCTGACAAAGTTTTGATTTTATATTTTATTGATATTGCTGTAGTGACAGGTTGTCAGCCCATCGCTTAAAATACAATATACTGACACCCTCGGATCCCTCAGCTGGCAAGTTCCGTGTGTTTCTCTCGATCCCAGGCCAGCGTGGAAGAAATTTATACAAGTGTTCGCCACTCCTGACAAATATTGAACGCAATTTAAGATTGCAATGTGTCGCTATACTTATAGTGACAGGTTGCCAGCCCAGCGCCCAAACAATACTGGAGCCGTACTTTTAAATCACTCGAACTCCAATGCGCATACGAAAGACAAATTTTCGCACGCGATTTTCATGCAATTTACCTTGCGAATGTGAGTCTTTCATATGCGAATTCGATTCGAGCGATTCAAAAATACGGCTCTTAGTCCTGGTCGCTGTCTTTTTAGTGGTCGTTACAGAAACCATGTCATAGGCCTATTAGCTGTTCTACAAGGCGGTTTAAAAACTGACACCAGATTCAATATAGGAGTAAATATTTTCTATTCTATGGTGGGCAAAGGGTAACTTAACTACCCGCTTGGTCGGGTGTTATGACCAGAGGAGCGAAGTATAACCGAATAAGTTCGGAACTTGTATATCTGCAGATCGCTGAGAAAACTTCGATACCGCGTTTCAGAACTTGTGTCTCTTGATGTGGCGCCATCTGTCGGCTCGATAGAAGAAGCAGAAGCACGGAAGCCATACTTATGAATAGAAGAATCCAGGGAATCCACAGTGAATGTGGAAGAAGTGGAGGTGTTTGTAGATCCTGTCATGGTGGACGCGTCGGATATCACGATGTGCTGCGACTCGTGCCGCTGCAGGGCTGGTGCCGCGACGTGCCCAGCGTTGTGGAAGCCCTGACAAGTAAGGTCAGTATCTTTTTACATACAAAAAATCCCGCTTTTAGCCCTAACGGGGAAGGCAGAGCATAAACGACCTAAATAAAGGTCTCCACGTCTGAGGGTTATTTAAGATAGATTAGTAGGTATTTTGCTGTTGTGACAGGCTGTCAGCCCAACGCCTAAATTACAATATACTGAAACCCTTGGATCCCTGAGCTGGTTTTTACAACATGCCCAGGAGGAAATGCAGATGGCAAATTCTACGTTGTTATTTTCTTTATCTTATTATTTCTAGGAAAAAAAATATTACTTGACTCGTGCTATTGCATAATAGTTTCGAGAGATGGCGCTGAAGTGTCAACTTATAACACTTGAAACATTCTACTTCGACGGAGGCATTTGAACGCACGGTGGCCCAGCGGTTAGGTCATCGGCACGGTACGCCGAAGGTCGTGGGTTAGAGGTTTAAAAGTAATGTCAGCTTTTATTCCAGCCTCCGTGGTCTAGTGGTCAACTGCCTCCGTGATCTAGTGGTCAGAGCCATGGGCTTACGATCCGGAAGTCCTGGGTTCGATTCTTTTCCCTGCTGGCCTGGGAGCAAAATAATAATATAGAATGTGCCAGCTGCATTTCCTCCCAGGCATGCTGTAAAAACCAGCTAAGGGATCCGAGGGTTTTAGTGTATTGTAATTTAGGCGATGGGCTGACAACCTGTCACTACAGCAATACCCAGATCTATCTGAAATGGCCCTCAATTCTTGTCAGACGTGGCGCAATGACCATTTTTTTTGGGTCGTTGACGCTCTGCCTACCCCATTAGGGATAAGTGATTGATTATGTCTTAATTTTAAACATTCATAGCTATTTTCACTATTAACTAATTTAAATCGCGGTAAGAAACCCGTAATATATCTGATTGATATTTGTCAATTTATCACTTTGTGAGGTTGTCCCTAGTTTGGTTAGGAGTTAGGACATTACATGCTGAATCATCGGATTGTTCAATAAGTAAAAGGATTCCGTGCTTCGGATGGCACGTTAAGCCGTCGGTCCCGGTTACTCAAACCGTGTCAGAGGCTTAATAGCTGTGCTACTAACCTGTCGGTCCCGGTAGCTGTGTTTGATAGAGGTCAATACTCAAACCTTCTCAGAGGCTTAATATCTGTGCTACTAAGCTTTCGGGTTTTTGATAGTGGTCGTAACTCTAGCCTTATCAGAGGCCTAATAGCTGTGCTACTAGGCGGATTGAAAAATCTGACACCAGGGTCGTTGTTAGACTCTAGAATCCACTCGCTAAAAAAAGCTACGGTATTCGATGCCCTCCTCAAGATAGCTTCCTGTACCTCTAGTTCAGACCCGGCTTCAGACTCGGAGTCAGATCCCTTGTCTCCCTGGCGAGGAATCCTCATCAGCACACCTGTACTCCTCTGTATGGCTTTCGCTTGCCGCTGCTGTTTGATCTGTCTCCTGATCTCCGCGTTCTTCTCCCTGTCCACTACGATTGTCTTCTCTTCTTCTTGGGCCTTTGGTTTGGCTTTTTGTTTCGTCTTATCTATAGCACAGAATAATAAATAGTACCTTAACGGTACAGAAACCTCACTCTTCTACAACGCTCGCTCAAAAAACTCCGAGACATACCTTGAATTATAAATTCATGTTAAATTATACTTTACGCATAACGCGGAAAGTCGAAATCCCCTAATCATAATCATGCTGGACTGGGAGTAAAAGAAAAACATAGAATCTTCCAGCTGCATTTCCTCCAGAGCATGCTGTAAAACCGGCTAAGGGATCCGAGGTTCTCAGTATATTGCAATTTAGGCAGCAATATAAATAATAATCTATCCTAAATAACCCTCAAAACTTTGTCAGACGTGGCGGAGTGATCTTTATTAAGGTCATTTACGCTCTGCCTACCCCATTCAAGATTTAATCATATGCAAAAAACAACTGCCTAAGGGTGCCCACTAGAGCTCGAACCTCGGCTTATGGCGTTGCCTTGGGAATTCCTTATCGAAAAGAATCTACCCGGAACGCGCCGGTATCGCCCAAAGTGGAGAGAAAAGGAGGGACCTCCGCGACCCCGCCGGCGGCGGTTGCTGGAAGAGTTTGTGTTGAGTGTGGCTCGACTTGCGTTGGCAGCATTGATTGCACGAGTAATTGGGTCTTCGCCCTCGGTAAGGACATGCCTAGGTCTTCTTTTGTAACATCCCATTGGGAAGTCGTGGGATAAGGGCACAAATTTGAAGTAAAGAGAGGCAGACGACTATACGTTCATCGAGACGGTGGAACTGGTTTCATACCTAAAGTGCGGAGTGAGGCAGGCCTGCCTATAGGTGCTACTTGTTCTTTTGAAGCACTGGCTCTTCCACCAGCACTCGCTTTCTGCTTTTTACCGTCTTTGTCCATGTTTTTCGTTCGACGATAGAGGGAGATGGAGTCGGTATTGATGTTTTGGTGGTATCTGCTTTCTATATCATTTTGTTCATTTCATATGCTGATTTTAAAAGTAGGTACTTTGTTTTTGTTATTGGTCAAATGGTAAAATGGGTAAAATGCTTGAGCTGTCATGACTGACATTTCTGGCACTCTGTTCTAATCGTGTCATTGATCGATCTATGATATCGATATAGAAACTTATTTCAGGTGCTTCGAGCAGGTTTCATTGAAAACAATCCGGACAAATCATGCATGCATGACCATCGTAGGCCTTTGATATGGTTTATATCCTTTATCTATCTCCCAAAAACAGTGACCAGGCTGAATAACCTGATTGTCCGAAAAGAAAAAGATTTCGTGCTTCGGAGGGTACGTTAAGCCGTCGGTCCCTGTCGCTGTCTTTGGTAGTGGTCGTTACTCAAACCATGTCAGCGGCCTGGTAGTTGTGCTACTAGGCGGTTTAAAAAACTCTGACACCAGGGTTCATCGGGTCCATAGACTCGATACCCACTCGACAGAAGAAGAAGTGACCAGACCGATGGCATAACGTGCCCTCTGAAGGACGGAATTCCTTTTCTTACAAACAGTTGATTCAGCCTGTATTGTCCTTACCAAACTGGGTAAAATCTCACCATAATAAATTCTAAATTTCTACAGCTACCGGGTCGGGAACCTTTCGCCAATTGGTTATAGGAACAGGACAGTTTATTCGAAAATCGTTGAAAAATATTCATGAAAATAAATTAGGTGCCTGACAAAAGTACGATAGCAAATGGTGCGGGTGCGAATTTAATAGTTGCAAGTCAGGAACTGCAGCAATGGTACATTGTTGACAGATTTACGAGTCGTCCTCTCAATATCTATAATCTATTTAAACTGCTTATATAAGTACATCAAAATAATATGAAATTGTTAAAAAAACCGATTCCTCGTGCATGACGGGGTGGCGATAGCTAGACAAAATAAAGAAACTTTAAATGTAACAATATTTTTATTTTAACCAAGATAATAATATGCCCCAAGATAATAAATACTACAAGGTAATTAGAAAACACGCTTCCATGCTGGACTGGGAGAGATAAAAAAACATAGAATGTTCCAGCTGCTCTTCCTCCCGGGCATGCTGTAGAAGTCAGCAAAAGGGATTCGAGGGTTACAGTGTATTGTAATTTAGGCGATGGGCTGACAACCTGTCACTACAGCAATACAAATGATTACAATCTAAAATTTGCCCTCAATTTTTGTCAGACGTGGCGAAAGCGCCTGTTACAAGGCGTTTACGCTCTGCCTACCCCGTAAGGGATAAAGGCGTGATTTTATGTATGTATGTATGTAATTAGAAAACAAAATGACCACTGTTAAGGCGCATATTCAAAAATTTCGCACAAGTTGAGGTAGTTACATTCAGTAACTTTTAACATATTCAGTGAAACTAGAAAATATGCATGGATTGCTAATTTTTTCAATATTGTACTAAAATATTATAAAGCACTAACTCAGGTCTAAACACGTTTTGAGGTAGGAACTTATGAATTTTAACTGATTATAATTCTCAAATATTAAATCGGGAGTGAGAACTAGAATATGGTTTGTAAACTTTTTCATGTGTGTATATTTATAAAATTGTTCTTTTTTTAGGAATTTCTCAAATTTCTGCCTTGTTATGTGGTGCGCGCTAATTTAATTAAACGATTGTCAATGGAACGAACGATATTTGAATAGCTCGAAATAGAGTTCCTTATTTAAAATTGACATTCGCCTTTATTAATTATTTATATGATGAATTATATACATACATACATACATATAATCACGCCTTTATCCCTAATGGGGTAGGCAGAGCGTAAACGACCTAAACAAAGGTCGTTCCGCCACGTCTGACAAAGTTTTGAGGGTTATTTTAAGATCGATTTGTAGGTATATTTCTGTAGTGACAGGTTGTCAGCCCATCGCCTAAATTACAATATACTGAAACCCTCAGATCCCTTAGCTGTTTTTTACAGCATGCCCGGGAGGAAATGCAGCTGGCACATTCTATGTTTTTCTCTCGCTCCCAGGTCAGCATGGAAGAAATTATAAATTAAAAATGAAATTATGAATTATATGTTATTAATATATTAATAACTTCAATTCATTTTCAATCTTGGAACTGGAACCGTATCCCGCGCAGCTCGGCGGTGTTGTTAGTCTCGATGACCGGGTGCGTCAGTTCGATTCCGTGCTTCGCCATATCCTGAAACATAGAAATGCAAGAGTTCGTAAGGAAAGGATTAAGTAGCTTGATTAATAATTACATTTTACTATTAGGTACCCAGATCTCTGCCTACCCCTCCGGGAAAGAGGCGTGACGTTATGTATGTATGTATGTATTTGGTGCATTGGCGGCTTTAAAACTCTGACCTAATCTAGGATTGGGTCTGGTTTCCCTTCTGGGTTGCGGAGGTCAGATGGCAGTCGCTCTGTGTAAAAACCAGTACCCTCGTTCAAACGTTTAGATTAGGTAGCCGCCCCGTGAGAAACGGGATAAGGCGACGGGAGATGATGATGGTATAAGGTACCCAGGGTTGGAATAGCACTCCATCTCTTCGCTAGTTCGCGTCTAACTAATCCAAGTGTGGGCTGTAGGCTGAAGCGTTAGGGCGTTTTTGCACTGCTTCGTGTTCGGTTCGTATCCAATTCGAATCCTAGTAAATGTATGACAGTTTGTGCACCCATCCATATCCGTGTTATATGTAATTTTCAGGAATACGAATATGATTCGTTTTTTTTTTGTCTTTTCTGTAGCTGCCCTTAATTTGAAATAAATCTTTCAAAAAGGGTCATTTTGCGAAAGGAACATTTTGCGAAAGAGATGTTTTGCAAACAGGACAATATGAGAAAGGGACATTTTCGAAAGGAAGTTTTGCGAAAGGGACCAAGGGACATTCTGCAATTTAACGCCACCATGTCTGAGACAGCATCTTCTGTTGAGATGCCAGTTCTAGCATCTTGGTTTCTTCTTATAGCTCAAGGACATACCAGGTGTAAGGGACAGCGTCCTGTAATCTGATAGGGGTTGCTCAGTCAACGACACTGAACAACTTCCACCAGGAAATTCTTTCAGGAAGAAAAAAGAAATGGTTCTTCCAAACTAAATGTTCACCTCGATCAGACAATTTGTATGGAACAGCCAAGTTTTTGTAACTTCCTGAAAAAGAATCCTGCTGATAGTAGTTCAGTGTCGTTGACTGAGCAACCCCTATCAGTTTGCGGGACGCTGTCCCTTACACCTGGCATACGTAGATACCTTATAGTGCAGGGTGGCCAGGAGCTGGTA
Source organism: Scrobipalpa costella (assembly GCA_949820665.1). Lineage (NCBI taxonomy): Eukaryota > Metazoa > Arthropoda > Insecta > Lepidoptera > Gelechiidae > Scrobipalpa > Scrobipalpa costella. The sequence goes on along the minus strand of OX463323.1, from coordinate 296,312 downwards.
GCCGCACTTGGCAGCGAGAGCTTGAGAGGTCTTCGCAGTGAACACGGTCGCGGAGACTTCCAGCCCCAGGGACTTGCAGAGGGGCTTCCTGGAAAAAGGTCAATTCTGGTCATACTTAAGGTGCTGATAGAGCCTTAATGGCGCCCCCATCAGTTAATAAATCATAATTCACTAAAGCACAGTAAATCCAGAATCCGATCCAACAGACTCAAGTAATAGTTATAAAGATAATTAAGGGGTAGAAAATTGCGAACCACGGCCGCCAACCGCCTACCTGTTGCGACAACGAGCTAAGAATCGCTAATTTATAAGGTTCTAAATTATTTTTATAACCATTAAGTCTGTTGGAACAAATTTAAAATTCATTGTGTTTTTAGTGATGTTATACACTGGAGCGCAGGAGATTGGTCGCCATCACCGAAAATCGTTATTACCTAGCTTCAAACAGCCTGGCGCCGATGTTCTGTCCGCGGTACTCCGGCTTGACCGTCAGTCCGCTGGAGGACAGGTACTCCTCCACTCCATACTGCTCGTATACATCCACCAGCCCCTCCGCCACCTCCAGGGTCTTCAGCAGCTTCCACCACGCCGCGCCCTCTTCCTGAGTCAACACGGCACATTTTAAATTTACAGAATGATAAGGACTTCTTAACTTAACTGAACTAATTTACAAATTCTATTTTTCTATTCTAATATTCTATTCTATTTCTTATGATCGAGTGGGTTTTTGGAGTTGAAAAACGACCCTTTAAACCCCAGGGTTTACCAGTGTCAGAGTTTTTAAACCGCTGACAAGTAACAGCTAATTGGTCCCTGACATGATTTGTGTAACAACCATTTATCATACTTTACCTGCCCTCTGAAACACGTTTTTTTAAACACATACAACAGTAATACATATAAAACATAACAAAAGTACAACATAGGCAGCCTTATTGCTAAAGTAGCGTTGTCCTATCCAAACTTAAAAAATCTCACAAAGTGATAAATTGACAAATATCTATATGTTTCTGCTTGACTAGCAGGGTGTTGAAGCCCACCAGGTCCTGGGGCTTGTACGTTTAGCAGGCCACTCTGATGCCCTTCTCCAGGATCCTCTCCATCATCAGCTCATCACGTGCTTACCCCATACAAGCTGTCCTGGTGCAGCTTCTGCTTGACTAGCAGGATGTTGAAGCCCACCAGGTCCCGGGGCTGTTCCTGCTCCTCCGTGTAGCAGGCCACGCTGATGCCCTGCTCCAGGATCCTCTCCATCATCAGCTCATCACGTGCTTACCCCATACAAGCTGTCCTGGTGCTGCTTCTGCTTGACGAGCAGGATGTTGAAGCTCACCAGGTCCCGGGGCTGTTCCTGCTCCTCCGTGTAGCAGGCCACGCTGATGCCCTGCTCCAGGATCCTCTCCATCATCAGCTCATCACGTGCTTACCCCATACAAGCTGTCCTGGTGCTGCTTCTGCTTGACGAGCAGGATGTTGAAGCTCACCAGGTCCTGGGGCTGGCCCTGCTCCTCCATGTAGCAGGCCACGCTGATGCCCTGCTCCAGGATCCTCTCCATCATCAGCTCATCACGTGCTTACCCCATACAAGCTGTCCTGGTGCTGCTTCTGCTTGACGAGCAGGATGTTGAAGCTCACCAGGTCCCGGGGCTGTTCCTGCTCCTCCGTGTAGCAGGCCACGCTGATGCCCTGCTCCAGGATCCTCTCCATCATCAGCTCATCACGTGCTTACCCCATACAAGCTGTCCTGGTGCTGCTTCTGCTTGACGAGCAGGATGTTGAAGCTCACCAGGTCCCGGGGCTGTTCCTGCTCCTCCGTGTAGCAGGCCACGCTGATGCCCTGCTCCAGGATCCTCTCCATCATCAGCTCATCACGTGCTTACCCCATACAAGCTGTCCTGATGCTGCTTCTGCTTGACTAGCAGGATGTTGAAGCCCACCAGGTCCCGGGGCTGTTCCTGCTCCTCCGTGTAGCAGGCCACGCTGATGCCCTGCTCCAGGATCCTCTCCATCATCAGCTCATCACGTGCTTACCCCATACAAGCTGTCCTGGTGCTGCTTCTGCTTGACGAGCAGGATGTTGAAGCCCACCAGGTCCTGGGGCTGTTCCTGCTCCTCCGTGTAGCAGGCCACGCTGATGCCCTGGTCAATGAAACTCTCCCAGTCCTGTTTCACTGTCGCACGGGACGTTGGGTCTGAGCTTAGGTCTGGAATAAGATTCATTGAGATATCACAATCAATATTGAAAGTAAATAAGGAAGGATTATGATCACGCCTTTATCCCTAATGGGTTAGGCAGACCGTAATCGACCTAAACAAAGGACATTCCGCAACGTCTGACAAAGTATTAAGGGTTATTTGAGATAGATTTGTAGGTATATTGCTGTAGTGACAGGTTATCAGCCCATCGACTAAATTGCAATATACTGAAACCCTATATATATTCTTTATTGCATTAAAATACAAGAAATGAAGTTTACAGCAAGGTATGCAAGGGCGAACCCTCGGATCTCTTAACTAGTTTTTGCAGCATGCCCAGGAGGAAATGCCAGTCCAGCATGAAAGATTCATAAAATCGTCTGGAATAAGATAAGATAAGATCTTCCATGCTGGTCTGGGAGCGAGAGAAAAACATAGAATGTGCCAGCTGCATTTCCTCCCGGGCATGCTGTAAAATCCAGCTAAGGAATCCGAGGGTTTCAGTATATTGTAATTTAGGCAATGGGCTGACAACCTGTCACTACAGCAATATACCTACAAATCTATTTTAAATAACCCTCAAAATTTTGTCAGTCGTGGCGGAACGACCTTTGTTCAGGTAGGCTACGCTCTGCCTACCCCATTTGGGATAAAGGCGTGATTATATGTATGTACCTACTAGAGAGTACCTAGTAGGTACCTACCTAATTAGTCAATCAACTTCAATAGACTCCGATCAGCAGAGAGTAGTTAATCAATGATCAATTGATACAGTTAAACATTTAGAGTTCCATTACCAAAGGGTGGAATTATTCGCTGGCCATAAACGCGCCTTTACACTAGACTTAAGTGGCATTCATGACATATGCTGACGTGTTTTGCAGTTTCACACTAGACTAACGCGACGTACGTCACCCACGTCCACTGACGCGTCGGCGTACGTCCGCGGACGTGGGTGACGTACGCGACACGCATCACAAGGGTGTAACGAGCGTTGTCAAAGACAACAAACGGGCGTCGGTCGTCGCTTAACGTGTCTTCCAAAGTACTAAATCTTTTTCTTTCCAGTCATTCAGGTGATTCGGCCTGCTAACCAAACTGGGGAAAATCACACAGTGATAAATTGAGAAATCTAACCCAAGACCTTCGTCCATGGTTTTGACGACTAGACCACGTAGGCAGTTCGATTCAGTAAAAAGAATAGAGTTTGCAACAAAGAACAGCTTACCAAGGGCCTTGCACAAGGGCTCGTCTTTAAGGAAGGCATCCAGCATCAGCTCGACGCAAGCCTCGCGGTCTTGAGGACGCATGTCACGGACCTGGAACCTTTCAAACATACCGGGTGTTAGGGACGTCTCAAACGAATAGGGGTTGCTTAGTCAACGAAACTGAACAACTTTCACAACAAATTCTTCAGGGGATGAAATTCCCATAGAAAATGACAACCTCGATTAGACAATTTGTACGGGAAAGCTTATTTTTCTTTTATTTCCTGCTGAGCAATCCGTCACTACAGCAATATACGTACAAATCCATCTTGAATAACCCTCAAACCTTGTCAGACGTGGCGGAACGACCTTTGTTTAGGTCGTTTATGCTCTGCCTACCCCATTAGGGATAAAGGCGTGATTATATGTATGTATGAGCAATCCGTATCAGATTGCGGTTCGCTGTCCCTTATACCCCGTATACCCTTACTGTTACACCCTGTATAGGGTGTAAAGAACGGTAAATTTTTCCACCTACATCTGTCCTGGCTGTCCATCCGTGCCTCGACCCTGGAATCGCAGCCATACCTGCTGCGGCACCGAAGCTGGTCTTCTCCACGGCATTGCTCACTAGAAACATAAAAAGGGGTGTAAGGGACATCTTCCCGCAAACTTAAAGTGCGTTCACACCTAGACTTACGTGGCGTACGTGCTGTGTGCTGTCGGCCGTAACGGGATGACAGTTTTCTAAGAAAACGTATAAAAAAATCATGTTCAGATACACACTTATATTACGTCGCTGATGCAACCAAATCCCATTGCGTGCCGTCCGTGCATGATAGATAGTCAGTGTACGAGCGAGAAAGTATTCGATATTGCGCACACGAGATGAAATAGATAGTCAGTGTGCGAGTGGGAAAGTATTACAGTACAGCGAACAGCACAAGCGAACGCTCCGACGGCCTAGCTCTTGTGATGCGTGTCGCGTACGGCACGTATGTACGTACGGACGCGTCAGCGGACGTGGGTGACGTACGCCTCGTAAGTATAGTGTGACGGCACCTTTATAAGGGTACTCAACGAAACTAGACAACTCTCTACGAAGAAAATCTTTCAGGAAATGAAAATTGACATTATTAGGTGTTCGCTACGTTTAGACAATTTGGTTGGGAATGCTAAATGTGATTTTTATAATTTCCTGAAGTCACCGTAATTCATTTTCGTTGACTGAGTAACTCCTACATACTTCGTAATATTTTAATGTAATATTTTCCTGTGGGAAATAAGTATTTTCCCGCGGTAAAATGCATCCTTTATCAGGTATCTGTTACAACTATTACCTTTTGCGAAAACACTATGAAGCAGGAAAACTAAACAGAATTTTAATAATAATATTAGCTCTAGGTACTTTAGGTATGTATGTACTTTAGTTGAATCACAAAATATATAATAGTGTTGAAGGTTACTCACTATAAATAATGTTCTCATAAGGAAGTATTTTAAATAAACAATACAATACAAATCAGAGCAAAACTTATTTCTTCATTATTTTAAAAATCACTTCATTCTTTAGGTGTTTAATATTATATATAATGTTTGTTTGTTATGGATAAACTCAAAAACTTCTACCATCAAAAAGTTACGTTAACTAATTCTAAAGTTAACTTTATACCGCGGAAAAGTATTAAATAACTCAAATAATAAATCACATAAGTTTATATTTAACTGTGTATTTAGCTTACCTTGTTTTTAAACAAAACTTCAATAGAACACTTGTTCTCTTTAAAATATCCGACTAAAAGCAGAACCAGTATATAAACACTTTTTCTTACTTAGAAATAAACGAACACTTTAAAAACGCCATTTATTTTCGACTAAACGTGTTCGTAGTGGAGATATTGGATAAAAAATGATTAAAATTAACTTGGCAACTCTAGATGATAAATACTCGCTGACCAATCAGATTGCCGCCGCCCAAATCATTATCACGTAAAGATACGATCACAAACATTATCTCCCGGCTGCAAATCTATCTTTGTGCTACCAAACAAGTCTATCTGCGGTTGTATCACTAACTATGCTTTATAGTTGTTCAGAAAAACGTGTTTTACAATTACAATTTTTAAGTTTGTTTTTATGCCTTGTTGTACGTGTTTTCATTGTACAATACGATTTGAATGAGGCGGCTGACGTTCAAGCCACATGTAAACAAGTTATCCTTAAATGTAGTCTAGAATCATTATGGAGCCGGATGTTGTAGTGGATAGCGCCGCTGGCTCTCTTGCAGGAGGTTGTGGTTCGAATCATACCACGTACTAATATGTTTATCGGTTTTCGAATTTCATATGTACGTTTTATGTGCGTCGGAAGGCATGTTAAGCCGTTGGTCCCGGTTAATATCATTTAATACCGTTGATTTTAAACTAATATCAATGTCCTCTGACATGGCTTTACAGTTGTAAAGGACAGTGCTAAGCATTGGTAGCTAGAAAACTCTGACAGCTGGGTTGGTCACTAACCTGGCAAAAGCCTAATCTAGGATTGGGTCTGGTTTCCGTTCTGGGTTGCGGTCTTGCGGAGGTCAGATGGCAGTCGATCTGTGTAAAAACCAGCACCCTCGTTCAATCACCTAGATTAGGTAGCCGCACCCGTGAGATACGGGATAAGGCGCCGGGAGATTAGAATAATTACATAACGGTTCCGATTTGGTTGCAGATTCAACATATCTTAGTTTAGTACTGTCTTTTTCTACATTGTTAACAAAAATGACAGGACTTTAATAATCAGTTGTTGTTAATCAGCTCATGCTGGACTGAGAGTGATAGAAAAACATAGAATGTGCCAGCTCCATCTCCTCCCGGGCATGCTGTTAAAACCAGCTGAGGGATTCGAGGGTTACAGTGTATTGCAATTTTAGGCGATGGGCTGACAACCTGTTACTATAGCAAGATACATCATAATTATCTTTAATACTATAACTTGTCAGAGGTGGCGGAACGACCTTTGTTTAGGTCGTTTACGCTCTGCCTACCCCATAAGGGATAAAGGCGTGATTATATGTATGTATGTATGTAGGAATATTTAGCATATTATTCAAGTAAATTATAATTTATTGTTTCTAATATTTATAATTGTGCACGTCGTATCTGCTTCTCAGAATGCTATTTCACTAGCCTAGGTCGGCTGGAAGAGATTTCCCTTTAGAAATAAGCTGTGCCTGTTGTGTCTTTGTTTAATATGTATATGTCCTTTGTATTTTATTGTGTACAATAAACTGTTAAATAAATAATAAATAAATAATATTTTCTTCTTTTGCCAGCTATATTTAAATTTTCTGTTTGATGTCATCTTCAAACCTTGGTTGGTTCTGCTTGACTTTTTAAGATTTATATATATCGTCGTACGTATGTCAATGTAGAATGTAATCATATCTCACCGCACATACATACATATAATCACGCCCTAACCCTAATGGGGTAGGCAGAGCGTTAACGACCTAAGCAAAGGTCGTTCCGCCACGTCTGACAAGTTTTGAGGATTATTACAAATAATCATGACGTATATTGCTTTAGTGACAGATTGTCAGCCCATCGCCTAAAATTGCAGTATACTATAACCCTCGAATCCATTAGCTGGTTTTTACAGCATACTCTGGAGGTGATGCAGCTGGCACATTCTATGTTTTTCCATCACTCCCAGTCCAGCATGGAAGAATTTCCATCACTCCCAGTCCAGCATGGAAGAACCGCACAACTACGAATAAGGAACCGTACATAGATCGCCAACGATGATGATAAAAACGATGAAATGATGAAAACGATGAAGCTCATTATAAAAATATGATCCCTACGCATCGCACTTACATTTTTGTGACACTGTCAGTGGACAGGAAGCTTGGACGAAACAACCTCACAGGAAGGAAAATTATACCAGTACATTGTCCACTTAGGTATTGAAATTACAAAAGTGATTTTACATACATACATACATATAATCACGCCTTTATTCCCAATGGGGTAGGCAGAGCGCAAACGACCGAAACAAAGGTCGTTCCGCCACGTGTGACAAAGTTTTGAGGGTTATTTAAGATAGATTTGTAGATATATTGATGTAGTGACGGGTTGTCAGCCCATCGCCTAAATTGCAATACACTGAAACTCTCGGATTTCTTAGCTGGTTTTTACAGCATGCCCGGGAGGAAATGCATCTGGCACATTCTATGTTTTTCTCTCGCTCCCAGGCCAGCATGGAAGCAAAAGGGATTTTATTTCACACGTACGAGGTTTTATACGTAGTTTTTTAAAATTTCCTGTATCAATTTCTGTGTAAAAGTTGTTCAGTTTCGGTGATAGACCAACCGAATTCAGTTTATTTTATTATTTCGAGGTAAGCAGATTGATTTAGATAGGTGTTAAAAATTGCATTACTTCCATGCTGGACTGGGAACGAGAGAAAAACGTAGAATGTGCCAGCTGCATTTCCTCACGGGCATGCTGTTAAAACCAGCTAAGGGATCCGAGGGTTTATGAATATTGCAATTTAGGCGACAGGCTGACAACCTGTCACTACAGCAATATACCTACAAATCTATCTTAAATAACCCTCAAAACTTTGTCAGACGTGGCGGAACGACCTTTGTTTAGGTCGTGTACGCTCTGCCTACCCCATTAGGGATAAAGGCGTGATTATATGTATGTATGTTAAAATACTCACATGTCGCAACGGACTTTACCTCGCCGCCCGCGCCTGTCAGATTGTTGTGACACAATCGAAACGTCGGGCAAAGGTATTTACATCCTTCGTGCTTCGGCCGAAATAATACAATAATGTACCGGGTGTAAGGAATGAGAAAAGTCATTTCGTATTTTAAATCATATTTTTATTTATTGTCCTGTAGCAACAGGGTCGATGTATATAAAATAGTTTCAGTATCTGAACTTATTTTCTTAAAATATCTGAAATTATAAAAACAACAGTAAACACAAAAATGAAAAACATCACCGAGATAGATACTATTATAAAGATAGACCATTTGATCATTTTACCTGTCTCCCAAGATACAGGTTCTAACCTAATTTGGGAGCCAGAGTTTCACAGTCACTTAATCTTGTTAGTTCTTAAATGTTTTTAAAAACTATGTAACAAAATGTAAGTGCATTAGGTTTTTTTATATTTTTTGCTTAAATAAAGCTTTTTAATTATTTTTTTATTATTTTTTCCGAAACGACATTATGCATTATAAACCGGGTGTAAGGGACAGCGTCCCACAAACTGATAGGGCTTGCTCATTGAACGACACTCAACAAATATCGCCAGGAAATTCTTTCAGGAAATGAAAATAAAAATTGACTTTCCCATACTAATTGTCTGATCGAGGTGGTCATTTTGTATGAAAAAGTCATATTTTTTTCTCGTTTGTTGAACTAAATTCCTGGTGATAGTAGTTCAGTTTCGTTGACTGAGCAACCCTTATCAGTTCGCGCGACGCTGTCCCTTACTGGAACTAAAATGGCGCTCCTGTCATGTGACGTGACATGACAGTTCAGACTTATCTTTTTAACCAACCATTTTGAGGCATTATAACTCGTAAACTACTGAATATTTTCCTAACGAAAATTCTTTCACATAATGTTTATTTATATAATTTAAAACACACTTGAAATCGTACCCGGCGTGCCCCACCACCTGCACGCCAGCGGGTTTAATGGACGGCAGCTTGCTTATACACAATATAGTCGCTGAATTCTGGGCCCCTATGATGTAATTTCTCGTGTTCCATCGACACGCTAAGAAGAAGAAGATTTAAAATAAGTCTTGCATATCCCCTATTTCTCTAGTTCAGTTTCGGTGAATGACCAACCGATTTCACATTGCTGAATCGTCCCTTACGCCCCGAATAATAAAGCAAGAACAGCGCTGGATATAACCAGCTTGTTGGAGAGTTGCACACGCTTAGCATCCTCCTTGATAGTGTCTTTAATGAACTTCGTATAAGCTGAGGTCCTGATGAACAAATCAAAAAAACATCATTACTTCCTCCGTTCCTCCATTTCTTCCATGCTAGAATTAAACATAGAATGTGCCAGGTGCGTTTCCTCCCAGGCATGCTGTAAAAACCTGCTAAGGGATCGGAGGGTTTCTGTATATTGCTATTTAGGCGATGGGCTGACAACCTGTCACTACATCAATATATCTACAAATCTATCTTAAATAACCCTCAAAACTTTGTCAGGCGTGGCGGAATGACCGTTGCTTAGGTCGTTTACGCTCTGCCTTATCCATTGGGGATAAAGGCGTGATTTGTGAATTTGAATGAACTCTGATTGACTAGATTTATACCCACTAATTTATATCTTACTCTGATTGGTTAAATAACATGCGTTTATGATTGAATTTAAAACGTCAACCAATCAGAAGTCGTATTTTTGAACCGCTCAAACTCCAATACGCATACGAAAGATTAACTTTCGCATACGATTTTCATACAATTTGCCATGCGAATGTTGGTCTTTCGTATGTGAATTCGATACGAGCGGTTCTAAAATACGGCTCCAGAGGAGATCTTGTTTTGGGTGCGCTAACCGACAACGCCGAGTTTTTCACCAAAGTCTGACTATTTCCAGTCTCAGACCAAATAATTGGTCTGAGTTTCCAGTAGAATTTGGCAAAGGTATCTCCATTGTCTAATTATCCGCTATATCCTAGGATTTTCGCGAAGATTCGAATGATCGAATCATTCTTCGACATGAATAAGAAGAAGATAACCAGCCTGGTGAAGAAGCTGCCGTCTTTAGTCCGCTTCTTGGAGCCGGAGACCACCCCGACCAGGATGCCCAGCGAGGAGTTGGTCTCCTTGGGGTCGCCTGTGTTCCTGCACACCAGGGGGCCGCCTGCAAAGGGATTTTAGGATCATTTCTAGTAGAGCTCGAGCGCTCGGTGGTCAAATGGTTAGTGCTTCTTTTTCTTCTGTCGAGTGGGTATCGAGTCTATGGACCCGATGAACCCTGGTGTCAGAGTTTTTAAACCGCCTAGTAGCACAACTATCAGGCCTCTGCCATGGTTTTGTGTAGCGACCACTATCAAAGACCACGGTCAAAGACCATGCCGTACACGGTCCGTGATAGTTCTTCTGTCGCTGTCTTTAGGAAGAGAGTAAAAGAGCATTACCTTTCACTTTCCGTATAGTATTAGTTATATATATGTATTTATATATATTCATGTTTATATAGTTATTATGATTTTAAGTATTTATATAATTAGTTATTTATGTAATTTATAATTATCTGGTATTATTTTTATATTATGCTTTATTTGTGCACGCCTAATTTGCCTCTCATTTTAAGTCTCACTTCCGTAGGTCAGCTGGAAGAAATTTCTTAGTAGAAATAAGCTGTACCTGTTGTGTCGGTATTCCTTGTGTATTGTCTTTCTCATGTTACTTGTGTACAATAAACAGTAAATAAATAAATAAATAAAGACAGCGACCGGGACCGACGGCTTAACGTGCCCTCCGAAGCACGCAATCTTTTCTTTTCGGACAATCAGGTGATTCAGCCTGCAATGTCCTACCCAAACTGGGGAAAAATTCACAAAGTGATAAATTCTCAAATATCATCTTTGTGTTTTACCCCCTGGGAATCGAACCCAGGACCTCCGGATCGGGAGCCCATGGCACTAGCCACTAGACCACGGAGGCAGTTAGTTAGTGCTGATTTATTCCAATAACGAATGTTAAGCACGTGGCCAGGCCATTGATGGGGGACCAGTTGTGGTGTAACAACTCGAGAGTTTCCGAGGCACGTTAAGCTATGTCAGTGGCTATTGCTTAGCATTGGCAGCTTGAAAATGTCATAAATATCTGATGTAAGAAAATCTCTTACATGCTGGACTGGGAAAGAAAAACATAGAATGTGCCAGCTGCATCTCCTCCCGGGCATTCAAAACAGCTCAGAAATTCGAGGGTTTCAGTATATTGTAATTTAAGTGATGGGCTGACAACCTGTCACTTCAGCAATATACGTACAAATCTAACATAAACATACATACATATAATCACACCTTTATCGCTAATGGGGTAGGCAAAGCGTAAACGACCTATACAAAGGTCGTTCCGCAACGGTTGACAAAATTTCGAGGGTTATTTAAGATAGATTTGTAGGTATAGTGCTGTAGTGACAGGTTGTCAGCCCATCGCATAAATTACAGTAGACTAAAACCCTCGGATCCCTTAGCTGGTTTTTAAAGCATGCCCGGGAGGAAATGCAGCTGGCACATTCTATGTTTTTCTCTCGCTCCCAGACCAGCATTGAAGCTTTCCACTTTATAATAATTGACATCGCTTAAAATGGCCACTCTTAGCACATTTGCAATACATATATTTTATGCTTAGTGTGAATTATTATTAAAATGGATAGTTATCTTAGAGTTATACTATTTCCAACTCAGATTTAGAATAAAGGTATACAAAGTTTCATATCTTATTAATCAAAAACACATTTCAAAAATAAATGAAGCTTGTTTGCAAATTAGTTAAATTACTAAAACTACTATTTCATTATGTTGTCATACCTAACAGCTAAAACTTATTTTAGAAACCAGATTTTGACATGAAACTTTGTTTACCTTAATTCTAAATCTGAGTTGGAAATAGTATAGTTGCGTTTGTCGCCAAACGTAAAATATCCATGAAAATTTTTGTACTTTAGACATACATACATACATATAATCACGCCTTTATCCCTAATGGGGTAGGCAGAGCGTAAACGACCTTAACAAAGGTCGTTCCGCCACGTCTGACAAAGTTTTGAGGGTTATTTAAGATAGATTTATAGGTATATTGCTATAGTGACAGGTTGTCAACCCATCGCCTAAATTGCAATAAACTGAAACCCTCGATTCCCTTAGCTGGTTTATACAGCATGCCCGGGAGGAAATGCAGCTGGCACATTCCATGTTTTTCTCTCGCTCCCAGGCCGGCATGAAAGTAAGTACATACATACATAAATCACGCCTTTATCCCTTACGGGGTAGGCAGAGCGTTTAACGCCTCGTAAAAGGCGCTTTCGCCACGTCTGACAAAAATTTTAGATTTTAATATGTATTGCTTTAGTGACAGGTTGTCAGCCCATCGCCTAAATTACAATACAATGTAACCCTCGAGTCCCTTTTGCTAACTTTAACAGCATGCCCGGGAGGAAGGGCAGCTGGAACATTCTATGTTTTTCTATCTCTCCCAGTCCAGCATGGAAGAAAAAGTAAGTACTTTAGACACAATTAATTAATTACTATTGAGGGCGCCACCTGTGCTCTGAAACCGTGAACTGTATACGTACCGGAACTTGAACTGTATACGTACCGGAACTTGAACTGTATACGTACCGGAACTTGAACTGTATACGTACCGGAACTTGAACTGTATACGTACCGGAACTTGAACTGTATACGTACCGGAACTTGAACTGTATACGTACCGGAACTTGAACTGTATACGTACCGGAACTTGAACTGTATACGTACCGGAACTTGAACTGTATACGTACCGGAACTTGAACTGTATACGTACCGGAACTTGAACTGTATACGTACCGGAACTTGAACTGTATACGTACCGGAACTTGAACTGTATACGTACCGGAACTTGAACTGTATACGTACCGGAACTTGAACTGTATACGTACCGGAACTTGAACTGTATACGTACCGGAATCGCCCTTGCCCACGTCGCTCGCCTCGTCCGACGTGCAGATCATCTGGTCCATGTTCTTGCGGTGGACGCGGGAGCACTTCTTGCGATCCAGCACACGAAGATCCGCCACCAGCAAGTGCATTGACCTCTGCAATCAGTGGGTAAGTCTTTTACGCAGAATCCACCTGCCTTTATTTACTTGAAATGGGTTTGGTCTTGACTCTATAGTATTTCTAACTCATTCATAAAATAAAATCACGCCTTTATCCCTTACGGGGTAGGCAGAGCGTTAAACGCCTCGTAAAAGGCGCTTTCGCCGCGTCTGACAAAAATTGAGGGCAATTTTAGATTGTAATGTGTATTGCTAATGTGTAGTGACAGGTTGTTAGCCCGTCGCCTAAATTACAATACACTGTAACCCCCGAGTCCCTTTTGCTGTCTTCTACAGCATGCCCGGGAGGAAGGGCAGCTGGAACATTCTGTTTTTCTATCTCTCCCAGTCCAGCATGTTCTAACTCGGTTTTAGAAAAAAGGAAAATAAAGTTCCATGTCTTTTAAACGAAGATCTTGTTTCTAAAATAAGGTTTAGCTATTAGATATAACAACATAATGAAATAGTAGTTTTAGTAACTAACTAATTTGCCAACACGTGTTTTATTTTACTTTCATGCTGGACTGGGAGCGAAAGAAAAGCATAGAATGTGTCAGCTGCATTTCGTCCCGTATCCGAGGGTTTTAGTATATTGCAATTTAGGCGATGGGCTGACAACCTGTCACTGTAGCAATATACCAACAAATCTATCTTAAATAACCCTCAAAACTTTGTCAGACGTGGCAGAACGACCTTTGTTTGGGTCGTTTACGCTCTGCCTACCCCATTAGGGAAAAAGGCGTGATTGTATGTATGTATGTTTTATTTTTGAAATGTGTTTTTGAATAAAAAGACATGAAACTCTGTTTATGCATCGGGCATGCTGTTGAAGTCAGCAAAAGGGACTCGAGGGTTACAGTTTATTGTAATTTAGGCGATGGGCTGACAACCTGTCACTATAGCAATACATATTACAATCTAAAATTGCCCTCAATTTTTGTCAGACGTGGCGAAAGCGCCTTTTACGAGGCGTTAAACGCGCTGCCTACCCCGTAAGGGATAAAGGCGTGATTTATGTATGTATGTATGTATGTAAACTCTGTTTACCCGGGCCAGCATGGAAGCATGTGTGAAGTAGCTTTGCGAAAATTAACGTCTTATCTATTTATCTAAGAAGTGTGAACCGACATGTTTGTTATTGATGCGTCCATATCCTGAGACCCGGCAGGTGCCCTGGTACTGCTTGCTGGTCTCCGCAAACGGGATCGGCTGCACTGTCTCCGTCCAACTGTACAACACAACACAACCAATAAGAATCAAGGAATTTCAACTGCAGATAGTATTTAGCTAATATTATCTATCATGGACGTCCCAAATAGAAAATCTGCTGCTTACACAGCAATATACATATACCGAAATAGGATCTTGGGGTGGTATGGAAACTACCTCCTAGTGGTCCACCCCGAGCAATGGCAACACAGGCTCTCCTGTGAATAAGTTCGGCTGAACGATCCCTACAAAGATAGATAGATAACTATAACGTTTATTCAAGAACACAGTACAGGACATTGATATGGATACACGATAAACAAAGAGAAGAAAAAATAATTTAGTATGTAGTGTACCGCATCCTCGAACAGGCCCAAACTCAGCACCTATCCACTACACCATCGGGCTCTGAGAGAGGTAAGTATATAAGAGTATAAATTTGTATGATTACTTATATATTACCCATAAAACGTATTACTACTATATGAAATGATAAAAATAAATGCTTAAATTTTTTTTTTTTTTTTAATTAAAAATGGGTTTGCTCTTGACTCCAGTCTAGGTCGGAAACGACTGAGACGGTGGTGCGAGCTCACCCAGAAGATGCCTGTTCACTCTAACTTTGAAAAGTTGGGGGTTGAAGGCGTTCGAAAACACAGACGCAGGTAGTGAGTTCCACACTTTTGCCGTGCGCATTACAAAAGAATTTTGGAAGCGCTTAGTACGTATTGGTGGAATATCAACCAGGTATGGATGGTATCCTGCGGTGCGTCTAGATGTCCGATGGTAGAAGGAAGCTGGCGGGATAAGGTCGTGGAGCTCTTGAGCACACTCACCGAAGTACAGCCTGTAGAAGACCGACAAGCAAGCAACCTTACGGCGATGTTCCAGGCTATAAAACTTGGCTTCTAGCAGCTTTAAATAAAATAAATAAATAAATCTTATCTTCTTCTTATTTAGCCCACACCATCCCACTGCGGGGCAAAGGCCTCCCTCTTCTCCTTCTAAATAGTAAACATAAAATATAAATAATCTTCTTCTTATAGTGCCCGGCGCCAAACAGCTTGCTGTGTTCCGTCGGTGCGTGAGATTGCCAGTGCCATAACAGGCATCTTCTGGGTAAGCTCGCTCTATTTTCGACTATGTCACGGTAATTCCTGACCTAGTGTCTAGAGTCAAAAGCAAACCCATTTCTAACAAAAATATCTGTGACTACTTTTTTACAGTAACCAACTAATAGAAGGGAACTTTTACATAAAGGTGCCTCGCTTAACTACGTACGTGATGTGTGCTGATGTGTTTTGCAGCTTAACACTAGTCTGAAGCCACGTACATAAACCACGTCCGTTGACGCGTCATATTATGCGAAACACATCGCGAGTTTGCTGTGCTATAATACTTTCTGTCTCGCTTACTCATTATCCGTTTCATCTCGTGCGCGTGGAGTAGAATACTTTCTCGCTCGCACACTGACTATCTATCTCACACGGACGGCGTAATTTCCACGTTGCCCACGTCCGCACACGTAGGCTGACGCAATATTGGATCACCGTACATCAAATGATATTTTCCAACCAAACCTAATTAGAAGCATAATTAGTATAGCATAGTAGCAAACCTAATTAATTAAGTTTGGTTTTACTGTTTGGGAATAAAAGCGAAACAACGTTTGTATGTCATTTCACTACTTCGACAGACTCTTAAGTAAGAAGAAGATTTACGTGTAGGATCCGATGAGGAACACGATGGCGATGTCATGGTTGGGGAAGTTGAAGTTGGTGTGGTAGCGCACGCTCCTCACCCGCCTCCACTGGCCGTGCATCTCCGTGTCCAGGTCTCCGTGGAAGTGGCTGGCCGAGAAGATGGTCCCCGCCACTGCGTACACGCCCCGCACTCGCTTCTCCTCCGCGCGACCTGATCAGGTAGGCGATGTAGCAGTAGTGGCGCCCCCATCGGTAAAAAAATCATGATTAGCTAAAAACACAGTGAATCGAAAATCTGCTCCTACAGACCACTGAATTGAGAAGTCGCTACCGCTCCCTAGCTTTTACTCTTCTGTGCTATATCATAAGACTGCGTTACCATACATACATACACATAATCACGCTTTTATCCCTTATGGGGTAGGCAGAGCGTAAACGACCTAAACAAAGGTCGTTCCGCCACGTCTGACAAAGTTTTGAGGGTTATTCAAGATGGATTTGTATTTTGTACGTATATTGCTGTAGTGACAGGTTGTCAGCCCATCGCCTAAATTGCAATATACTGAAACCCTCAGATCCCTTAGCTGGTTTTTACAGCATGCCCGGGAGGAAATGCAGCTGGCACATTCTATGTTTTTCTCTCGCTCCCAGTCCAGCATGGACTGCGTTACCTAGCGTTGAGAACAAAACTGAACCAAAAGAAGTAGCTGACCTGTTGTCATAACATTTCAGTGTGGTACCGATGGCTATCCTAGATCGTTCTTCTATCTCGGGAGTTAGGTGTAACGATGAGACGACTAACACAGAACCTAGTCCTGAGGGCCTATCTTGTCTTACACCTGACGATATTTTCGGGACTATAAAAGCAATGAAAAGGGGTAAATCGCCGGGTTTCGAAGGTTTAAGCGTGGAGCACGTATTATACGGTGGGCATGAATTGTACCGTATTTTGGCGGATCTGTACAACGTATGCATACATGTCGGGTATCTGCTTACAAACCTGATGAGGACGGTGATTATCCCATTACCAAAAAACAGAACGGGAGATCTCTCTAGTTTGAAAAATTATAGGCCAATCTCACTAGGTACTATCGCGGGTAAAATTCTAGAACGTATTTTAAAAAGGGTCTGAAAATAGACGACGCACAGTTTGGTTTTCGTGCCGGTCTCTCGACAGATTTGGCGGTCTTTAGTCTGAAGTCGACGGTAAATTACTATATTAACAGGCATACGTCAATTTATGATTGTTTTTTGGATTTAAGTCGAGCTTTTGACCTGGTAAATTATAGTTTGTAATGGGAAAAACTCGCAGCGTCGAATACAAGTAAAAGGACCGTTAAACTGCTGAGATACTGGTACAAGAACCAAACTAACAATGTACGTTGGGGCGACACGACCTCTAGCGATTATATGCTAGAATGCGGGGTACGCCAAGGAGGTCTGACGTCTCCGGATCTTTTCAGCACCTACGCCAACAATCTTATCGTGGAGCTGAGAAGCACCAATGTTGGATGCCATATTGGCAAAACGTGTCTCAACAACTTTAGCTACGCCGATGACATGGTGCTGGTCAGCCCCTCGATAAGGGGTTTAAGAAGGTTACTGGCTGTGTGCGAATGCTATGCGCTTAATCATGGCTTGAAGTACAACGTCAAGAAAACAGAACTTCTAGTTTTTAGGTGCGGGAAGGGTCCAGATACCATTCCTCCAGTGGTTCTAGATGATATAGAGGTCAAGCCTGTGGAAAGATTTAGGTACCTTGGCCACATACTCACG
Organism: Scrobipalpa costella; assembly: GCA_949820665.1. Lineage (NCBI taxonomy): Eukaryota > Metazoa > Arthropoda > Insecta > Lepidoptera > Gelechiidae > Scrobipalpa > Scrobipalpa costella. Next base: position 278,384 of record OX463323.1, on the reverse strand, counting down.
GAGAAACTATGCGATGACGAAGACATTGAGCGTGAGAGAAGAGCCATGTCCGTAAGGTGTAACATGCTCGCGCGCCGATTTGCCCGCTGTAGTGACGGTGCAAAGCTGTCATTGTTTAGAGCCCTACACATGTCAGCTTTGGACCAACTACACGAAAAAAGTTCTGAGGACCATTAGAGTGCAATATAATGACGCATATCGCATTCTAGTGAAGCTACCACGATACTGCAGCGCGTCGAGCATGTTCGCCGAGGCTAAAACGCAGGACTTCTTTGCGATCATGAGGTCACGAATCGCTGGTTTCTGGTCTCGAGTGCGTAATTCGGATAACGAGATTCTCCAAACTTTATCTGAAGATTTGGGCAATCCGATGTACAAATATTGGCTATCCGTGCACCGCAATACAAACAAAAAATAAACGCCGGGTGGTTACCGCTTAGTGTAGTAATCGCTTCCAGTACCTGTTATACATTTATTTCATTTTTTATCTGGCATGTACAATTTTTTGAAAATTTTATTATTTATACATACATACATACATACATATAATCACGCCTTTATCCCTAACGGGGTAGGCAGAGCGTAAACGACCTAAAGAGAGGTCGTTTCGCCACGTCTGACAAAGTTTTGAGGGTTATTTAAGATAGATTTGTAAGTATATTGCTGTAGTGACGGGTTGTCAGCCTATCGCCTAAATTGCAATATACTGAAACCCTCAGATCCCTTAGCTGTTTTTTACAGCATGCCCGGGAGGAAATGCAGCTGGCACATTCTATGTTTTTCTCTCGCTCCCAGTCCAGCATGGAAGAAACATATTTATACAATTTTATTTATTTTATTTTACAGTTTGTGTGCGTACAAATTTACCTACCCAATTTGTTTATCAATATTGTTAGTCGTAAGATATGGGATTTTCCTGAAATAAACATTTATTATTATTATAATAAACTACTTACTTCCATGCTGGACTGGGAGAGATAGAAAAACATAGAATGTTCCAGCTGCCCTTCCTCCCGGGCATGCTGTTGAAGTCAGCAAAAGGGACTCGAGGGTTAAAGTGTATTGTAATTTAGGCGATGGGCTGACAACCTGTCACTATAGCAATACATATTACAATCTAAAATTGCCCTTAATTTTTGTCAGACGTGACGAAAGCGCCTTTTACGAGGCGTTAAACGCTCTGCCTACCCCGTAAGGGATAAAGGCGTGATTTATGTATGTAATAAACTAATGGACAGATGCTTGGCTACCGCCTACTTGAACTAACACTGAAAAATATTATTATTGTATTTTAGGAGATAGGCTGACAGCCTGTCGTTACAGCAATATGTCGTGGCGAATCTACCTTTCTTTGGGTCATTAACTCCCTCACTAGAGAAACCCCATCAGGGATAAAGGCATGATTGTATGTAAGTCTGTACCTGTCTGTCTGCTTCGACTGCCTCCGTGGTCTAATGGTCAAAGTCATGAGCTCACGATCTGGAGGTCCTGGATTAGATTCCCAAGGGGGAAACACAAAGTTGTATTTTTTCTACAATTTATCACGTGAGATTTTCCCCAGTTTGGTTAGAACAATGCAAGCTGAATCAATCACCTGATTGTCTGGAAGTAAAAGGATTCCATGCTTTGGAGGGCACGTTAAGCCGTCGGATCCGGTCGCTGTCTTTGATAGTGGTCGTTACTCAAACCATGTCAGAGGCCTGTTACCTGTGCGATTAGGCGGTTTAAACCTCTGATAACCTCTGGTCCATCGGGTCGATTGACTCGATGCCCACACGACAGAAGAGGTGTGTACCTGAGCTGCTGCAGCAGCGGTCGAAGACGCTGGTTCCCTTGAAGCAATGCGCCGCGGAGAGCACCTCCGAGGCCGTGATCACGGTTCCTCCGCAGAAGTTCATGAAGATAGACTGTTTAGGTACTCGCTTCCTGAAAACAAATTTTTTTCGGGCTTTATGATTTACTTCCAGGCTGGACTGGGAGTGAAAGAAAAATATATAAAGTGCCAGCTGCATCTTTCGGGCATGCTGGTAAAGCCAGCTAAGGGATTCGACAGTTTCTGTGTATTGCAATTTAGGCGATGAGCTGACAACCCGTCACTAAAGACAGATATGGCGGAACGACCTATGTTAAGGTCGTATTGGCTCTGCCTACCCCGTTAGGGATAAAGGTGTGATTTTATGTATGTATGTATTATTTATTTGTCGTATGGCATTAATTTGCTGCGAGGTCCAGAGGACAGTGCAGCAGCCGGTTTTGTTGCACTCTTATGCCGGCTGTACGTACACTCTCGCGAGACCGCTCACCGAGCGCACTCGTTCCTTACTCGTTCGTGTTTCCGGAACAATATAACCTGGGCCTTTTCAAGGCGAGAGTGAATAGGCACTACATAGGTGAGTATGCTTCAACATAGTCCGCATCGTCACTTTCCATCAGGTGAGATGGCGGACAAATGCTCGCCTATATATATTTAAAATAAAAAAAAAAAACTCGTGATTCAGTTGCGATTGTGAACTTGTATCGGGGTGCCATGCACATACACAGAAACAACCACAAAGTACACCCAGGTCATGCGAATAAATAAAACTACGTAAAGTGGAAACTACCGCTCCAGACGCTCTCAAGGTCACGATATAAGCCTACCATCTGGATCATGTATAAAACATGTAGCTCAGTCGGGTTGTCACCGCCGGCGTTCCATTTTTTGTTGCACCTACCGATTGCAAATTATTTAAAATGAAGCCCAGAACTAGCCTAGAAAAATTTAATTTGGTATGGTTGGTGAGGCAAAAATAACAAAATATAAAAAAGTACGTGCGTAACGTAGAGAACTGACTTAACTGTAGGTGAAACTGCAGGGCGGAAAACTAGAATGTTATATTTAGAAAAAAAAAGAGTAATATAATGATTTTAAAGTAAAAAAAACTTATATTTTAGTGATATCCTCTCTAGACGTAAACAATATTTTAACAGTTAGCAACCCTAGCAATACGGCTGGACGACAGCGGAGCGTCGCGAGGCGAAAGGGGAAGTAGGCAGATAAATGGCGGCATTTGGGACTCGGTTAAAGGAGTTTCCATTCTACGTAGTTTTATTTATTCTTATGCCCAGACCCAGAAACAGACATCTAAATTCATAATGCAAATGAATGTGGATGGATATGTTGGGAAGTTTGGTTTGGTAAAGATGGATGGACTGCGTAACAGATGATATATCTCAAAACAAGTGTGAGTGACAAGGATGACTGAAAGAAAGCGTACTGCGCTGACTGTAAATAGGATAAGGGCAAGCGAATGATGATAATGAATTCAAATGTCTCCCCCGACGGGGAATCGAACCCGGAACCCACTGCGTAGCAGGCAGATTCACTACTAACTAGGCTGTGCGGGCCGCCAATGCCGGGACCCTTTGACTCGGGCGCAATAACCGCCTCGGGAGCGAGAGCAGGCGGGACACCCCGAGACATCACGAGACCAGGCAAGCGCTACCATGTACTCGTGCGAGTGCACTCGCTATGCGGTCTCGCGAGAGTGTGCAACCAGCATTAGCTGCCGGCATTCTATGCTTCTATGAATGTAGATGAAGCGAAAGAAGTTTGTAAGGACCGTAGCAAGTGGAGGGATGTGATCTCTGCCTGCCCCTCCGGGAAAGAGGCGTGACGTTATGTATATATGTATGTATTCTATGCTTCGGAGGGCACGTTAAGCCGTCGGTCCCGGTTATTGTTTCTAATAGTGGTCGTTACAGGCCGATGTTGCTCCACGTCCGTATGAACTACCTTAAAAACCCTACACGTGACCCCGGGTGGTGCTAAGAGTGCAACAATACCGGCTGCTGCACTGTCCTCTGGAGCTCGCAGCAAATAATGCCATACGATAAATAATTAGCAGCACCTGGGGTCACGTGTAGTGTATTTAAGGCAGTTCCTATAGATACGGACGTGGAGCAACATCGACCCGAAACTTGTGTCGTAACGACCACTATTAGAAACAGTGACCGGGACCGAGGGCTTAACGTGCCCTCCGAAGCACGGAATCTCTTTTCTTCCAGACAATCAGATGAATTCAGCCTGCATTTTTCTAACCAAACTGAGAAAAATCTCACAAACTGATAACAAATATTAAGTTTGTGTTCCCTTGGGAATCGGACCGAGGACCTCCGGATCGTAAGCCCATGGCTTAGACCACTAGACCACGGAGGCAGTTTCCGCTCTTGACTCGGTGGAACGTAGAGCCGACAAAAACAGGCGGATACTAAATTTTGTAACCTGAAATATCGCCGTAAGCTATCCTGCTTATAGGATTGCTACAGATCTTATCCAACCAGCTCCCTCTCACCTCAAGGACACCTGGTACGGCACCTCGCCTTGTTGAGCGTTCCGTCCGTGCACCACGCGGAACACTATTTCCTGTCCGTCCAGTACCCGTCGCGCCACCACCCGCCCCGTCGTCGCCTGCTTCTCGCGCCATCGAGTTGTTCGCAATGGCTGAAAGGAGACGGAAACTGCTTTAGATCATAGGTAGGAGCATTTTTTAGATAATGCTAATTTAAATCTATGTTGGGACTTCCATGCTGGACTGGGAGTGATAGAAAAACATGGAATGTGCTAGCTGTATATCCTCCCAAGCAGGGCTGACAACCTGTAGAGGTCTATATTAAACTACCCTCAAAACTTGTCAGACATGGCGAAACGACCTATGTTTAGGTCGCTGAAGCTTTGCCTACTCCATTAGGGATAAAGGCGTAATGTATGTATGTAGTGAGCTGGTCAGTTCCCCTCACCTTTGTCGTGGAAATTGATACTTCAGCTCCAAAGGAAGTATTATCTGTGTTTACATCGGAACACCCGCCCGAGTTCAGAAAAAACGCACAGAATAGAACAAGCAAAGGGGACTGCAGGAGACGCATAACAGTACACCAATTTAGAGATCATTTTTGTTAGTTATTATTAACTTATGATTTGGAATTTTGCTTCACTTTTACAAACGAATAATTTGAGCAATTTATAATAGTAACATGTTTGTCACTGAGCATATATTCACTACGTCATATATATGACAAAAAAATATATTTCATTTACAATTTTCCCATTTGGGAAGGCAAAGAGCATGACCCCATGCAGCCTAGTCTTTAGTATTAGAAACTTGAGTGATCTTAACCTAAACCTACGCTAACCTTAAAGTCATTGGAAATCGCCAGTGATTCACATTCCAATGCTCACCAGACTTTAGCGCGGGGATATCAATCCGAATCATACGGCAGCGCCTTCGTTTGATTCTTACCAGCATATTATTAAGTTATAACCACCATATTAATACAATTAACACTGCGAGGAACTAATTTAGACGAGCGGGAAACAAAGTCCGTCTAATTTTTCATGTTCCCCGCGCATAATTTTTATTTTATTTTATTTTTTATTTTATTTAACCCTAACCTTAATCCTAATCACTCTTCGGTACGGTTCGGTTCGGTTCGGTTAGGTTAGGTTAGGTTATTTTCCTTTTTTTTTATTACTAAACCTAAAGAAAATCAGCTAATGGAGGAAAATCCATCATGGACACCTGGGAATGGAGCCCAGGTAGTGCCGGACTCTTACCGGCTAAAAACCCCCATTTGCCGCTTCTTCCTAGACCTTAAAATTAATACACCACAGACATAAGGTTAAATTGTTAGTTTGTTTTTTATTTTTATTAAACTTTGCGTTCTCCAAATCTTCTTACATCTAACATAATATATCATTTGTATATACATAGAATTAATTTAAATACATATAGAAACATTTTCCTTTAAGCCTTATCATGCTTTTTTTTTTGGTGTTTTTCTTTCTATTAATTATTAGTCCATGCTTCCTTATCTTTATGTTATTGATTATTAAGTCGGCCGCGGATCCGGCCCTGTGTTTTGAGAGGTTATAAGTTTTTGAATGTTTTCCACTACCACTGCGTTACGGTGTTTTATCGCTGTTTTCAAGTTATAGTCCAAGATTGTCCGAGTGCTCGCCTCCGCTGCGCGCCTGATAAAATTACCAATAGCGTTGTCACTTGCATCTGTGTAGTATATACAGCTGCCCGTATGTCGTGATACTGCTACTACAGCATATGAAACGCTGTCGTGCAGTTGCAACTTTTTCGGCTTCGTCTGTATTATTACTTCTGACTCGAATGTTAATCCCTGAGCTTCATGGTTGGTTAAGATACGCGATCCTTCCCCGGACCCGAACCCCTCGGTTGTCAGGGATTCTTTCTCTGCTTGGGTGTGAACCAAGTACAGTGTCTGTGGAGGGGTTTTGGGTATTTCTGAATTCGTGTATCTTTTTACTTTCAGGGAGTGAGTCTGGAGCTTGGACGAGAAGATACCATTGTACACTTCACTGAGGGCGTAGGCTACGTCCATCGGATTTCGATGGGTGCACAACGGTTCTTGGCTGATGGCGGCTATTAGGTTAGGGCGTTGATACCTGAGCAGAAACAGGTTTTCGCGATTAATGTAGGGCAGTTGATTGACGTCACCAATAAGAATGACCTCGCTGACTCCGGTTATTCGAGCAGCCATAACAATGGCCCCAAAGTGGTTCATGAGAGCCTCGTCAACTATTAGTCGACCCGATGGTTTCCGCCATACTCAAAATTCTGTTGTCTATCATGACTTTTGTGCATCGGGCTGTGACTACGATGGGATGTGTCAGTAACTGAAAACTAACAGTAATTGACTATAAACCCACTGTCAATAACTGAAAACTCATCATCAGTAACTAAAAACCCACTTTCAGTAACTGAAAACATACTGTCAGAGACTGAAAACTCACTGTCAGTAACTGAAAACTCATCATCAATAACTGAAATCCCACTTTCCGTAACTGAAAACATACTGTCAGTGACTGAAAACTCACTGCCAGTTACTAAAAACTCATCATCAGTAACTGAAACCCACTTTCATGAACTGAAAACTTTTTGTCAGTGACTGAAAACTCACTGTCAGTAACTGAAAACTCATCATCAGTAACTGAAAACCACCTTTCAGTTACTGAAAACTTACTGTCAGTGACGGAAAACTCAATGTCAGTAACTGAAAACTCATCATCAGTAACTGAAAACCCACTTTCAGTAACTGAAAACTTACTGTCAGTGAATAGGCGTCTTGAGAAGATTTGTAATTAAAAACGGTGAAATTAAAATTTGAATATGTATTTGCAGTTTATCAGTTTTCAGTAACCATAGCAACAGTGTCAACATTAGGGTTGCCAGGAAAAGGAGGCGATATTCCTAAACATGCCCCCCGACGTTGAAAGACTCTTCTTTCAAAAAGTCTCTGAAGCACAAGCAGGCAGCGGACATATCTTGCTGAAAGACCGCCGAATGACTCCCGATGCCGTCTTGATATCGGCGACACGACTGATCCCATCAAGTCCAGGAATCATAGCAACGATTCGACCCAGCTTCCACTTCAGTGGTGGAAGATTATCTTCTTTAATCAAGACAAGAGTATCCATCTTCAATGGCTCATTTTTGGAAGTCCATTTCGTTCGGCGCTGTAGGTCAGTTACATATTCAGTGCTCCATCTCGACCAGAATTGTTGACGAAGTTGTTCAATTCGTTGATATCGTTTCAAGCTATGTATTGGTCGGTCTTGGAGATCTCGAACGGGAAGTGAAGTTAATGGTCGACCGATGAGGAAATGGCCGGGTGTTAGAGGTGTCAAGTCGTCAGGTTCAGACGAGAGAGGTGTGAGTGGTCTCGAGTTCAATACTGCTTCTATTTGTATTAATGTAGTATTAAGTTCCTCATACGTTAGATGACAATTGCCCAACACTCTTTGTAAATGCAATTTGGTTGATTTGACACCGGCCTCCCAGAGCCCTCCGAAATGAGGGGAATATGCTGAAATAAAATGGAGGTTAATGCTGTCGTTAGCCACAGTCTCAGACAAGTAACTGCAGTTATTTTTTAAGAAATTCGACAACTCGGTGTATGCACCAACAAATGAGGTTCCGTTATCTGAATATATATCGCTTGGTTTGCCCCTACGCGATATGAATCTACGCAACGCAAGCAGAAAACACTGACTCGTTAAATCACCGACTAATTCGAGGTGAATAGCTTTAGTTGTAAAGCATATAAAAATGGCAATGTACACCTTAACCACTTTACTTCCACGACCTTGACGACTGATGCAAGACAGGGGACCAGCATAGTCAATTCCTACTGACGTTTCGAATGGATAACCACCTGGAATGAGGCGCTGCTGAGGTAGGTGTCCCATCAAGGGTGCAATTATTTTACCTTTTACACGAGAACATCGCACGCATTGACGGTAACAAGCTTTTGCTAAATTCCGTCCTCCAATGGGCCAGTAATTTTCTCTAATAGTCGAAATCAGTAGTTGGGGTCCCGCATGTAAATTCTTTAAATGTTCAATTTGAAAAAGTAATTTAGTAAATCGATGAGCGGACTGTAATAAAATTGGATGTTTTTTCTCATAGGAGAAATTAGAGTTTTCTAAGCGTCCACCAACGCGCATGATGTTATCATCGTCGAGAAAAACGTTAAACTTTATTAATGAACTCTTTTTAGGCAGATTTCGCTTCTCGACTAACATTTGATGTTCAGGGAATGATTCGCGTTGAGACGTTAAGATAATCAATTTTAAGGCTTTATTAAGTTCAGTTTCCGAAAGGTACTGAGTAGCAATTGGTCGTTTCCTGCACAAATTAATAAAACGTAGCATATAAGCTACAGAACGAACAAGTCGTAAGTATTGTGAGAATCGATCAAAATTTATCATTTTGTCATTATTTGAGTTTTTAGTGCCAGTAGTGAGCAGTGTGAATTCGCGTCGAATCTCTGGCAATGAGGATTCTAGAACTGGGTTAGAAGGCCAAATAGATTCGTCATGATGTAGAAATGTTGGTCCGTTCCAATACAAATCCAGTGCTTTAATCGTTTCCACAGGTACACCGCGGGATACGAAATCAGCGGGATTTTCAGCTGTGGGAACGTGCCTCCATTCGCAATCTCCAGTCGTCTCTAATATTTCTCCGACACGGTTTCGCACAAACGGCTGCAACCTGTTAGGAAGCATCTTGAGCCAACCTAATACAATTGTGGAGTCAGACCAGAAGGTTGTGCTTTTTATTGGAATGCGAAGCGAGTTAATGACCTTTTTATACAAGCGAGAACCTGCTAGAGCACCACACAGCTCAAGCCTAGGGATTGTAGTAGGCGTCAGAGGAGCTACTCAACTCTTAGCTGTCACCAATCGAACTAACACGACGTCGTCATTACTGCTGCGAACATACAGACATGCCCCATAAGCACGTTCAGATGCATCGACAAAAACGTGGAGTTCTAAATCATTATACGAATTGCAAAGTACGAGTCTAGGAATTCGTAAATCAGACAAGGTCGGTATGTTTGACATAACTTCAGTCCATTCGTGACTGACGTCTGATGGCAATTCATCGTCCCACGATATTTTAAGCAGCCACAATCTTTGCAAAAGCATTTTCAAGCGAATGATATAAGGGGATAAAAGCCCTAAAGGGTCAAAGATTTGTGATATGACTGACAGCATGTTGCGTTTCGTGTTTTTGATCAATGTGTCAGTACTGATTGGGAAAGTAATTTCATCTTCATTTGGAGCCCAGCCAAGACCTAGAACTTTGCTTGGCTTGTCACTTCCAATGTTCAGGTTAATGGAAGAATCTATCGATTCTGACCCCATTTGGGGGTCATTAGATTTCCATTTGCGTAAATGCATGCGAGCAGAAGCAAGCTCGTTGGTCACCTTTTCACGTATGCTTTTCAGATCCTGAAACAAATCGTCGACGTAAAAATCATGAATTATAATATCTGAAATCTGTTTATCGGCGCAATCTAGCCCTATTTGCTTTAAACACCGCGTCGCTAAGAAAGGGGCACTGGCCGTGCCATATGTGACAGTGTTGAGCTGAAATATCTTAATAGTTTCAGAAGGATCATGTCGCCAATAGATTTGTTGTAAGTAGCGATCGCTAGGATGGACCATAATGGTTCTATACATCTTGGCTACGTCAGCAGAAAGGACGTATTTGTGAAATCTGAATCGCAACAATAATAACAGAAGATCATCTTGAACGGTAGGTCCAACCATTTGAATGTCATTTAAGGAAATACCAGAGCTTGTAGGGTAACTGGCGTTAAAAACAGTGCGCAGTAATGTCGTAGTGCTACTCTCACGTATGACTCCGTGATGTGATATGAAATGAGCATTCGAATGCGATTGAGACTCGGGTATCTCTGTCATGTGACCAAGTGCTTCATACTCCGACATAAAATCTCTATATAGTTTACTAAACTCCCCTACCAGCTTCCGCTCGACGGAGGTGAAACATCTTTTAGCACGTTGACTTGAATGACCTAAAATACTAGGATCTTGTTTTAGAGGGATTTTGACGCAGAAACTGCCATCATCCAAACGTGTTGTGTTCTTAACAAAATGTTCTTCACACAGCTTCTCTTCTGGTGAGTAGTTTGATAACACGTTCAGTTCCCAAAACCGTGTGAGCTGAGAGTCAATGTTATCAACCTTCGTGAAATTACACTTAATGGGTAAAGTTGATAAACCTCCCTGAGGGCCTGCTAAAAGCCATCCAAACCTGCTCTCAAGTAAAATCTGTTTGCCCGTACCCTTGCCTACTCTGATACGCTGCGCTCCAACATCAATAATATCCCAAAATACACTTGCACCAATAATAAAATCGACAAGTGCCGGTGAATAAAAGTTGGGATCAGCTAAGCATAAATCAGTAGGTATATTGAGATCCGATAAGTTTATCGGACAGCTCGGTACATTGTCCGAAATATCGGGAAGAACATAAAAACCAATGCTGGTTGAAAACTCCTCATTTAAAGAGTGAATTGGCAACTTGCATTTTTTGTTGACCTGAGTTTCACTTTTATTTACACCTTGTACAGTTTTATCAACATCAATTGCAGGTAAATTTAATAGCTGAAACATATGTTCAGTCATCAGACAGGCAGTGCTCCCTTGATCGAGCATGGCGCGCGCAACATGTTCACGACCATTTAAATCGAATACTTTTATTAAAGCAGTCGACAAAATTCCTTCATCGTCAGAATTGACATCGGATGTGGCAACATTTGCCGACAGGGAAACATTATTGCACTGATACTTTGCTGACGTGGAACCTGTACTTGTAGGCACTGCAGGCGTCACAACTTCGGACTGTGGTGGTGACGTATCAGATTGACCGCTGTTATTATCAGAGACCGTACGTTCTAAGGGCCTATAATCTGGATTCACTACGTGAATAAGCGTGTGGTGCCTACGCTTACATAACTTGCACCCAGGCTTGTTGCAGCGGTTTGCGTAATGACCAGTATTAAAACAATTGTAACATACTTTAAAAGTTGGCAATAATTTAAGCCGTGATTTATTACTCAATGAAAGGAATTTTGAACAGTTATTTAATGAATGTTCACCTTGACAATTCGGGCATGTTTTTATGCTTTGTTCTTTGTCATTTGTACCTTTATTTTGTATCGACATAAAAGTTTTATTCACAGGTTTTGTTTTATTAATTGGTTTGTTTGAGAGCTTGTGGATAGTCCACTCCACGACGATTCCAAAGTCTCTAAAAAATCAGCCCGCTTTCTAATAAAAGAAATGAAAATCTCAAAAGTAATGGTTTCATTTTTGTCTAATTGACTTTTAAATTCTTCCCATTTACGGAATGTAACAGCATCTAACTTTTGTGTCACTAAGTATATGAGAAGAGTGTCCCATTTATCTACGGGTTCATTTAATGACTTTAATGCCCGCAAATTCTTGTTAAATTGATCAACCATATTTTTTAATGAGTTTGACGACTTTTTTGAGATTTTCTCTACATTAAACAATGCTGAAACATGGTTATTAGTCAGTAGACGTTGATTATCGTAACGCTCACATAAGATGTTCCACGCTACGCTATAGTTTTTGGCGGAAAACTATTTTCTTAATTATCTCAGCAGCGGAACCTTCCAAGAAGAATCTTAAGTAGTGGAATTTACTAATGTCATCATATTCACTATCTGAATGGACTAAGCTAGTAAAGGTGTCCCTGAACTCGAGCCAATTATCATAACTTCCACTGAATTTTGGAAGTTCTATCGGGGGCAATCTAATATTTTTGCGCAGAGGAAGTTTCGTAGTAGAACGAGCAGACTCAGAACTGACAGATTCATTTTTATCATAAGAACTGAGTATAGTTTGTGCCTTAGCAATAAGTCTGTAATAACGATTCTCAAAATCAAATCGTTCATCTTTTTGACTGTCTGCATTCTCAGAAATATACTCTAAATCAGTTTGAACCTCATCAAATTGGTCATACAAACCCTCGGCTCTATTTAGCCGTAACTGCAGCTCTCTTGTCTCAGCTGAAGTCAACACAGCATCGCTCAAAGTATCCAAGTAGGAGGAGAAAAGTGTAAGGCGACCTTTCACATTTCCTCGCTTCCTAATTAGCTCCTTCTCTCTCGCTCTTGAATCAAACGTATCCCCCTCATTATCAGGCATCTTGGAGAGTATAAAATCAACCTGGAATCCGATACAAATGCAACTTTAAAACAACAGAATGACTTAAAATTAGATAACAAATATCTTTGTATTATATCTGTGTTTTTATATCTAAACTAATAATATTTGTGACAAATAGTTATTGCACAACGTCAACAAGCACTTATTTGTACTTTTTAAGTAATACTTTAGACTATCAACTACATTTAAACAGAGACATAAGTATTATTAAGGGTTAATTTCTGTAGCTTAATAGTTTACAATGCTGCTTAGAAAGAAATTCAACCAAAATATTCAACAAAACAAACACATGAACTGGAATTTCCATAGAAATACATGAAAATACCTAACTAAATGAAGTGGATGAAAATAAGTAGGTTCAAGTAATAATACGGGTTAATTAAGGTAGCTTAACGGCATACAATACTTCTTAGAGTATAAATTAACCAAAATAAGGAATACTATAAACCTAAATCCACTGTAAAGGTATTATTTACTATGAAAAATTACAGTGAGTTTCACCGGTACTAACCTTACAATTTGACGCAATACGGTTGACGGAATATTACCTGAATGTAGAGTGCTGGGTTATACACATAAGGATATCCTAAAATAAACACTTAAAGTCCATATTCTGACCACTTTTACCATCAATTTCACCTCGTGAAAATATATCCTTTACACCCCAACAAGCGTGGAAAATGGCCGTCCGTCAGTCCCGTAATTCTATCAATTTTTAGCTTCTCCGACGTAAACCAGTTGACTGGTGTCTTCAACATGTTATCCGGCTTGATCAAGGACCATGAATAGGCGTCTTGAGAAGATTTGTAATTAAAAACGGTGAAATTAAAATTTGAGTATGTATTTGCAGTTTATCAGTTTTCAGTAACCATAGCAACAGTGTCAACATTAGGGTTGCCAGGAAAAGGAGGCGATATTCCTAAACAGTCAGTGACTGAAAACTCACTGTCAGTAACTGAAAACCCACTTTTAGTAACTGAAAACATACTGTCAGTGACTGAAAACTCACTGTCAGTTACTGAAAACTCATCATCAGTAACTTAAAACCCACTTTCAGGAACTGAAAACTTATTGTCAGTGACTGAAAACTCACTGTCAGTAACGGAAAACTCATCATCAGTAACTGAAAACCACCTTTCAGTTACTGATAACTAACTGTCAGTGCTGAAAACTCAATGTCAGTAACTGAAAACTCATCATCAGTAACTGAAAACCCACTTTCAGGAACTGAAAACTTACTGTCAGTGACTGAAAACTCAATGTCAGTAACTGAAAACTCATCATCAGTAACTGAAAATCCACTTTCAGTAACTGAAAACTTACTGTCAGTGACTGAAAACTCACTGTCAGTAACTGAAAACCCACTTTTAGTAACTGAAAACATACTGTCAGTGACTGAAAACTCACTGTCAGTTACTGAAAACTCATCATCAGTAACTTAAAACCAACTTTCAGGAACTGAAAACTTATTGTCAGTGACTGAAAACTCACTGTCAGTAACTGAAAACTCATCATCAGTAACTGAAAACCACCTTTCAGTTACTGATAACTAACTGTCTGTGACTGAAAACTCAATGTCAGTAACTGAAAACCCACATTCAGTAACTGAAAACTTACTGTCAGTGACTGAAAACTCACAGTCAGTAACTGAAAACTCACTGTCAGTTACTGAAACCCCACTGTCAGTAACTGAAACCCCACTGTCAGTAACTGAAAACTTACTGTCAGTGAATGAAAACTCACTGTCAGTAACTGAAAACTCATCATCAGTAACTGAAAACCGTCTTTCAGTAACTGAAAACTTACTGTCAGTGACTGAAACCCCACTGTCAGTTACTGAAACCCCACTGTCAGTAACTGAAAACTCATCATCAGTAACTGAAAACCCACTTTCAGTAACTGAAAACTTACTGTCAGTGACTGAAAACTCACTGTCAGTAACTGAAAATTCATCATCAGTAACTGAAAACCCACTTTCAGTAACTGAAAACATACTGTCAGTGACTGAAAACTCACTGTCAGTCACTGAAAACTTATCATCAGTAACTGAAAACCCACTGTCAGAAACTGAAAACTCACTGTTAGTTACTGAAACACATTGTCTGTGACTAAAAACCCATTTTCAGTTACTAAAACCCAATGTCAGTGATTGAAAACCTACTGTCAGTAACTGAAAACTCATCTTCAGCGACTGAACACCCACTGTCAGTGACTGAAAACTCACTGTCAGTAACTGAAAACTCATTATCAGTAACTGAACACCCACTTTCAGTTACTGAAAACATACTGTCAGTGACTGAAAACTCACTGTCAGTAACTGAAAACTCATCATCAGTAACTGAAAACCCACTGTCAGAAACTGAAAACACACTGTTAGTTACTGAAACACACTGTCAGTGACTGAAACCCCACTGTCAGTAACTGAAACCACACTGTCAGTAACTGCAAACTCGCCATCAGTAACTGAAAACCCACTTTCAGTAACTGAAAACTTACTGTCAGTGAATGAAAACTCACTGTCAGTAACTGAAAACTCATCATCAGTAACTGAAAACCGTCTTTCAGTAACTGAAAACTTACTGTCAGTGACTGAAACCCCACTGTCAGTTACTGAAACCCCACTGTCAGTAACTGAAAACTTATCATCAGTAACTGAAAACCCACTTTCAGTAACTGAAAACTTACTGTCAGTGACTGAAAACTCACTGTCAGTAACTGAAAATTCATCATCAGTAACTGAAAACCCACTTTCAGTAACTGAAAACATACTGTCAGTGACTGAAAACTCACTGTCAGTCACTGAAAACTCATCATCAGTAACTGAAAACCCACTGTCAGAAACTGAAAACTCACTGTTAGTTACTGAAACACATTGTCTGTGACTAAAAACCCATTTTCAGTTACTAAAACCCAATGTCAGTGATTGAAAACCTACTGTCAGTAACTGAAAACTCATCTTCAGCGACTGAACACCCACTGTCAGTGACTGAAAACTCACTGTCAGTAACTGAAAACTCATTATCAGTAACTGAACACCCACTTTCAGTTACTGAAAACATACTGTCAGTGACTGAAAACTCACTGTCAGTAACTGAAAACTCATCATCAGTAACTGAAAACCCACTGTCAGAAACTGAAAACACACTGTTAGTTACTGAAACACATTGTCTGTGACTGAAAACCCACTGTCAGTTACTGAAAACTCAGTCATTGACTATAAACCCCCCGTCAATTACTGAAAACTCATCATCAGTAACTGAAAACCCACTTTCAGTTACTAAAATCTTATTGTCAGTAACTGAAAAATCACTGTCAGTGACTTAAACCCCACTGTCAGTAACTGAAACCCCACTGCCAGTAACTGAAAACTCACAGTCATTGACTATAAACCCCCTGTCAATTACTGAAAACTCATCATCAGTAACTAAAAACCCACTTTCAGTAACTGAAAACTTACTGTCAGTGACTAAAACCCCACTGTCAGTAAATGAAAACTAAAACCCCACTGTCAGTAACTGTAAACTCACAGTCATTGACTATAATCCAACTGTCAATAACTGAAAACTCATCATTAGTAACTGAAAACCCACTTTCAGTAACTGAAAACTTACTGTCAGTGAATGAAAACCCACAGTCAGTAACTGAAAACTTACTGTCAGTGACTGAATACTCATCATCAGTAACTGAAAACCCACTCTCAGTAACTGAAAACTCATCATCAGTATTGAAGACCCACTTTCAGTAACTGAAAACTTACTGTCAGTGACTGAAAACTCACTGTCAGTAACTGAAAACTCATTGTCAGTGAGTGAACACCCACTGTCAGTGACTGAAAACCCACTTTCAGTAACTGAAAACTCATGTCAGTGACTGAAAACTCACTCTCAATAACTGAAAACTCATCGTCACTGACTGAACAACCACTGTCAGAAACTGAAAACTCACTGTAAGTTACTATAACACATTGTCTGTGACTGAAAACCAATTTTCAGTTACTAAAACCCACTGTCATTGATTGAAAACCTACTGTCAGTAACTGAAAACTCATCGTCAGCGACTGAACACCCACTGTTAGTGACTGAAAACTCACTGACAGTTACTGAAAACTCATCATTAGTAATTGAAAACCACCTTTCAGTTACTGAAAACTTACTGTCAGTGACTGAAAACTCACTGTCAGTTACTGAAAACTCATCATCAGTAACTTACAACCCACTTTCAGGAACTGAAAACATAGTGTCAGTGACTGAAAACTCACTGTCAGTAACTGAAAACTCATCATCAGTAACTAAAAACCACCTTTCAGTTACTGAAAACTAACTGTCAGTGACTGAAAACTCATCATCAGTAACTGAAAACCCACTTGCAGTAACTGAAAACTTACTGTCAGTGAATGTAAACTTACTGTCAGTGAATGAAAACTCACTGTCAGTAACTGAAAACTCATCATCAGTAACTGAAAACCGTCTTTCAGTAACTGAAAACTTACTGTCAGTAACTGAAAACTCACTGTCAGTAACTGAAAACTCACTGTCAGTGACTGAAAACTCACTGTCAGTTACTGAAAACTCATCATCAGTAACTTAAAACCCACTTTCAGGAACTGAAAACTTAGTGTCAGTGACTGAAAACTCACTGTCAGTAACTGAAAACTCATCATCAGTAACTAACTAACTTAAAGTGGGTTTTCACCCACTTTAAGTAACTGAAAACTTACTGTCAGTGACTGAAAACTCACAGTCAGTAACTGAAAACTCACTGTCAGTGACTGAAACCCCACTGTCAGTAACTGAAAACTCATCATCAGTAACTGAAAACCCACTTTCAGTAACTGAAAACTCATCATCAGTAGCTGAAAACCGTCTTTCAGTAACTGAAAACTTACTGTCTGTGACTGAAAACTCACAGTCAGTTACTGAAAACTCACTGTCAGTGACTGAAACCCCTTTGTCAGTTACTGAAACCCCACTGTCAGTAACTGAAAACTCACTTTCAGTAACTGAAAACATACTGTCAGTGACTAAAAACTCACTGTCAGTAACTGAAAACTCACTGTCAGTAACTGAAAACTCATCATCAGTAACTGAAAACCCACTGTCAGAAACTGAAAACTGACTGTTAGTTACTGAAACACATTGTCTGTGACTGAAAACCAATTTTCAGTTACTAAAACCCACTGTCAGTGATTGAAAACTCACTGTCAGTATCTGAAAACTCATCATCAGTTACTGAACAACCACTTTCAGTTACTGAAAACATACTGTCAGTGACTGAAAACTCACTGTCAGTTACTGAAAACTCAGTCATTGACTATAAACCCCCTGTCAATTACTGAAAACTCATCATCAGTAACTGAAAACCTACTTTCAGTTACTAAAAACTTACTGTCAGTGACTGAAAAATCACTGTCAGTAACTGAAAACTCACTGTCAGTGACTTAAACCCCACTGTCAGTAACTGAAACCCCACTGCCAGTAACTGAAAACTCACAGTCATTGACTATAAACCCCCTGTCAATTACTGAAAACTCATCAGTAACTGAAAACATACTGTCAGTGACTAAAACCCCACTGACAGTAACTGAAAACTAAAACCACACTGTCAGTTACTGAAAACTCACAGTCATTGACTATAATCCAACTGTCAATAACTGAAAACTCATCATCAGTAACTGAAAACCCAGTTTCAGTAACTGAAAACTTACTGTCAGTGACTAAAACCCCACTGTCAGTAACTGAAAACTAAAACCCCACTTTCAGTAACTGAAAACTCACAGTCATTGACTATAATCCAACTGTCAATAACTGAAAACTCATCATCAGTAACTGAAAACCCACTTTCAGTAACTGAAAACTTACTGTCAGTGAATGAAAACCCACTGTCAGTAACTGAAAACTCATTGTCAGTGACTGAAAACCCACTGTCAGTAACTGAAAACTTACTGTCAGTGACTGAAAACTCATCATCAGTAACTGAAAACCCACTGTCAGTAACTGAAAAGTCATCATCAGTATTGAAGACCCACTTTCAGTAACTGAAAACTTACTGTCAGTGACTGAAAACTCACTGTCAGTAACTGAAAACTCAGTCATTGACTATAAACCCCCTGTCAATTACTGAAAACTCATCATCAGTAACTGAAAACCCACTTTAAGTTACTAAAAACTTACTGTCAGTGACTGAAAAATCACTGTCAGTAACTGAAAACTAACTGTCAGTGACTGAAACCCCACTGTAAGTAACTGAAACCCCACTGCCAGTAACTGAAAACTCACAGTTATTGACTATAAACTCCTGTCAATTACTGAAAACTCATCATCAGTAACTGAAAAACCACTTTCAGTAACTGAAAACTTACTGTCAGTGAATGAAAACCCACTGTCAGTAACTGAAAACTCATTGTCAGTGACTGAAAACCCACTGTCAGTAACTAAAAACTTACTGTCAGTGACTGAAAACTCATCATCAGTAACTGAAAACCCACTGTCAGTAACTGAAAACTCATCATCAGTATTGAAGACCCACTTTCAGTGACTACTAAAAATAACTAAAAACTTACTGTCAGTGACTGAAAACTCATCGTCAGTGAGTGAAAACCCACTGTCAGTGACTGAAAACCCACTTTCAGTAACTGAAAAATTACTGTCAGTGACTGAAAACTCACTCTCAATAACTGAAAACTCTCCGTCAGTGACTGAACAACCACTGTCAGAAACTAAAAACTCACTGATAGTTACTGAAACACATTGTCTGTGAGTGAAAACCCATTTTCAGTTACTAAAACCCACTGTCAGTGATTGAAAACCTACTGCCAGTAACTGAAAACTCATCGTCAGCGACTGAACACCCACTGTCAGTGACTGAAAACTCACTGACAGTTACTGAAAACTCATCATCAGTAACTGAAAACCTACTTTCAGGAACTGAAAACTTAGTGTCAGTGACTGAAAACTCACCGTCAGTAACTGAAAACTAATCATCAGTAACTGAAAACCACCTTTCAGTTTCTGAAAACTAACTGTCAGTGACTGAAAACTCAATGTCAGTAACTGAAAACTCATCATCAGTAACTGAAAACCCACTACCATTAACTGAAAACTTACTGTCAGTGACTGAAAACCCACTTTCAGTAACTGAAAACTCACTGTCAGTGACTAAAACCCCACTGTCAGTTACTGAAACCCCACTGTCAGTAACTGAAAACTCACTCTCAACAACTGAAAGCTCATCGTCAGTAACTGAAAACCCACTTTCAGTAACTGAAAACTTACTGTCAGAGACTGAAAACTCACTGTCAGTAAATGAAAACTCATCATCAGTAACTGAAAACTCACTGTCAGTAACTGAAAACTCATCATCAGTAACTGAAAACCCACTGTCAGAAACTCAAAACTGACTGTTAGTTACTGAAACACATTGTCTGTGACTGAAAACCCATTTTTAGTTACTAAAACCCACTGTCAGTGATTGAAAAATCACTGTCAGTAACTGAAAACTCATCATCAGTTACTGAACAACCACTTTCAGTTACTGAAAACATACTGTCAGTGACTAAAAACTCACTGTCAGTTATTGAAAACTCAGTCATTGAATATAAACCCCCTGTCAATTACTGAAAACTCATCACCAGTAACTGAAAACCCACTTTCAGTAACTGAAAACTTACTGTCAGTGACTAAAACCCCATTGTCAGTAACTGAAAACTTAAACCCCACTGTCAGTAACTGAAAACTCACAGTCATTGACTTTTATCCAACTGTCAATAACTGAAAACTCATCATCAGTAACTGAAAACCCACTTTCAGTAACTGAAAACTTACTGTCAGTGAATGAAAACCCACTGTCAGTAACTGAAAACTCATTGTCAGTGACTGAAAACCCACTGTCAGTAACTGAAAACTTACTGTCAGTGACTGAAAACTCATCATCAGTAACTGAAAACCCACTGTCAGTAACTGAAAACTCATCATCAGTATTGAAGACCCACTTTCAGTAACTGAAAACTTACTGTCAGTGACTGAAAACCCACTGTCAGTAACTGAAAACTCATTGTCAGTGACTGAAAACCCACTGTCAGTAACTGAAAACTTACTGTCAGTGACTGAAAACTCATCATCAGTAACTGAAAACCCACTGTCAGTAACTGAAAATTCATCATCAGTATTGAAGACCCACTTTCAGTAACTGAAAACTTACTGTCAGTGCCTGAAAACCAACTTTCAGTAACTGAAAACTTACTGTCAGTGACTGAAAACTCACTCTCAATAACTGAAAACTCATCGTCAGTGACTGAACAACCACTGTCAGAAACTAAAAACTCACTGTTAGTTACTGAAACACATTGTCTGTGACTGAAAACCCATTTTCAGGTACTAAAACCCACTGTCAGTGATTGAAAACCTACTGCCAGTAACTGAAAACTCATCGTCAGCGACTGAACACCCACTGTCAGTGACTGAAAACTCACTGACAGTTACTGAAAACTCATCATCAGTAACTGAAAACCTTCTTTCAGGAACTGAAAACTTATTGTCAGTGACTGAAAACACACTGTCAGTAACTGAAAACCGTCTATCAGTAACTGAAAACTTACTATCAGTGACTGAAAACTCACAGTCAGTAACTGAAAACTTACTGTCAGTGAATGAAAACTTACTGTCAGTGAATGAGAACTCACTGTCAGTAACTGAAAACTCATCATCAGTAACTGAAAACCGTCTTTCAGTAACTGAAAACTTACTGTCAGTAACTGAAAACTCACAGTCAGTAACTGAAAACTCACTGTCAGTGACTGAAACCGCACTGTCAGTAACTTAAAACCCACTTTTAGTAACTGAAAACATACTGTCAGTGACTGAAAACTCACTGTCAGTGACTGAAAACTCACTGTCAGTTACTGAAAACTCATCATCAGTAACTTAAAACCTACTTTCAGGAACTGAAAACTTAGTGTCAGTGACTGAAAACTCACCGTCAGTAACTGAAAACTAATCATCAGTAACTGAAAACCACCTTTCAGTTTCTGAAAACTAACTGTCAGTGACTGAAAACTCAATGTCAGTAACTGAAAACTCATCATCAGTAACTGAAAACCCACTACCATTAACTGAAAACTTACTGTCAGTGACTGAAAACCCACTTTCAGTAACTGAAAACTCACTGTCAGTGACTAAAACCCCACTGTCAGTTACTGAAACCCCACTGTCAGTAACTGAAAACTCACTCTCAACAACTGAAAGCTCATCGTCAGTAACTGAAAACCCACTTTCAGTAACTGAAAACTTACTGTCAGAGACTGAAAACTCACTGTCAGTAAATGAAAACTCATCATCAGTAACTGAAAACTCACTGTCAGTAACTGAAAACTCATCATCAGTAACTGAAAACCCACTGTCAGAAACTCAAAACTGACTGTTAGTTACTGAAACACATTGTCTGTGACTGAAAACCCATTTTTAATTACTAAAACCCACTGTCAGTGATTGAAAAATCACTGTCAGTAACTGAAAACTCATCATCAGTTACTGAACAACCACTTTCAGTTACTGAAAACATACTGTCAGTGACTAAAAACTCACTGTCAGTTATTGAAAACTCAGTCATTGAATATAAACCCCCTGTCAATTACTGAAAACTCATCACCAGTAACTGAAAACCCACTTTCAGTAACTGAAAACTTACTGTCAGTGACTAAAACCCCATTGTCAGTAACTGAAAACTAAAACCCCACTGTCAGTAACTGAAAACTCACAGTCATTGACTTTTATCCAACTGTCAATAACTGAAAACTCATCATCAGTAACTGAAAACCCACTTTCAGTAACTGAAAACTTACTGTCAGTGAATGAAAACCCACTGTCAGTAACTGAAAACTCATTGTCAGTGACTGAAAACCCACTGTCAGTAACTGAAAACTTACTGTCAGTGACTGAAAACTCATCATCAGTAACTGAAAACCCACTGTCAGTAACTGAAAACTCATCATCAGTATTGAAGACCCACTTTCAGTAACTGAAAACTTACTGTCAGGGACTGAAAACCCACTGTCAGTAACTGAAAACTCATTGTCAGTGACTGAAAACCCACTGTCAGTAACTGAAAACTTACTGTCAGTGACTGAAAACTCATCATCAGTAACTGAAAACCCACTGTCAGTAACTGAAAATTCATCATCAGTATTGAAGACCCACTTTCAGTAACTGAAAACTTACTGTCAGTGCCTGAAAACCAACTTTCAGTAACTGAAAACTTACTGTCAGTGACTGAAAACTCACTCTCAATAACTGAAAACTCATCGTCAGTGACTGAACAACCACTGTCAGAAACTAAAAACTCACTGTTAGTTACTGAAACACATTGTCTGTGACTGAAAACCCATTATCAGGTACTAAAACCCACTGTCAGTGATTGAAAACCTACTGCCAGTAACTGAAAACTCATCGTCAGCGACTGAACACCCACTGTCAGTGACTGAAAACTCACTGACAGTTACTGAAAACTCATCATCAGTAACTGAAAACCTTCTTTCAGGAACTGAAAACTTATTGTCAGTGACTGAAAACACACTGTCAGTAACTGAAAACCGTCTATCAGTAACTGAAAACTTACTATCAGTGACTGAAAACTCACAGTCAGTAACTGAAAACTTACTGTCAGTGAATGAAAACTTACTGTCAGTGAATGAGAACTCACTGTCAGTAACTGAAAACTCATCATCAGTAACTGAAAACCTTCTTTCAGTAACTGAAAACTTACTGTCAGTAACTGAAAACTCACAGTCAGTAACTGAAAACTCACTGTCAGTGACTGAAACCGCACTGTCAGTAACTTAAAACCCACTTTTAGTAACTGAAAACATACTGTCAGTGACTGAAAACTCACTGTCAGTGACTGAAAACTCACTGTCAGTTACTGAAAACTCATCATCAGTAACTTAAAACCCACTTTCAGTAACTAAAAACTTACTGTCAGTGACTGAAAAATCACTGTCAGCAACTGAAAACTCACTGTCAGTGACTGAAACCCCACTGTCAGTCTCTGAAATCCCACTGCCAGTAACTGAAAACTCACAGTCATTGACTATAAACCCCCTGTCAATTACTGAAAACTCATCATCAGTAACTGAAAACCCACTTTCAGTAACTGAAAACTTACTGTCAGTGACTAAAACCCCACTGTCAGTAACTGAAAACTCATCATCAGTAACTGAAAACACACTTTCAGTAACTGAAAACATACTGTCAGTGACTGAAAACTCACTGTCAGTAACTGAAAACTCATCATCACTTACTGAAATTTCACTGTCAGTAACTGAAAACTCATCATCAGTAACTGAAAACCCACTGTCAGAAACTGAAAACTGACTGTTAGTTACTGAAACACATTGTCTGTGACTGAAAACCAATTTTCAGTTACTAAAACCCACTGTCAGTGATTGAAAACTCACTGTCAGTATCTGAAAACTCATCATCAGTTACTGAACATCCAGTTTCAGTTACTGAAAACATACTGTCAGTGACTGAAAGCTCACTGTCAGTTACTGAAAACTCAGTCATTGACTATAAACCCCCTGTCAATTACTGAAAACTCATCATCAGTAACTGAAAACCCACTTTCAGTTAATAAAAACTTACTGTCAGTGACTGAAAAATCACTGTCAGTAACTGAAAACTCACTGTCAGTGACTGAAACCCCACTGTCAGTAACTGAAACCCCACTGCCAGTAACTGAAAACTCACAGTCATTGACTATAAACCCCCTGTCAATTTCTGAAAACTCATCATCAGTAACTGAAAGCCCACTTTCAGTAACTGAAAACTTACTGTCAGTGAATGAAAACCCATTGTCAGTAACTGAAAACTCATTGTCAGTGACTGAAATCCCACTGTCAGTAACTGAAAACTTACTGTCAGTGACTGAAAACTCATCATCAGTAACTGAAAACCCACTGTCAGTAACTGAAAACTCATCATCAGTATTGAAGACCCACTTTCAGTAACTGAAAACTTACTGTCAGTGACTGAAAACCCACTTTCAGAAACTGAAAAATTACTGTCAGTGACTGAAAACTCACTCTCAATATCTGAAAACTCTTAGTCAGTGACTGAACAACCACTGTCAGAAACTGAAAACTCACTGTTAGTTACTGAAACACATTGTCTGTGACTGAAAACCCATTTTCAGTTACTAAAACCCACTGTCAGTGATTGAAAACCTACTGCCAGTAACTGAAAACTCATCGTCAGCGACTGAACACCCACTGTCAGTGACTGAAAACTCACTGACAGTTACTGAAAACTCATCATCAGTATCTGACAACCTGCTTTCAGGAACTGAAAACTAATTGTCAGTGACTGAAAACACACTGTCAGTAACTGAAAACTCATCATCAGTAACTGAAAACCACTTTTTAGATACTGAAAACTTACTGTCAGTGACTGAAAACTCAATGTCTTTAACTGAAAACTCATCATCAGTAATTGAAAACCCACTTTCAGTAACTGAAAACTTACTGTCAGTGACTGAAAACTCACTGTCAGTAACTGAAAACTCATCACCAGTAACTGAAAACCCACTTTTAGTAACTGAAAACATACTGTCAGTGACTGAAAACTCACTGTCAGTTACTGAAAACTCATCATCAGTAACTTAAAACCCACTTTCAGGAACTGAAAACTTAGTGTCAGTGACTGAAAACTCACTGTCAGTAACTGAAAACTCATCATCAGTAACTGAAAACCACCTTTCAGTTACTGAAAACTTACTGTCAGTGACTGAAAACTCAATGTCAGTAACTGAAAACTCATCATCAGTAACTGAAAACTTACTGTCAGTGACTGAAAACCCACTTTCAGTAACTTAAAACTTACTGTCAGTGGATGAAAACTCACTGACAGTAACTGAAAACTCATCATCAGTATCTGACAACCTACTTTCAGGAACTGAAAACTAATTGTCAGTGACTGAAAACACACTGTCAGTAACTGAAAACTCATCATCAGTAACTGAAAACCACTTTTTAGATACTGAAAACTTACTGTCAGTGACTGAAAACTCAATGTCTGTAACTGAAAACTCATCATCAGTAATTGAAAACCCACTTTCAGTAACTGAAAACTTACTGTCAGTGACTGAAAACTCACTGTCAGTAACTGAAAACTCATCACCAGTAACTGAAAACCCACTTTTAGTAACTGAAAACTTAGTGTCAGTGACTGAAAACTCACTGTCAGTAACTGAAAACTCATCATCAGTAACTGAAAGGTACTCATCATCAGTAACTGAAAACCACCTTTCAGTTACTGAAAACTTACTGTCAGTGACTGAAAACTCAATGTCAGTAACTGAAAACTCATCATCAGTAACTGAAAACTTACTGTCAGTGACTGAAAACCCACTTTCAGTAACTTAAAACTTACTGTCAGTGGATGAAAACTCACTGACAGTAACTGAAAACTCATCATCAGTAACTGAAAACCATCTTTAAGTAACTGAAAACTTACTGTCAGTGACTGAAAACTCACAGTCAGTTACTGAAAACTCACTGCCAGTGACTAAAACCCCACTGTCAGTTACTGAAACCCCACTGTCAGTAACTGAAAACTCACTCTCAACAACTGAAAGCTCATCGTCAGTAACTGAAAACCCACTTTCAGTAACTGAAAACTTACTGTCAGAGACTGAAAACTCACTGTCAGTAAATGAAAACTCATCATCAGTAACTGAAAACCCACTTTCAGTAACTGAAAACATACTGTCAGTGACTGAAAAGTCACTGTCAGTAACTGAAAACTCATCATCAGTAACTGAAAACTCACTGTCAGTAACTGAAAACTCATCATCAGTAACTGAAAATTCACTGTCAGAAACTCAAAACTGACTGTTAGTTACTGAAACACATTGTCTGTGACTGAAAACCCATTTTTAGTTACTAAAACCCACTGTCAGTGATTGAAATCTCACTGTCAGTAACTGAAAACTCATCATCAGTTACTGAACAACCACTTTCAGTTACTGGAAACATACTGTCAGTGACTAAAAACTCACTGTCAGTTATTGAAAACTCAGTCATTGACTATAAACCCCCTGTCAATTACTGAAAACTCATCATCAGTAACAGAAAACCCACTTTCAGTAACTGAAAACTTACTGTCAGTGACTAAAACCCCACTGTCAGTAACTGAAAACTAAAACCCCACTGTCAGTAACTGAAAACTCACAGTCATTGACTATAATCCAACTGTCAATAACTGAAAACTCATCATCAGTAACTGAAAACCCACTTTCAGTAACTGAAAACTTACTGTCAGTGAATGAAAACCCACTGTCAGTAACTGAAAACTCATTGTCAGTGACTGAAAACCCACTGTCAGTAACTGAAAACTTACTGTCAGTGACTGAAAATTCATCATCAGTAACTGAAAACCCACTGTCAGTAACTGAAAACTCATCATCAGTATTGAAGACTTACTTTCAGTAACTGAAAACTCACTGTCAGTGACTGAAAACCCACTGTCAGTAACTGAAAACTCATTGTCAGTGACTGAAAACCCACTGTCAGTAACTGAAAACTTACTGTCAGTGACTGAAAACTCATCATCAGTAACTGAAAACCCACTGTCAGTAACTGAAAACTCATCATCAGTATTGAAGACCCACTTTCAGTAACTGAAAACTTACTGTCAGTGCCTGAAAACTAACTTTCAGTAACTGAAAACTTACTGTCAGTGACTGAAAACTCACTCTCAATAACTGAAAACTCATCGTCAGTGACTGAACAACCACTGTCAGAAACTGAAAACTCACTGTTAGTTACTGAAACACATTGTCTGTGACTGAAAACCCATTTTCAGTTACTAAAACCCACTGTCAGTGATTGAAAACCTACTGCCAGTAACTGAAAACTCATCGTCAGCGACCGAACACCCACTGTCAGTGACTGAAAACTCACTGACAGTTACTGAAAACTCATCATCAGTAACTGAAAACCTACTTTCAGGAACTGAAAACTTATTGTCAGTGACTGAAAACACACTGTCAGTAACTGAAAACCGTCTATCAGTAACTGAAAACTTACTATCAGTGACTGAAAACTCACAGTCAGTAACTGAAAACTTACTGTCAGTGAATGAAAACTTACTGTCAGTGAATGCGAACTCACTGTCAGTAACTGAAAACTCATCATCAGTAACTGAAAACCGTCTTTCAGTAACTGAAAACTTACTGTCAGTAACTGAAAACTCACAGTCAGTAACTGAAAACTCACTGTCAGTGACTGAAACCGCACTGTTAGTAACTTAAAACCCACTTTTAGTAACTGAAAACATACTGTCAGTGACTGAAAACTCACTGTCAGTGACTAAAAACTCACTATCAGTTACTGAAAACTCATCATTAGTAACTTAAAACCCACTTTCAGTTACTAAAAACTTACTGTCAGTGACTGAAAAATCAATGTCAGTAACTGAAAACTCATCATCAGTAACTGAAAACCCACTACCATTAACTGAAAACTTACTGTCAGTGACTGAAAACCCACTTTCAGTAACTGAAAACTCACTGTCAGTGACTAAAACCCCACTGTCAGTTACTGAAACCCCACTGTCAGTAACTGAAAACTCACTCTCAACAACTGAAAGCTCATCGTCAGTAACTGAAAACCCACTTTCAGTAACTGAAAACTTACTGTCAGAGACTGAAAACTCACTGTCAGTAAATGAAAACTCATCATCAGTAACTGAAAACTCACTGTCAGTAACTGAAAACTCATCATCAGTAACTGAAAACCCACTGTCAGAAACTCAAAACTGACTGTTAGTTACTGAAACACATTGTCTGTGACTGAAAACCCATTTTTAGTTACTAAAACCCACTGTCAGTAATTGAAAAATCACTGTCAGTAACTGAAAACTCATCATCAGTTACTGAACAACCTTTTTCAGTTACTGAAAACATACTGTCAGTGACTAAAAACTCACTGTCAGTTATTGAAAACTCAGTCATTGAATATAAACCCCCTGTCAATTACTGAAAACTCATCACCAGTAACTGAAAACCCACTTTCAGTAACTGAAAACTTACTGTCAGTGACTAAAACCCCATTGTCAGTAACTGAAAACTAAAACCCCACTGTCAGTAACTGAAAACTCACAGTCATTGACTTTTATCCAACTGTCAATAACTGAAAACTCATCATCAGTAACTGAAAACTCATCATCAGTAACTGATAACCCACTTTCAGTAACTGAAAACTTACTGTCAGTGACTGAAAACTCACAGTCAGTAACTGAAATCTCACTGTCAGTGACTGAAACCCCACTGTCAGTAACTGAAACCCCACTGTCAGTAACTGAAACCCCACTGTCAGTAACTGAAAACTCATCATCAGTAACTGAAAACCACCTTTCAGTAACTGAAAACTTACTGTCAGTGACTAAAACCCCACTGTCAGTAACTGAAAACTAAAACCCCACTGTCAGTAACTGAAAACTCACAGTCATTGACTATAATCCAACTGTCAATAACTGAAACCTATCATCAGTAACTGAAAACCCACTTTCAGTAACTGAAAACTTACTGTCAGTGAATGAAAACCCACTGTCAGTAACTGAAAACTCATTGTCAGTGACTGAAAACCCACTGTCAGTAACTGAAAACTTACTGTCAGTGACTGAAAACTCATCATCAGTAACTGAAAACCCACTGTCAGTAACTGAAAACTCATCATCAGTATTGAAGACCCACTTTCAGTAACTGAAAACTTACTGTCAGTGACTGAAAACCCACTGTCAGTAACTGAAAACTCATTGTCAGTGACTGAAAACCCACTGTCAGTAACTGAAAACTTACTGTCAGTGACTGAAAACTCATCATCAGTAACTGAAAACCCACTGTCAGTAACTGAAAATTCATCATCAGTATTGAAGACCCACTTTCAGTAACTGAAAACTTACTGTCAGTGCCTGAAAACCAACTTTCAGTAACTGAAAACTTACTGTCAGTGACTGAAAACTCACTCTCAATAACTGAAAACTCATCGTCAGTGACTGAACAACCACTGTCAGAAACTAAAAACTCACTGTTAGTTACTGAAACACATTGTCTGTGACTGAAAACCCATTTTCAGGTACTAAAACCCACTGTCAGTGATTGAAAACCTACTGCCAGTAACTGAAAACTCATCGTCAGCGACTGAACACCCACTGTCAGTGACTGAAAACTCACTGACAGTTACTGAAAACTCATCATCAGTAACTGAAAACCTTCTTTCAGGAACTGAAAACTTATTGTCAGTGACTGAAAACACACTGTCAGTAACTGAAAACCGTCTATCAGTAACTGAAAACTTACTATCAGTGACTGAAAACTCACAGTCAGTAACTGAAAACTTACTGTCAGTGAATGAAAACTTACTGTCAGTGAATGAGAACTCACTGTCAGTAACTGAAAACTCATCATCAGTAACTGAAAACCGTCTTTCAGTAACTGAAAACTTACTGTCAGTAACTGAAAACTCACAGTCAGTAACTGAAAACTCACTGTCAGTGACTGAAACCGCACTGTCAGTAACTTAAAACCCACTTTTAGTAACTGAAAACATACTGTCAGTGACTGAAAACTCACTGTCAGTGACTGAAAACTCACTGTCAGTTACTGAAAACTCATCATCAGTAACTTAAAACCCACTTTCAGTAACTAAAAACTTACTGTCAGTGACTGAAAAATCACTGTCAGCAACTGAAAACTCACTGTCAGTGACTGAAACCCCACTGTCTGTCTCTGAAACCCCACTACCAGTAACTGAAAACTCACAGTCATTGACTATAAACCCCCTGTCAATTACTGAAAACTCATCATCAGTAACTGAAAACCCACTTTCAGTAACTGAAAACTTACTGTCAGTGACTAAAACCCCACTGTCAGTAACTGAAAACTCATCATCAGTAACTGAAAACACACTTTCAGTAACTGAAAACATACTGTCAGTGACTGAAAACTCACTGTCAGTAACTGAAAACTCATCATCAATTACTGAAAACTCACTGTCAGTAACTGAAAACTCATCATCAGTAACTGAAAACCCACTGTCAGAAACTGAAAACTGACTGTTAGTTACTGAAACACATTGTCTGTGACTGAAAACCAATTTTCAGTTACTAAAACCCACTGTCAGTGATTGAAAACTCACTGTCAGTATCTGAAAACTCATCATCAGTTACTGAACAACCAGTTTCAGTTACTGAAAACATACTGTCAGTGACTGAAAACTCACTGTCAGTTACTGAAAACTCAGTCATTGACTATAAACCCCCTGTCAATTACTGAAAACTCATCATCAGTAACTGAAAACCCACTTTCAGTTAATAAAAACTTACTGTCAGTGACTGAAAAATCACTGTCTGTAACTGAAAACTCACTGTCAGTGACTGAAACCCCACTGTCAGTAACTGAAACCCCACTGCCAGTAACTGAAAACTCACAGTCATTGACTATAAACCCCCTGTCAATTTCTGAAAACTCATCATCAGTAACTGAAAACCCACTTTCAGTAACTGAAAACTTACTGTCAGTGAATGAAAACCCATTGTCAGTAACTGAAAACTCATTGTCAGTGACTGAAAACCCACTGTCAGTAACTGAAAACTTACTGTCAGTGACTGAAAACTCATCATCAGTAACTGAAAACCCACTGTCAGTAACTGAAAACTCATCATCAGTATCTGACAACCTACTTTCAGGAACTGAAAACTTATTGTCAGTGACTGAAAACACACTGTCAGTAACTGAAAACTCATCATCAGTAACTGAAAACCACTTTTCAGTTACTGAAAACTTACTGTCAGTGACTGAAAACTCAATGTCAGTAACTGAAAACTTATCATCAGTAACTGAAAACCCACTTTCAGTAACTGAAAACTTACTGTCAGTAACTGAAAACTCATCACCAGTAACTGAAAACCCACTTTTAGTAACTGAAAACATACTGTCAGTGACTGAAAACTCACTGTCAGTTACTGAAAACTCATCATCAGTAACTTAAAACCCACTTTCAGGAACTGAAAACTTAGTGTCAGTGACTGAAAACTCACTGTCAGTAACTGAAAACTCATCATCAGTAACTGAAAACCACCTTTCAGTTACTGAAAACTAACTGTCAGTGACTGAAAACTCAATGTCAGTAACTGAAAACTCATCATCAGTGACTGAAAACCCACTTTCAGTAACTTAAAACTTACTGTCAGTGGATGAAAACTCACTGACAGTAACTGAAAACTCATCATCAGTAACTGAAAACCATCTTTCAGTAACTGAAAACTTACTGTCAGTGACTGAAAACTCACAGTCAGTTACTGAAAACTCACTGCCAGTGTAAAACTCCACTGTCAGTTACTGAAACCCCACTGTCAGTAACTGTAAACTCACTCTCAACAACTGAAAGCTCATCGTCAGTAACTGAAAACCCACTTTCAGTAACTGAAAACTTACTGTCAGTGACTGAAAACTCACTGTCAGTAACTGAAAACTCATCATCAGTAACTGAAAACCCACTTTCAGTAACTGAAAACATATTGTCAGTGACTGAAAACTCACTGTCAGTAACTGAAAACTCATCATCAGTAACTGAAAACTCACTTTCAGTAACTGAAAACATATTGTCAGTGACTGAAAACTCACTGTCAGTAACTGAAAACTCATCATCAGTAACTGAAAACTCACTGTCAGTAACTGAAAACTCATCATCAGTAACTGAAAACCCACTGTCAGAAACTGAAAACTGACTGTTAGTTACTGAAACACATTGTCTGTGACTGAAAACCCATTTTTAGTTACTAAAACCCACTTTCAGTAACTGAAAACTCATCATCAGTTACTGAACAACCACTTTCAGTTACTGAAAACATACTGTCAGTGACTGAAAACTCACTGTCAGTTATTGAAAACTCAGTTATTGACTATAAACCCCCTGTCAATTACTGAAAACTCATCATCAGTGACTGAAATCCCACTTTCAGTAACTGAAAACTTACTGTCAGTGACTAAAACCCCACTGTCAGTAACTGAAAACTAAAACCCCACTGTCAGTAACTGAAAACTCACAGTCATTGACTATAATCCAACTGTCAATAACTGAAAACTCATCATCAGTAACTGAAAACCCACTTTCAGTAACTGAAAACTTACTGTCAGTGAATGAAAACCCACTGTCAGTAACTGAAAACTCATTGTCAGTGACTGAAAACCCACTGTCAGTAACTGAAAACTTACTGTCAGTGACTGAAAACTCATCATCAGTAACTGAAAACCCACTGTTAGTAACTGAAAACTCATCATCAGTATTGAAGACCCACTTTCAGTAACTGAAAACTTACTGTCAGTGACTGAAAACTCACTGTCAGTAACTGAAAACTCATCGTCAGTGAGTGAACACCCACTGTCAGTGACTGAAAACCCACTTTCAGTAACTGAAAACTTACTGTCAGTGACTGAAAACTCACTCTCAATAACTGAAAACTCATCGTCAGTGACTAAACAACCACTGTCAGAAACTGAAAACTCACTGTTAGTTACTGAAACACATTGTCTGTGACTGAAAACCCATTTTCAGTTACTAAAACCCACTGTCAGTGACTGAAAACTCACTGACAGTTACTGAAAACTCGTCATCAGTAACTGAAAACCTACTTTCAGGAACTGAAAACTTATTGTCAGTGACTGACAACACACTGTCAGTAACTGAAAACTCATCATCAGTAACTGAAAACCACTTTTCAGTTACTGAAAACTTACTGTCAGTGACTGAAAACTCAATGTCAGTAGCTGAAAACTCATCATCAGTAACTGAAAACCCACTTTCAGTAACTGAAAACTTACTGTCAGTGACTGAAAACTAACTGTCAGAAACTGAAAACTCATCATCAGTAACTGAAAACCCACTCTTAATAACTGAAAATATACTGTACTGAAAACTCATCATCAGTAACTAAAAACCCACTTTCAGTAACTGAAAACTCATCATCAGTAACTGAAAACTCACAGTCATTGACTATAATCCAACTGTCAATAACTGAAAACTCATCATCAGTAACTGAAAACCCACTTTCAGTAACTGAAAACTTACTGTCAGTGAATGAAAACCCACTGTCAGTAACTGAAAACTCATCATCAGTATTGAAGACCCACTTTCAGTAACTGAAAACTTACTGTCAGTGACTGAAAACTCACTGTCAGTAACTGAAAACTCATCGTCAGTGAGTGAAAACCCACTTTCAGTATCTGAAAACTTACTGTCAGTGGCTGAAAACTCACTCTCAATAACTGAAAACTCATCATCAGTGACTGAACAACCACTGTCAGAAACTGAAAACTCACTGTTAGTTACTGAAACACATTGACTGTGACTGAAAACCCATTTTCAGTTACTGAAACCCACTGTCAGTGATTGAAAACCTACTGCCAGTAACTGAAAACTCATCGTCAGCGACTGAACACCCACTGTCAGTGACTGAAAACTCACCGACAGTTACTGAAAACTCATCATCAATAACTGAAAACCTACTTTCAGGAACTGAAAACTTATTGTCAGTGACTGAAAACACACTGTCAGTTACTGAAATCTCATCATCAGTAACTGAAAACCACTTTTCAGTTACTGAAAACTTACTGTTAGTGACTGAAAACTCAATGTCAGTAACTGAAAACTTATAATCAGTAACTGAAAACCCACTTTCAGTAACTGAAAACTTACTGTCAGTGACTGAAAGCTCACTGTCAGTAACTGAAAACTCATCATCATTAACTGAAAACCCACTTTTAGTAACTGAAAACATACTGTCAGTGACTGAAAACTCACTGTCAGCTACTGAAACTCATCATCAGTAACTTAAAACCCACTTTCAGGAACTGAAAACTTAGTGTCAGTGACTGAAGACCCACTGTCAGTAACTGAAAACTCATCATCAGTAACTGAAAACCGTCTTTCAGTAACTGAAAACTTACTGTCAGTGACTGAAAACTCAATGTCAGTAACTGAAAACTCATCATCAGTAACTGAAAACCCACTTTCAGGAACTGAAAACTTAGTGTCAGTGACTGAAGACCCACTGTCAGTAACTGAAAACTCATCATCAGTAACTGAAAACCGTCTTTCAGTAACTGAAAACTTACTGTCAGTGACTGAAAACTCACTGTCAGTATCTGAAAACTCATCATCAGTTACTGAACAACCAGTTTCAGTTACTGAAAACATACTGTCAGTGACTGAAAACTCACTGTCAGTTACTGAAAACTCAGTCATTGACTAAAAACCCCCTGTCAATTACTGAAAACTCATCATCAGTAACTGAAAACCCACTTTCAGTTAATAAAAACTTACTGTCAGTGACTGAAAAATCACTGTCAGTGACTGAAACCCCACTGTCAGTAACTGAAACCCCACTGCCAGTAACTGAAAACTCACAGTCATTGACTATAAACCCCCTGTCAATTACTGAAAACTCATCATCAGTAACTGAAAACCCACTTTCAGTAACTGAAAACTTACTGTCAGTGAATGAAAACCCACTGTCAGTAACTGAAAACTCATTGTCAGTGACTGAAAACCCACTGTCAGTAACTGAAAACTTACTGTCAGTGACTGAAAACTCATCATCAGTAACTGAAAACCCACTGTCAGTAACTGAAAACTCATCATCAGTATTGAAGACCCACTTTCAGTAACTGAAAACTTACTGTCAGTGACTGAAAACTTATCGTCAGTGAGTGAACACCCACTGTCAGTGACTGAAAACCCACTTTCAGTAACTGAAAAATTACTGTCAGTGACTGAAAACTCACTCTCAATATCTGAAAACTCTTCGTCAGTGACTGAACAACCACTGTCAGAAACTGAAAACTCACTGTTAGTTACTGAAACACATTGTCTGTGACTGAAAACCCATTTTCAGTTACTAAAACCCACTGTCAGTGATTGAAAACCTACTGCCAGTAACTGAAAACTCATTGTCAGCGACTGAACACCCACTGTCAGTGACTGAAAACTCACTGACAGTTACTGAAAACTCATCATCAGTATCTGACAACCTACTTTCAGGAACTGAAAACTTATTGTCAGTGACTGAAAACACACTGTCAGTAACTGAAAACTCATCATCAGTAACTGAACCACTTTTCAGATACTGAAAACTTACTGTCAGTGACAGAAAACTCAATGTCAGTAACTGAAAACTCATCATCAGTAACTGAAAACCCACTTTCAGTAACTGAAAACTTACTGTCAGTGACTGAAAACTCACTGTCAGTAACTGAAAACTCATCACCAGTAACTGAAAACCCACTTTTAGTAACTGAAAACATACTGTCAGTGACTGAAAACTCACTGTCAGTTACTGAAAACTCATCATCAGTAACTAAAAACCACCTTTCAGTTACTGAAAACTTACTGTCAGTGACTGAAAACTCAATGTCAGTAACTGAAAACTCATCATCAGTAACTGAAAACTTACTGTCAGTGACTGAAAACCCACTTTTAGTAACTTAAAACTTACTGTCAGTGGATGAAAACTCACTGACAGTAACTGAAAACTCATCATCAGTAACTGAAAACCATCTTTCAGTAACTGAAAACTTACTGTCAGTGACTGAAAACTCACAGTCAGTTACTGAAAACTCACTGCCAGTGACTAAAACCCCACTGTCAGTTACTGAAACCCCACTGTCAGTAACTGAAAACTCACTCTCAACAACTGAAAGCTCATCGTCAGTAACTGAAAACCCACTTTCAGTAACTGAAAACTTACTGTCAGAGACTGAAAACTTACTGTCAGTAAATGAAAACTCATCATCAGTAACTGAAAACCCACTTTCAGTAACTGAAAACATACTGTCAGTGACTGAAAAGTCACTGTCAGTAACTGAAAACTCATCATCAGTAACTGAAAACTCATCATCAGTAACTGAAAACTCACTGTCAGTAACTGAAAACTCATCATCAGTAACTGAAAATCCACTGTCAGAAACTCAAAACTGACTGTTAGTTACTGAAACACATTGTCTGTGACTGAAAACCCATTTTTAGTTACTAAAACCCACTGTCAGTGATTGAAAACTCACTGTCAGTAACTGAAAACTCATCATCAGTTACTGAACAACCACTTTCAGTTACTGAAAACATACTGTCAGTGACTAAAAACTCACTGTCAGTTATTGAAAACTCAGTCATTGACTATAAACCCCCTGTCAATTACTGAAAACTCATCATCAGTAACTGAAAACCCACTTTCAGTAACTGAAAACTTACTGTCAGTGACTAAAACCCCACTGTCAGTAACTGAAAACTAAAACCCCACTGTCAGTAACTGAAAACTCACAGTCATTGACTATAATCCAACTGTCAATAACTGAAAACTCATCATCAGTAACTGAAAACCCACTTTCAGTAACTGAAAACTTACTGTCAGTGAATGAAAACTCATTGTCAGTAACTGAAAACTTACTGTCAGTAACTGAAAACTTACTGTCAGTGACTGAAAATTCATCATCAGTAACTGAAAACCCACTGTCAGTAACTGAAAACTCATCATCAGTATTGAAGACCCACTTTCAGTAACTGAAAACTCACTGTCAGTGACTGAAAACCCACTGTCAGTAACTGAAAACTCATTGTCAGTGACTGAAAACCCACTGTCAGTAACTGAAAACTTACTGTCAGTGACTGAAAACTCATCATCAGTAACTGAAAACCCACTGTCAGTAACTGAAAACTCATCATCAGTATTGAAGACCCACTTTCAGTAACTGAAAACTTACTGTCAGTGCCTGAAAACCAACTTTCAGTAACTGAAAACTTACTGTCAGTGACTGAAAACTCACTCTCAATAACTGAAAACTCATCGTCAGTGACTGAACAACCACTGTCAGAAACTGAAAACTCACTGTTAGTTACTGAAACACATTGTCTGTGACTGAAAACCCATTTTCAGTTACTAAAACCCACTGTCAGTAATTGAAAACCTACTGCCAGTAACTGAAAACTCATCGTCAGCGACCGAACACCCACTGTCAGTGACTGAAAACTCACTGACAGTTACTGAAAACTCATCATCAGTAACTGAAAACCTACTTTCAGGAACTGAAAACTTATTGTCAGTGACTGAAAACACACTGTCAGTAACTGAAAACCGTCTATCAGTAACTGAAAACTTACTATCAGTGACTGAAAACTCACAGTCAGTAACTGAAAACTTACTGTCAGTGAATGAAAACTTACTGTCAGTGAATGAAAACTCACTGTCAGTAACTGAAAACTCATCATCAGTAACTGAAAACCGTCTTTCAGTAACTGAAAACCGTCTTTCAGTAACTGAAAACTTACTGTCAGTAACTGAAAACTCACAGTCAGTAACTGAAAACTCACTGTCAGTGACTGAAACCCCACTGTCAGTAACTTAAAACCCACTTTTAGTAAGTGAAAACATACTGTCAGTGACTGAAAACTCACTGTCAGTGACTGAAAACTCACTGTCAGTTACTGAAAACTCATCATCAGTAACTTAAAACCCACTTTCAGTTACTAAAAACTTACTGTCAGTGACTGAAAAATCACTGTAAGCAACTGAAAACACACTGTCAGTGACTGAAACCCCACTGTCAGTAACTGAAACCCCACTTCCAGGAACTGAAAACTCACAGTCATTGACTATAAACCCCCTGTCAATTACTGAAAACTCATCATCAGTAACTGAAAACCCACTTTCAGTAACTGAAAACTTACTGTCAGTGACTAAAACCCCACTGTCAGTAACTGAAAACTCATCATCAGTAACTGAAAACACACTTTCAGTAACTGAAAACATACTGTCAGTGACTGAAAACTCACTGTCAGTAACTGAAAACTCATCATCACTTACTGAAAACTCACTGTCAGTAACTGAAAACTCATCATCAGTAACTGAAAACCCACTGTCAGAAACTGAAAACTGACTGTTAGTTACTGAAACACATTGTCTGTGACTAAAAACCAATTTTCAGTTACTAAAACCCACTGTCAGTGATTGAAAACTCACTGTCAGTATCTGAAAACTCATCATCAGTTACTGAACAACCACTTTCAGTTACTGAAAACATACTGTCAGTGACTGAAAACTCACTGTCAGTTACTGAAAACTCAGTCATTGACTATAAAACCCCTATCAATTACTGAAAATTCATCATCAGTAACTGAAAACCCACTTTCAGTTAATAAAAACTTACTGTCAGTGACTGAAAAATCACTGTCAGTAACTGAAAACTCACTGTCAATGACTGAAACCCCACTGTCAGTAACTGAAACCCCACTGCCAGTAACTGAAAACTCACAGTCATTGACTATAAACCTCCTGTCAATTACTGAAAACTCATCATCAGTAACTGAAAACCCAATTTCAGTAACTGAAAACTTACTGTCAGTGAATGAAAACCCACTGTCAGTTACTGAAAACTCATTGTCAGTGACTGAAAACCCACTGTCAGTAACTGAAAACTTACTGTCAGTGACTGAAAACTCATCATCAGTAACTGAAAACCCACTGTCAGTAACTGAAAACTCATCATCAGTATTGAAGACCCACTTTCAGTAACTGAAAACTTACTGTCAGTGACTGAAAACTCATCGTCATTGAGTGAACACCCACTGTCAGTGACTGAAAACCCACTTTCAGTAACTGAAAAATTACTGTCAGTGACTGAAAACTCACTCTCAATATCTGAAAACTCTTCGTCAGTGACTGAACAACCACTGTCAGAAACTGAAAACTCACTGTTAGTTACTGAAACACATTGTCTGTGACTGAAAACCCATTTTCAGTTACTAAAACCCACTGTCAGTGATTGAAAACCTACTGCCAGTAACTGAAAACTCATCGTCAGCGACTGAACACCCACTGTCAGTGACTGAAAACTCACTGACAGTTACTGAAAACTCATCATCAGTATCTGACAACCTACTTTCAGGAACTGAAAACTTATTGTCAGTGACTGAAAACACACTGTCAGTAACTGAAAACTCATCATCAGTAACTGAAAACCACTTTTCAGTTACTGAAAACTTACTGTCAGTGACTGAAAACTCAATGTCAGTAACTGAAAACTCATCATCAGTAACTGAAAACCCACTTTTAGTAACTGAAAACATACTGTCAGTGACTGAAAACTCACTGTCAGTTACTGAAAACTCATCATCAGTAACTTAAAACCCACTTTCAGGAACTGAAAACTTAGTGTCAGTGACTGAAAACTCACTGTCAGTAACTGAAAACTCATCATCAGTAACTGAAAACCACCTTTCAGTTACTGAAAACTAACTGTCAGTGACTGAAAACTCAATGTCAGTAACTGAAAACTCATCATCAGTAATTGAAAACCCACTTTCAGTAACTGAAAACTTACTGTCAGTGACTGAAAACTCAATGTCAGTAACTGAAAACTCATCATCAGTAACTGAAAACTTACTGTCAGTGACTGAAAACCCACTTTCAGTAACTTAAAACTTACTGTCAGTGGATGAAAACTCACTGACAGTAACTGAAAACTCATCATCAGTAACTGAAAACCATCTTTCAGTAACTGAAAACTTACTGTCAGTGACTGAAAACTCACAGTCAGTTACTGAAAACTCACTGCCAGTGACTAAAACCCCACTGTCAGTTACTGAAACCCCACTGTCAGTAACTGAAAACTCACTCTCAACAACTGAAAGCTCATCGTCAGTAACTGAAAACCCACTTTCAGTAACTGAAAACTTACTGTCAGAGACTGAAAACTTACTGTCAGTAAATGAAAACTCATCATCAGTAACTGAAAACCCACTTTCAGTAACTGAAAACATACTGTCAGTGACTGAAAAGTCACTGTCAGTAACTGAAAACTCATCATCAGTAACTGAAAACTCATCATCAGTAACTGAAAACTCACTGTCAGTAACTGAAAACTCATCATCAGTAACTGAAAATCCACTGTCAGAAACTCAAAACTGACTGTTAGTTACTGAAACACATTGTCTGTGACTGAAAACCCATTTTTAGTTACTAAAACCCACTGTCAGTGATTGAAAACTCACTGTCAGTAACTGAAAACTCATCATCAGTTACTGAACAACCACTTTCAGTTACTGAAAACATACTGTCAGTGACTAAAAACTCACTGTCAGTTATTGAAAACTCAGTCATTGACTATAAACCCCCTGTCAATTACTGAAAACTCATCATCAGTAACTGAAAACCCACTTTCAGTAACTGAAAACTTACTGTCAGTAACTAAAACCCCACTGTCAGTAACTGAAAACTAAAACCCCACTGTCAGTAACTGAAAACTCACAGTCATTGACTATAATCCAACTGTCAATAACTGAAAACTCATCATCAGTAACTGAAAACCCACTTTCAGTAACTGAAAACTTACTGTCAGTGAATGAAAACCCACTGTCAGTAACTGAAAACTCATTGTCAGTAACTGAAAACTTACTGTCAGTGACTGAAAATTCATCATCAGTAACTGAAAACCCACTGTCAGTAACTGAAAACTCATCATCAGTATTGAAGACCCACTTTCAGTAACTGAAAACTCACTGTCAGTGACTGAAAACCCACTGTCAGTAACTGAAAACTCATTGTCAGTGACTGAAAACCCACTGTCAGTAACTGAAAACTTACTGTCAGTGACTGAAAACTCATCATCAGTAACTGAAAACCCACTGTCAGTAACTGAAAACTCATCATCAGTATTGAAGACCCACTTTCAGTAACTGAAAACTTACTGTCAGTGCCTGAAAACCAACTTTCAGTAACTGAAAACTTACTGTCAGTGACTGAAAACTCACTCTCAATAACTGAAAACTCATCGTCAGTGACTGAACAACCACTGTCAGAAACTGAAAACTCACTGTTAGTTACTGAAACACATTGTCAGTGACTGAAAACCCATTTTCAGTTACTAAAACCCACTGTCAGTGATTGAAAACCTGCTGCCAGTAACTGAAAACTCATCGTCAGCGACCGAACACCCACTGTCAGTGACTGAAAACTCACTGACAGTTACTGAAAACTCATCATCAGTAACTGTAAACCTACTTTCAGGAACTGAAAACTTATTGTCAGTGACTGAAAACACACTGTCAGTAACTGAAAACCGTCTATCAGTAACTGAAAACTTACTATCAGTGACTGAAAACTCACAGTCAGTAACTGAAAACTTACTGTCAGTGAATGAAAACTTACTGTCAGTGAATGAAAACTCACTGTCAGTAACTGAAAACTCATCATCAGTAACTGAAAACCGTCTTTCAGTAACTGAAAACCGTCTTTCAGTAACTGAAAACTTACTGTCAGTAACTGAAAACTCACAGTCAGTAACTGAAAACTCACTGTCAGTGACTGAAACCCCACTGTCAGTAACTTAAAACCCACTTTTAGTAACTGAAAACATACTGTCAGTGACTGAAAACTCACTGTCAGTGACTGAAAACTCACTGTCAGTTACTGAAAACTCATCATCAGTAACTTAAAACCCACTTTCAGTTACTAAAAACTTACTGTCAGTGACTGAAAAATCACTGTAAGCAACTGAAAACACACTGTCAGTGACTGAAACCCCACTGTCAGTAACTGAAACCCCACTTCCAGGAACTGAAAACTCACAGTCATTGACTATAAACCCCCTGTCAATTACTGAAAACTCATCATCAGTAACTGAAAACCCACTTTCAGTAACTGAAAACTTACTGTCAGTGACTAAAACCCCACTGTCAGTAACTGAAAACTCATGATCAGTAACTGAAAACACACTTTCAGTAACTGAAAACATACTGTCAGTGACTGAAAACTCACTGTCAGTAACTGAAAACTCATCATCACTTACTGAAAACTCACTGTCAGTAACTGAAAACTCATCATCAGTATTGAAGACCCACTTTCAGTAACTGAAAACTTACTGTCAGTGACTGAAAACTCATCGTCATTGAGTGAACACCCACTGTCAGTGACTGAAAACCCACTTTCAGTAACTGAAAAATTACTGTCAGTGACTGAAAACTCACTCTCAATATCTGAAAACTCTTCGTCAGTGACTGAACAACCACTGTCAGAAACTGAAAACTCACTGTTAGTTACTGAAACACATTGTCTGTGACTGAAAACCCATTTTCAGTTACTAAAACCCACTGTCAGTGATTGAAAACCTACTGCCAGTAACTGAAAACTCATCGTCAGCGACTGAACACCCACTGTCAGTGACTGAAAACTCACTGACAGTTACTGAAAACTCATCATCAGTATCTGACAACCTACTTTCAGGAACTGAAAACTTATTGTCAGTGACTGAAAACACACTGTCAGTAACTGAAAACTCATCATCAGTAACTGAAAACCACATTTCAGTTACTGAAAACTTACTGTCAGTGACTGAAAACTCAATGTCAGTAACTGAAAACTCATCATCAGTAACTGAAAACCCACTTTCAGTAACTGAAAACTTACTGTCAGTGACTGAAAACTCACTGTCAGTAACTGAAAACTCATCACCAGTAACTGAAAACCCACTTTTAGTAACTGAAAACATACTGTCAGTGACTGAAAACTCACTGTCAGTTACTGAAAACTCATCATCAGTAACTTAAAACCCACTTTCAGGAACTGAAAACTTAGTGTCAGTGACTGAAAACTCACTGTCAGTAACTGAAAACTCATCATCAGTAACTGAAAACCACCTTTCAGTTACTGAAAACTAACTGTCAGTGACTGAAAACTCAATGTCAGTAACTGAAAACTCATCATCAGTAATTGAAAACCCACTTTCAGTAACTGAAAACTTACTGTCAGTGACTGAAAACTCAATGTCAGTAACTGAAAACTCATCATCAGTAACTGAAAACTTACTGTCAGTGACTGAAAACCCACTTTCAGTAACTTAAAACTTACTGTCAGTGGATGAAAACTCACTGACAGTAACTGAAAACTCATCATCAGTAACTGAAAACCATCTTTCAGTAACTGAAAACTTACTGTCAGTGACTGAAAACTAACTGTCAGAAACTGAAAACTCATCATCAGTAACTGAAAACCCACTCTTAATAACTGAAAATATACT
The DNA here is from genome assembly GCA_949820665.1 of Scrobipalpa costella. Taxonomy (NCBI): domain Eukaryota; kingdom Metazoa; phylum Arthropoda; class Insecta; order Lepidoptera; family Gelechiidae; genus Scrobipalpa; species Scrobipalpa costella. Next base: position 234,697 of record OX463323.1, on the reverse strand, counting down.
GTACTGAAAACTCATCATCAGTAACTAAAAACCCACTTTCAGTAACTGAAAACTCATCATCAGTAACTGAAAACTCACAGTCATTGACTATAATCCAACTGTCAATAACTGAAAACTCATCATCAGTAACTGAAAACCCACTTTCAGTAACTGAAAACTTACTGTCAGTGAATGAAAACCCACTGTCAGTAACTGAAAACTCATCATCAGTATTGAAGACCCACTTTCAGTAACTGAAAACTTACTGTCAGTGACTGAAAACTCACTGTCAGTAACTGAAAACTCATCGTCAGTGAGTGAAAACCCACTTTCAGTATCTGAAAACTTACTGTCAGTGACTGAAAACTCACTCTCAATAACTGAAAACTCATCATCAGTGACTGAACAACCACTGTCAGAAACTGAAAACTCACTGTTAGTTACTGAAACACATTGACTGTGACTGAAAACCCATTTTCAGTTACTGAAACCCACTGTCAGTGATTGAAAACCTACTGCCAGTAACTGAAAACTCATCGTCAGCGACTGAACACCCACTGTCAGTGACTGAAAACTCACCGACAGTTACTGAAAACTCATCATCAATAACTGAAAACCTACTTTCAGGAACTGAAAACTTATTGTCAGTGACTGAAAACACACTGTCAGTTACTGAAATCTCATCATCAGTAACTGAAAACCACTTTTCAGTTACTGAAAACTTACTGTTAGTGACTGAAAACTCAATGTCAGTAACTGAAAACTTATAATCAGTAACTGAAAACCCACTTTCAGTAACTGAAAACTTACTGTCAGTGACTGAAAGCTCACTGTCAGTAACTGAAAACTCATCATCATTAACTGAAAACCCACTTTTAGTAACTGAAAACATACTGTCAGTGACTGAAAACTCACTGTCAGCTACTGAAACTCATCATCAGTAACTTAAAACCCACTTTCAGGAACTGAAAACTTAGTGTCAGTGACTGAAGACCCACTGTCAGTAACTGAAAACTCATCATCAGTAACTGAAAACCGTCTTTCAGTAACTGAAAACTTACTGTCAGTGACTGAAAACTCAATGTCAGTAACTGAAAACTCATCATCAGTAACTGAAAACCGTCTTTCAGTAACTGAAAACTTACTGTCAGTGACTGAAAACTCACTGTCAGTATCTGAAAACTCATCATCAGTTACTGAACAACCAGTTTCAGTTACTGAAAACATACTGTCAGTGACTGAAAACTCACTGTCAGTTACTGAAAACTCAGTCATTGACTATAAACCCCCTGTCAATTACTGAAAACTCATCATCAGTAACTGAAAACCCACTTTCAGTTAATAAAAACTTACTGTCAGTGACTGAAAAATCACTGTCAGTGACTGAAACCCCACTGTCAGTAACTGAAACCCCACTGCCAGTAACTGAAAACTCACAGTCATTGACTATAAACCCCCTGTCAATTACTGAAAACTCATCATCAGTAACTGAAAACCCACTTTCAGTAACTGAAAACTTACTGTCAGTGAATGAAAACCCACTGTCAGTAACTGAAAACTCATTGTCAGTGACTGAAAACCCACTGTCAGTAACTGAAAACTTACTGTCAGTGACTGAAAACTCATCATCAGTAACTGAAAACTCATCATCATTAACTGAAAACCCACTTTTAGTAACTGAAAACATACTGTCAGTGACTGAAAACTCACTGTCAGCTACTGAAACTCATCATCAGTAACTTAAAACCCACTTTCAGGAACTGAAAACTTAGTGTCAGTGACTGAAGACCCACTGTCAGTAACTGAAAACTCATCATCAGTAACTGAAAACCGTCTTTCAGTAACTGAAAACTTACTGTCAGTGACTGAAAACTCAATGTCAGTAACTGAAAACTCATCATCAGTAACTGAAAACCCACTTTCAGGAACTGAAAACTTAGTGTCAATGACTGAAGACCCACTGTCAGTAACTGAAAACTCATCATCAGTAACTGAAAACCGTCTTTCAGTAACTGAAAACTTACTGTCAGTGACTGAAAACTCACTGTCAGTATCTGAAAACTCATCATCAGTTACTGAACAACCAGTTTCAGTTACTGAAAACATACTGTCAGTGACTGAAAACTCACTGTCAGTTACTGAAAACTCAGTCATTGACTATAAACCCCCTGTCAATTACTGAAAACTCATCATCAGTAACTGAAAACCCACTTTCAGTTAATAAAAACTTACTGTCAGTGACTGAAAAATCACTGTCAGTGACTGAAACCCCACTGTCAGTAACTGAAACCCCACTGCCAGTAACTGAAAACTCACAGTCATTGACTATAAACCCCCTGTCAATTACTGAAAACTCATCATCAGTAACTGAAAACCCACTTTCAGTAACTGAAAACTTACTGTCAGTGAATGAAAACCCACTGTCAGTAACTGAAAACTCATTGTCAGTGACTGAAAACCCACTGTCAGTAACTGAAAACTTTCTGTCAGTGACTGAAAACTCATCATCAGTAACTGAAAACCCACTGTCAGTAACTGAAAACTCATCATCAGTATTGAAGACCCACTTTCAGTAACTGAAAACTTACTGTCAGTGACTGAAAACTTATCGTCAGTGAGTGAACACCCACTGTCAGTGACTGAAAACCCACTTTCAGTAACTGAAAAATTACTGTCAGTGACTGAAAACTCACTCTCAATATCTGAAAACTCTTCGTCAGTGACTGAACAACCACTGTCAGAAACTGAAAACTCACTGTTAGTTACTGAAACACATTGTCTGTGACTGAAAACCCATTTTCAGTTACTAAAACCCACTGTCAGTGATTGAAAACCTACTGCCAGTAACTGAAAACTCATTGTCAGCGACTGAACACCCACTGTCAGTGACTGAAAACTCACTGACAGTTACTGAAAACTCATCATCAGTATCTGACAACCTACTTTCAGGAACTGAAAACTTATTGTCAGTGACTGAAAACACACTGTCAGTAACTGAAAACTCATCATCAGTAACTGAACCACTTTTCAGATACTGAAAACTTACTGTCAGTGACAGAAAACTCAATGTCAGTAACTGAAAACTCATCATCAGTAACTGAAAACCCACTTTCAGTAACTGAAAACTTACTGTCAGTGACTGAAAACTCACTGTCAGTAACTGAAAACTCATCACCAGTAACTGAAAACCCACTTTTAGTAACTGAAAACATACTGTCAGTGACTGAAAACTCACTGTCAGTTACTGAAAACTCATCATCAGTAACTAAAAACCACCTTTCAGTTACTGAAAACTTACTGTCAGTGACTGAAAACTCAATGTCAGTAACTGAAAACTCATCATCAGTAACTGAAAACTTACTGTCAGTGACTGAAAACCCACTTTTAGTAACTTAAAACTTACTGTCAGTGGATGAAAACTCACTGACAGTAACTGAAAACTCATCATCAGTAACTGAAAACCATCTTTCAGTAACTGAAAACTTACTGTCAGTGACTGAAAACTCACAGTCAGTTACTGAAAACTCACTGCCAGTGACTAAAACCCCACTGTCAGTTACTGAAACCCCACTGTCAGTAACTGAAAACTCACTCTCAACAACTGAAAGCTCATCGTCAGTAACTGAAAACCCACTTTCAGTAACTGAAAACTTACTGTCAGAGACTGAAAACTTACTGTCAGTAAATGAAAACTCATCATCAGTAACTGAAAACCCACTTTCAGTAACTGAAAACATACTGTCAGTGACTGAAAAGTCACTGTCAGTAACTGAAAACTCATCATCAGTAACTGAAAACTCATCATCAGTAACTGAAAACTCACTGTCAGTAACTGAAAACTCATCATCAGTAACTGAAAATCCACTGTCAGAAACTCAAAACTGACTGTTAGTTACTGAAACACATTGTCTGTGACTGAAAACCCATTTTTAGTTACTAAAACCCACTGTCAGTGATTGAAAACTCACTGTCAGTAACTGAAAACTCATCATCAGTTACTGAACAACCACTTTCAGTTACTGAAAACATACTGTCAGTGACTAAAAACTCACTGTCAGTTATTGAAAACTCAGTCATTGACTATAAACCCCCTGTCAATTACTGAAAACTCATCATCAGTAACTGAAAACCCACTTTCAGTAACTGAAAACTTACTGTCAGTGACTAAAACCCCACTGTCAGTAACTGAAAACTAAAACCCCACTGTCAGTAACTGAAAACTCACAGTCATTGACTATAATCCAACTGTCAATAACTGAAAACTCATCATCAGTAACTGAAAACCCACTTTCAGTAACTGAAAACTTACTGTCAGTGAATGAAAACTCATTGTCAGTAACTGAAAACTTACTGTCAGTAACTGAAAACTTACTGTCAGTGACTGAAAATTCATCATCAGTAACTGAAAACCCACTGTCAGTAACTGAAAACTCATCATCAGTATTGAAGACCCACTTTCAGTAACTGAAAACTCACTGTCAGTGACTGAAAACCCACTGTCAGTAACTGAAAACTCATTGTCAGTGACTGAAAACCCACTGTCAGTAACTGAAAACTTACTGTCAGTGACTGAAAACTCATCATCAGTAACTGAAAACCCACTGTCAGTAACTGAAAACTCATCATCAGTATTGAAGACCCACTTTCAGTAACTGAAAACTTACTGTCAGTGCCTGAAAACCAACTTTCAGTAACTGAAAACTTACTGTCAGTGACTGAAAACTCACTCTCAATAACTGAAAACTCATCGTCAGTGACTGAACAACCACTGTCAGAAACTGAAAACTCACTGTTAGTTACTGAAACACATTGTCTGTGACTGAAAACCCATTTTCAGTTACTAAAACCCACTGTCAGTAATTGAAAACCTACTGCCAGTAACTGAAAACTCATCGTCAGCGACCGAACACCCACTGTCAGTGACTGAAAACTCACTGACAGTTACTGAAAACTCATCATCAGTAACTGAAAACCTACTTTCAGGAACTGAAAACTTATTGTCAGTGACTGAAAACACACTGTCAGTAACTGAAAACCGTCTATCAGTAACTGAAAACTTACTATCAGTGACTGAAAACTCACAGTCAGTAACTGAAAACTTACTGTCAGTGAATGAAAACTTACTGTCAGTGAATGAAAACTCACTGTCAGTAACTGAAAACTCATCATCAGTAACTGAAAACCGTCTTTCAGTAACTGAAAACCGTCTTTCAGTAACTGAAAACTTACTGTCAGTAACTGAAAACTCACAGTCAGTAACTGAAAACTCACTGTCAGTGACTGAAACCCCACTGTCAGTAACTTAAAACCCACTTTTAGTAAGTGAAAACATACTGTCAGTGACTGAAAACTCACTGTCAGTGACTGAAAACTCACTGTCAGTTACTGAAAACTCATCATCAGTAACTTAAAACCCACTTTCAGTTACTAAAAACTTACTGTCAGTGACTGAAAAATCACTGTAAGCAACTGAAAACACACTGTCAGTGACTGAAACCCCACTGTCAGTAACTGAAACCCCACTTCCAGGAACTGAAAACTCACAGTCATTGACTATAAACCCCCTGTCAATTACTGAAAACTCATCATCAGTAACTGAAAACCCACTTTCAGTAACTGAAAACTTACTGTCAGTGACTAAAACCCCACTGTCAGTAACTGAAAACTCATCATCAGTAACTGAAAACACACTTTCAGTAACTGAAAACATACTGTCAGTGACTGAAAACTCACTGTCAGTAACTGAAAACTCATCATCACTTACTGAAAACTCACTGTCAGTAACTGAAAACTCATCATCAGTAACTGAAAACCCACTGTCAGAAACTGAAAACTGACTGTTAGTTACTGAAACACATTGTCTGTGACTAAAAACCAATTTTCAGTTACTAAAACCCACTGTCAGTGATTGAAAACTCACTGTCAGTATCTGAAAACTCATCATCAGTTACTGAACAACCACTTTCAGTTACTGAAAACATACTGTCAGTGACTGAAAACTCACTGTCAGTTACTGAAAACTCAGTCATTGACTATAAAACCCCTATCAATTACTGAAAATTCATCATCAGTAACTGAAAACCCACTTTCAGTTAATAAAAACTTACTGTCAGTGACTGAAAAATCACTGTCAGTAACTGAAAACTCACTGTCAATGACTGAAACCCCACTGTCAGTAACTGAAACCCCACTGCCAGTAACTGAAAACTCACAGTCATTGACTATAAACCTCCTGTCAATTACTGAAAACTCATCATCAGTAACTGAAAACCCAATTTCAGTAACTGAAAACTTACTGTCAGTGAATGAAAACCCACTGTCAGTTACTGAAAACTCATTGTCAGTGACTGAAAACCCACTGTCAGTAACTGAAAACTTACTGTCAGTGACTGAAAACTCATCATCAGTAACTGAAAACCCACTGTCAGTAACTGAAAACTCATCATCAGTATTGAAGACCCACTTTCAGTAACTGAAAACTTACTGTCAGTGACTGAAAACTCATCGTCATTGAGTGAACACCCACTGTCAGTGACTGAAAACCCACTTTCAGTAACTGAAAAATTACTGTCAGTGACTGAAAACTCACTCTCGATATCTGAAAACTCTTCGTCAGTGACTGAACAACCACTGTCAGAAACTGAAAACTCACTGTTAGTTACTGAAACACATTGTCTGTGACTGAAAACCCATTTTCAGTTACTAAAACCCACTGTCAGTGATTGAAAACCTACTGCCAGTAACTGAAAACTCATCGTCAGCGACTGAACACCCACTGTCAGTGACTGAAAACTCACTGACAGTTACTGAAAACTCATCATCAGTATCTGACAACCTACTTTCAGGAACTGAAAACTTATTGTCAGTGACTGAAAACACACTGTCAGTAACTGAAAACTCATCATCAGTAACTGAAAACCACTTTTCAGTTACTGAAAACCTACTGTCAGTGACTGAAAACTCAATGTCAGTAACTGAAAACTCATCATCAGTAACTGAAAACCCACTTTTAGTAACTGAAAACATACTGTCAGTGACTGAAAACTCACTGTCAGTTACTGAAAACTCATCATCAGTAACTTAAAACCCACTTTCAGGAACTGAAAACTTAGTGTCAGTGACTGAAAACTCACTGTCAGTAACTGAAAACTCATCATCAGTAACTGAAAACCACCTTTCAGTTACTGAAAACTAACTGTCAGTGACTGAAAACTCAATGTCAGTAACTGAAAACTCATCATCAGTAATTGAAAACCCACTTTCAGTAACTGAAAACTTACTGTCAGTGACTGAAAACTCAATGTCAGTAACTGAAAACTCATCATCAGTAACTGAAAACTTACTGTCAGTGACTGAAAACCCACTTTCAGTAACTTAAAACTTACTGTCAGTGGATGAAAACTCACTGACAGTAACTGAAAACTCATCATCAGTAACTGAAAACCATCTTTCAGTAACTGAAAACTTACTGTCAGTGACTGAAAACTCACAGTCAGTTACTGAAAACTCACTGCCAGTGACTAAAACCCCACTGTCAGTTACTGAAACCCCACTGTCAGTAACTGAAAACTCACTCTCAACAACTGAAAGCTCATCGTCAGTAACTGAAAACCCACTTTCAGTAACTGAAAACTTACTGTCAGAGACTGAAAACTTACTGTCAGTAAATGAAAACTCATCATCAGTAACTGAAAACCCACTTTCAGTAACTGAAAACATACTGTCAGTGACTGAAAAGTCACTGTCAGTAACTGAAAACTCATCATCAGTAACTGAAAACTCATCATCAGTAACTGAAAACTCACTGTCAGTAACTGAAAACTCATCATCAGTAACTGAAAATCCACTGTCAGAAACTCAAAACTGACTGTTAGTTACTGAAACACATTGTCTGTGACTGAAAACCCATTTTTAGTTACTAAAACCCACTGTCAGTGATTGAAAACTCACTGTCAGTAACTGAAAACTCATCATCAGTTACTGAACAACCACTTTCAGTTACTGAAAACATACTGTCAGTGACTAAAAACTCACTGTCAGTTATTGAAAACTCAGTCATTGACTATAAACCCCCTGTCAATTACTGAAAACTCATCATCAGTAACTGAAAACCCACTTTCAGTAACTGAAAACTTACTGTCAGTAACTAAAACCCCACTGTCAGTAACTGAAAACTAAAACCCCACTGTCAGTAACTGAAAACTCACAGTCATTGACTATAATCCAACTGTCAATAACTGAAAACTCATCATCAGTAACTGAAAACCCACTTTCAGTAACTGAAAACTTACTGTCAGTGAATGAAAACCCACTGTCAGTAACTGAAAACTCATTGTCAGTAACTGAAAACTTACTGTCAGTGACTGAAAATTCATCATCAGTAACTGAAAACCCACTGTCAGTAACTGAAAACTCATCATCAGTATTGAAGACCCACTTTCAGTAACTGAAAACTCACTGTCAGTGACTGAAAACCCACTGTCAGTAACTGAAAACTCATTGTCAGTGACTGAAAACCCACTGTCAGTAACTGAAAACTTACTGTCAGTGACTGAAAACTCATCATCAGTAACTGAAAACCCACTGTCAGTAACTGAAAACTCATCATCATTATTGAAGACCCACTTTCAGTAACTGAAAACTTACTGTCAGTGCCTGAAAACCAACTTTCAGTAACTGAAAACTTACTGTCAGTGACTGAAAACTCACTCTCAATAACTGAAAACTCATCGTCAGTGACTGAACAACCACTGTCAGAAACTGAAAACTCACTGTTAGTTACTGAAACACATTGTCAGTGACTGAAAACCCATTTTCAGTTACTAAAACCCACTGTCAGTGATTGAAAACCTACTGCCAGTAACTGAAAACTCATCGTCAGCGACCGAACACCCACTGTCAGTGACTGAAAACTCACTGACAGTTACTGAAAACTCATCATCAGTAACTGAAAACCTACTTTCAGGAACTGAAAACTTATTGTCAGTGACTGAAAACACACTGTCAGTAACTGAAAACCGTCTATCAGTAACTGAAAACTTACTATCAGTGACTGAAAACTCACAGTCAGTAACTGAAAACTTACTGTCAGTGAATGAAAACTTACTGTCAGTGAATGAAAACTCACTGTCAGTAACTGAAAACTCATCATCAGTAACTGAAAACCGTCTTTCAGTAACTGAAAACCGTCTTTCAGTAACTGAAAACTTACTGTCAGTAACTGAAAACTCACAGTCAGTAACTGAAAACTCACTGTCAGTGACTGAAACCCCACTGTCAGTAACTTAAAACCCACTTTTAGTAACTGAAAACATACTGTCAGTGACTGAAAACTCACTGTCAGTGACTGAAAACTCACTGTCAGTTACTGAAAACTCATCATCAGTAACTTAAAACCCACTTTCAGTTACTAAAAACTTACTGTCAGTGACTGAAAAATCACTGTAAGCAACTGAAAACACACTGTCAGTGACTGAAACCCCACTGTCAGTAACTGAAACCCCACTTCCAGGAACTGAAAACTCACAGTCATTGACTATAAACCCCCTGTCAATTACTGAAAACTCATCATCAGTAACTGAAAACCCACTTTCAGTAACTGAAAACTTACTGTCAGTGACTAAAACCCCACTGTCAGTAACTGAAAACTCATCATCAGTAACTGAAAACACACTTTCAGTAACTGAAAACATACTGTCAGTGACTGAAAACTCACTGTCAGTAACTGAAAACTCATCATCACTTACTGAAAACTCACTGTCAGTAACTGAAAACTCATCATCAGTATTGAAGACCCACTTTCAGTAACTGAAAACTTACTGTCAGTGACTGAAAACTCATCGTCATTGAGTGAACACCCACTGTCAGTGACTGAAAACCCACTTTCAGTAACTGAAAAATTACTGTCAGTGACTGAAAACTCACTCTCAATATCTGAAAACTCTTCGTCAGTGACTGAACAACCACTGTCAGAAACTGAAAACTCACTGTTAGTTACTGAAACACATTGTCTGTGACTGAAAACCCATTTTCAGTTACTAAAACCCACTGTCAGTGATTGAAAACCTACTGCCAGTAACTGAAAACTCATCGTCAGCGACTGAACACCCACTGTCAGTGACTGAAAACTCACTGACAGTTACTGAAAACTCATCATCAGTATCTGACAACATACTTTCAGGAACTGAAAACTTATTGTCAGTGACTGAAAACACACTGTCAGTAACTGAAAACTCATCATCAGTAACTGAAAACCACTTTTCAGTTACTGAAAACTTACTGTCAGTGACTGAAAACTCAATGTCAGTAACTGAAAACTCATCATCAGTAACTGAAAACCCACTTTCAGTAACTGAAAACTTACTGTCAGTGACTGAAAACTCACTGTCAGTAACTGAAAACTCATCACCAGTAACTGAAAACCCACTTTTAGTAACTGAAAACATACTGTCAGTGACTGAAAACTCACTGTCAGTTACTGAAAACTCATCATCAGTAACTTAAAACCCACTTTCAGGAACTGAAAACTTAGTGTCAGTGACTGAAAACTCACTGTCAGTAACTGAAAACTCATCATCAGTAACTGAAAACCACCTTTCAGTTACTGAAAACTAACTGTCAGTGACTGAAAACTCAATGTCAGTAACTGAAAACTCATCATCAGTAATTGAAAACCCACTTTCAGTAACTGAAAACTTACTGTCAGTGACTGAAAACTCAATGTCAGTAACTGAAAACTCATCATCAGTAACTGAAAACTTACTGTCAGTGACTGAAAACCCACTTTCAGTAACTTAAAACTTACTGTCAGTGGATGAAAACTCACTGACAGTAACTGAAAACTCATCATCAGTAACTGAAAACCATCTTTCAGTAACTGAAAACTTACTGTCAGTGACTGAAAACTCACAGTCAGTTACTGAAAACTCACTGCCAGTGACTAAAACCCCACTGTCAGTTACTGAAACCCCACTGTCAGTAACTGAAAACTCACTCTCAACAACTGAAAGCTCATCGTCAGTAACTGAAAACCCACTTTCAGTAACTGAAAACTTACTGTCAGAGACTGAAAACTTACTGTCAGTAAATGAAAACTCATCATCAGTAACTGAAAACCCACTTTCAGTAACTGAAAACATACTGTCAGTGACTGAAAAGTCACTGTCAGTAACTGAAAACTCATCATCAGTAACTGAAAACTCATCATCAGTAACTGAAAACTCACTGTCAGTAACTGAAAACTCATCATCAGTAACTGAAAATCCACTGTCAGAAACTCAAAACTGACTGTTAGTTACTGAAACACATTGTCTGTGACTGAAAACCCATTTTTAGTTACTAAAACCCACTGTCAGTGATTGAAAACTCACTGTCAGTAACTGAAAACTCATCATCAGTTACTGAACAACCACTTTCAGTTACTGAAAACATACTGTCAGTGACTAAAAACTCACTGTCAGTTATTGAAAACTCAGTCATTGACTATAAACCCCCTGTCAATTACTGAAAACTCATCATCAGTAACTGAAAACCCACTTTCAGTAACTGAAAACTTACTGTCAGTGACTAAAACCCCACTGTCAGTAACTGAAAACTAAAACCCCACTGTCAGTAACTGAAAACTCACAGTCATTGACTATAATCCAACTGTCAATAACTGAAAACTCATCATCAGTAACTGAAAACCCACTTTCAGTAACTGAAAACTTACTGTCAGTGAATGAAAACCCACTGTCAGTAACTGAAAACTCATTGTCAGTAACTGAAAACTTACTGTCAGTGACTGAAAATTCATCATCAGTAACTGAAAACCCACTGTCAGTAACTGAAAACTCATCATCAGTATTGAAGACCCACTTTCAGTAACTGAAAACTCACTGTCAGTGACTGAAAACCCACTGTCAGTAACTGAAAACTCATTGTCAGTGACTGAAAACCCACTGTCAGTAACTGAAAACTTACTGTCAGTGACTGAAAACTCATCATCAGTAACTGAAAACCCACTGTCAGTAACTGAAAACTCATCATCAGTATTGAAGACCCACTTTCAGTAACTGAAAACTTACTGTCAGTGCCTGAAAACCAACTTTCAGTAACTGAAAACTTACTGTCAGTGACTGAAAACTCACTCTCAATAACTGAAAACTCATCGTCAGTGACTGAACAACCACTGTCAGAAACTGAAAACTCACTGTTAGTTACTGAAACACATTGTCAGTGACTGAAAACCCATTTTCAGTTACTAAAACCCACTGTCAGTGATTGAAAACCTACTGCCAGTAACTGAAAACTCATCGTCAGCGACCGAACACCCACTGTCAGTGACTGAAAACTCACTGACAGTTACTGAAAACTCATCATCAGTAACTGAAAACCTACTTTCAGGAACTGAAAACTTATTGTCAGTGACTGAAAACACACTGTCAGTAACTGAAAACCGTCTATCAGTAACTGAAAACTTACTATCAGTGACTGAAAACTCACAGTCAGTAACTGAAAACTTACTGTCAGTGAATGAAAACTTACTGTCAGTGAATGAAAACTCACTGTCAGTAACTGAAAACTCATCATCAGTAACTGAAAACCGTCTTTCAGTAACTGAAAACCGTCTTTCAGTAACTGAAAACTTACTGTCAGTAACTGAAAACTCACAGTCAGTAACTGAAAACTCACTGTCAGTGACTGAAACCCCACTGTCAGTAACTTAAAACCCACTTTTAGTAACTGAAAACATACTGTCAGTGACTGAAAACTCACTGTCAGTGACTGAAAACTCACTGTCAGTTACTGAAAACTCATCATCAGTAACTTAAAACCCACTTTCAGTTACTAAAAACTTACTGTCAGTGACTGAAAAATCACTGTAAGCAACTGAAAACACACTGTCAGTGACTGAAACCCCACTGTCAGTAACTGAAACCCCACTTCCAGGAACTGAAAACTCACAGTCATTGACTATAAACCCCCTGTCAATTACTGAAAACTCATCATCAGTAACTGAAAACCCACTTTCAGTAACTGAAAACTTACTGTCAGTGACTAAAACCCCACTGTCAGTAACTGAAAACTCATCATCAGTAACTGAAAACACACTTTCAGTAACTGAAAACATACTGTCAGTGACTGAAAACTCACTGTCAGTAACTGAAAACTCATCATCACTTACTGAAAACTCACTGTCAGTAACTGAAAACTCATCATCAGTAACTGAAAACCCACTGTCAGAAACTGAAAACTGACTGTTAGTTACTGAAACACATTGTCTGTGACTAAAAACCAATTTTCAGTTACTAAAACCCACTGTCAGTGATTGAAAACTCACTGTCAGTATCTGAAAACTCATCATCAGTTACTGAACAACCACTTTCAGTTACTGAAAACATACTGTCAGTGACTGAAAACTCACTGTCAGTTACTGAAAACTCAGTCATTGACTATAAAACCCCTATCAATTACTGAAAATTCATCATCAGTAACTGAAAACCCACTTTCAGTTAATAAAAACTTACTGTCAGTGACTGAAAAATCACTGTCAGTAACTGAAAACTCACTGTCAATGACTGAAACCCCACTGTCAGTAACTGAAACCCCACTGCCAGTAACTGAAAACTCACAGTCATTGACTATAAACCTCCTGTCAATTACTGAAAACTCATCATCAGTAACTGAAAACCCAATTTCAGTAACTGAAAACTTACTGTCAGTGAATGAAAACCCACTGTCAGTTACTGAAAACTCATTGTCAGTGACTGAAAACCCACTGTCAGTAACTGAAAACTTACTGTCAGTGACTGAAAACTCATCATCAGTATTGAAGACCCACTTTCAGTAACTGAAAACTTACTGTCAGTGACTGAAAACTCATCGTCATTGAGTGAACACCCACTGTCAGTGACTGAAAACCCACTTTCAGTAACTGAAAAATTACTGTCAGTGACTGAAAACTCACTCTCAATATCTGAAAACTCTTCGTCAGTGACTGAACAACCACTGTCAGAAACTGAAAACTCACTGTTAGTTACTGAAACACATTGTCTGTGACTGAAAACCCATTTTCAGTTACTAAAACCCACTGTCAGTGATTGAAAACCTACTGCCAGTAACTGAAAACTCATCGTCAGCGACTGAACACCCACTGTCAGTGACTGAAAACTCACTGACAGTTACTGAAAACTCATCATCAGTATCTGACAACCTACTTTCAGGAACTGAAAACTTATTGTCAGTGACTGAAAACACACTGTCAGTAACTGAAAACTCATAACTTACTGTCAGTGACTGAAAACTCAATGTCAGTAACTGAAAACTCATCATCAGTAACTGAAAACCCACTTTCAGTAACTGAAAACTTACTGTCAGTGACTGAAAACTCACTGTCAGTAACTGAAAACTCATCACCAGTAACTGAAAACCCACTTTTAGTAGCTGAAAACATACTGTCAGTGACTGAAAACTCACTGTCAGTTACTGAAAACTCATCATCAGTAACTTAAAACCCACTTTAAGGAACTGAAAACTTAGTGTCAGTGACTGAAAACTTACTGTCAGTAACTGAAAACTCATCATCAGTAACTGAAAACCACCTTTCAGTTACTGAAAACTAATTGTCAGTGACTGAAAACTCAATGTCAGTAACTGAAAACTCATCATCAGTAATTGAAAACCCACTTTCAGTAACTGAAAACTTACTGTCAGTGACTGAAAACCCACTTTCAGTAACTTAAAACTTACTGTCAGCGGATGAAAACTCACTGACAGTAACTGAAAACTCATCATCAGTAACTGAAAACCATCTTTCAGTAACTGAAAACTTACTGTCAGTGACTGAAAACTCACAGTCAGTTACTGAAAACTCACTGCCAGTGACTAAAACCCCACTGTCAGTTACTGAAACCCCACTGTCAGTAACTGAAAACTCACTCTCAACAACTGAAAGCTCATCGTCAGTAACTGAAAACCCACTTTCAATAACTGAAAACTTACTGTCAGTGACTGAAAACTCACTGTCAGTAACTGAAAACTCATCATCAGTATCTGAAAACCCACTTTCAGTAACTGAAAACATATTGTCAGTGACTGAAAACTCACTGTCAGTAACTGAAAACTCATCATCAGTAACTGAAATCCCACTGTCAGAAACTGAAAACTGACTGTTAGTTACTGAAACACATTGTCTGTGACTGAAAACCCATTTTTAGTTACTAAAACCCACTGTCAGTAACTGAAAACTCATCATCAGTTACTGAACAACAAATTTCAGTTACTGAAAACATACTGTCAGTGACTGAAAACTCACTGTCAGTTATTGAAAACTCAGTTATTGACTATAAACCCCCTGTCAATTACTGAAAACTCATCATCAGTGACTGAAATCCTACTTTCAGTAACTGAAAACTTACTGTCAGTGACTAAAACCCCACTGTCAGTAACTGAAAACTAAAACCCCACTGTCAGTAACTGAAAACTCACAGTCATTGACTATAATCCAACTGTCAATAACTGAAAACTCATCATCAGTAACTGAAAACCCACTTTCAGTAACTGAAAACTTACTGTCAGTGAATGAAAACCCACTGTCAGTAACTGAAAACTCATTGTCAGTGACTGAAAACCCACTGTCAGTAACTGAAAACTTACTGTCAGTGACTGAAAACTCATCATCAGTAACTGAAAACCCACTGTTAGTAACTGAAAACTCATCATCAGTATTGAAGACCCACTTTCAGTAACTGAAAACTTACTGTCAGTGACTGAAAACTCACTGTCAGTAACTGAAAACTCATCGTCAGTGAGTTAACACCCACTGTCAGTGACTGAAAACCCACTTTCAGTAACTGAAAACTTAATGTCAGTGACTGAAAACTCACTCTCAATAACTGAAAACTCATCGTCAGTGACTAAACAACCACTGTCAGAAACTGAAAACTCACTGTTAGTTACTGAAGCACATTGTCTGTGACTGAAAACCTACTGCCAGTAACTGAAAACTCATCGTCAGCGACTGAACACCCACTGTCAGTGACTGAAAACTCACTGACAGTTACTGAAAACTCGTCATCAGTAACTGAAAACCTACTTTCAGGAACTGAAAACTTATTGTCAGTGACTGACAACACACTGTCAGTAACTGAAAACTCATCATCAGTAACTGAAAACCCACTTTCAGTAACTGAAAACTTACTGTCAGTGACTGAAAACTAACTGTCAGAAACTGAAAACTCATCATCAGTAACTGAAAACTCACTTTTAATAACTGAAAAGATACTGTCAGTGACTGAAAACTCACTGTCAGTTACTGAAAACTCATCATCAGTAACTAAAAACCCACTTTTAGTAACTGAAAACTCATCATCAGTAACTGAAAACTCACAGTCATTGACTATAATCCAACTGTCAATTACTGAAAACTCATCATCAGTAACTGAAAACCCACTTTCAGTAACTGAAAACTTACTGTCAGTGAATGAAAACCCGGTGTCAGTAACTGAAAACTCATTGTCAGTGACTGAAAACCCACTGTCAGTAACTGAAAACTTACTGTAAGTGACAGAAAACTCATCATCAGTAACTGAAAACCCACTGTCAGTAACTGAAAACTCATTATCAGTATTGAAGACCCACTTTCAGTAACTGAAAACTTACTGTCAGTGACTGAAAACTCACTGTCAGTAACTGAAAACTCATCGTCAGTGAGTGAAAACCCACTTTCAGTAACTGAAAACTTACTGTCAGTGACTGAAAACTCACTCTCAATAACTGAAAACTCATCATCAGTGACTGAACAACCACTGTCAGAAACTGAAAACTCACTGTTAGTTACTGAAACACATTGTCTGTGACTGAAAACCCATTTTCAGTTACTAAAACCCACTGTCAGTGATTGAAAACCTACTGCCAGTAACTGAAAACTCTTCGACAGTTACTGAAAACTCATCATCAATAACTGAAAACCTACTTTCAGGAACTGAAAACTTATTGTCAGTGACTGAAATTACACTGTCAGTAACTGAAATCTCATCATCAGTAACTGAAAACCACTTTTCAGTTACTGAAAACTTACTGTCAGTGACTGAAAACTCAATGTCAGTAACTGAAAACTTATAATCAGTAACTGAAAACCCACTTTCAGTAACTGAAAACTTACTGTCAGTGACTGAAAGCTCACTGTCAGTAACTGAAAACTCATCATCATTAAATGAAAACCCACTTTTAGTAACTGAAAACATACTGTCAGTGACTGAAAACTCAATGTCAGTAACTGAAAACTCATCATCAGTAACTGAAAACCCAATTTCAGTAACTGAAAACTTACTGTCAGTGACTGAAAACTCACTGTCAGTAACTGAAAACTCATCACCAGTAACTGAAAACCCACTTTTAGTAACTGAAAACATACTGTCAGTGACTGAAAACTCACTGTCAGTTACTGAAAACTCATCATCAGTAACTTAAAACCCACTTTCAGGAACTGAAAACTTAGTGTCAGTGACTGAAAACTCACTGTCAGTAACTGAAAACTCATCATCAGTAACTGAAAACCACCTTTCAGTTACTGAAAACTAACTGTCAGTGACTGAAAACTCAATGTCAGTAACTGAAAACTCATCATCAGTAACTGAAAACCCACTTTCAGTAACTGAAACCTTACTGTCAGTGACTGAAAATCCACTTTCAGTAACTTAAAACTTACTGTCAGTGGATGAAAACTCACTGACAGTAACTGAAAACTCATCATCAGTAACTGAAAACCATCTTTCAGTAACTGAAAACTTACTGTCAGTGACTGAAAACTCACAGTCAGTTACTGAAAACTCACTGCCAGTGACTAAAACCCCACTGTCAATTACTGAAACCCCACTGTCAGTAACAGAAAACTCACTCTCAACAACTGAAAGCTCATCGTCAGTAACTGAAAACCCACTTTCAGTAACTGAAAACTTACTGTCAGTGACTGAAAACTCACTGTCAGTAACTGAAAACTCATCATCAGTATCTGAAAACCCACTTTCAGTAACTGAAAACTTACTGTCAGTGACTGAAAACTCACTCTCAATAACTGAAAACTCATCGTCAGTGACTAAACAACCACTGTCAGAAACTGAAAACTCACTGTTAGTTACTGAAACACATTGTCTGTGACTGAAAACCCATTTTCAGTTACTAAAACCCACTGTCAGTGATTGAAAACCTACTGCCAGTAACTGAAAACTCATCGTCAGCGACTGAACACCCACTGTCAGTGACTGAAAACTCACTGACAGTTACTGAAAGCTCGTCATCAGTAACTGATAACCTACTTTCAGGAACTGAAAACTTATTGTCAGTGACTGAAAACTCACTCTCAATAACTGAAAACTCATCATCAGTGACTGAACAACCACTGTCAGAAACTGAAAACTCACTGTTAGTTACTGAAACACATTGTCTGTGACTGAAAACCCATTTTCAGTTACTAAAACCCACTGTCAGTGATTGAAAACCTACTGCCAGTAACTGAAAACTCACCGACAGTTACTGAAAACTCATCATCAATAACTGAAAACCTACTTTCAGGAACTGAAAACTTATTGTCAGTGACTGAAAACACACTGTCAGTAACTGAAATCTCATCATCAGTAACTGAAAACCACTTTTCAGTTACTGAAAACTTACTGTCAGTGACTGAAAACTCAATGTCAGTAACTGAAAACTTATAATCAGTAACTGAAAACCCACTTTCAGTAACTGAAAACTTACTGTCAGTGACTGAAAGCTCACTGTCAGTAACTGAAAACTCATCATCATTAACTGAAAACCCACTTTTAGTAACTGAAAACATACTGTCAGTGACTGAAAACTCACTGTCAGCTACTGAAACTCATCATCAGTAACTTAAAACCCACTTTCAGGAACTGAAAACTTAGTGTCAGTGACTGAAGACCCACTGTCAGTTACTGAAAACTCATCGTCAGTGAGTGAAAACCCACTTTCAGTAACTGAAAACTTACTGTCAGTGACTGAAAACTCACAGTCAGTAACTGAAAACTTACTGTCAGTGAATGAAAACTTACTGTCAGTGAATAAAAACTCACTGTCAGTAACTGAAAACTCATCATCAGTAACTGAAAACCGTCTTTCAGTAACTGAAAACTTACTGTCAGTGACTGAAAACTCACAGTCAGTAACTGAAAACTCACTGTCAGTGACTGAAACCCCACTGTCAGTAACTTAAAACCCACTTTTAGTAACTGAAAACATACTGTCAGTGACTGAAAACTCACTGTCACTTACTGAAAGCTCATCATCAGTAACTTAAAACCCACTTTCAGGAACTGAAAACTTAGTGTCAGTGACTGAAAACTCACTGTCAGTAACTGAAAACTCATCATCAGTAACTGAAAACCACCTTTCAGTTACTGAAAACTAACTGTCAGTGACTGACAACTCAATGTCAGTAACTGAAAACTCATCATCAGTAACTGAAAACCAACTTTCAGTAACTGAAAACTTACTGTCAGTGACTGAAAACTCACAGTCAGTAACTGAAAACTCACTGTCAGTGACTAAAACCCCACTGTCAGTTACTGAAACCCCACTGTCAGTAACTGAAAACTCACTCTCAACAACTGAAAGCTCATCGTCATTAACTGAAAACCCACTTTCAGTAACTGAAAACTTACTGTCAGTGACTGAAAACTCACTGTCAGTAACTGAAAACTCATCATCAGTAACTGAAAACCCACTTTCAGTAACTGAAAACATACTGTCAGTGACTGAAAACTCACTGTCAGTAACTGAAAACTCATCATCAGTAACTGAAAACTCACTGTCAGTAACTGAAAACTCATCATCAGTAACTGAAAACCCACTGTCAGAAACTGAAAACTGACTGTTAGTTACTGAAACACATTGTCTGTGACTGAAAACCCATTTTTAGTTACTAAAACCCACTGTCAGTGACTGGAAACTCACTGTCAGTTATTGAAAACTCAGTCATTGACTATAAACCCCCTGTCAATTACTGAAAACTCATCATCAGTAACTGAAAACCCACTTTCAGTAACTGAAAACTTACTGTCAGTGACTAAAACCCCACTGTCAGTAACTAAAAACTAAAACCCCACTGTCAGTAACTGAAAACTCACAGTCATTGACTATAATCCAACTGTCAATAACTGAAAACTCATCATCAGTAACTGAAAACCCACTTTCAGTAACTGAAAACTTACTGTCAGTGAATGAAAACCCACTGTCAGTAACTGAAAACTCATTGTCAGTGACTGAAAACCCACTGTCAGTAACTGAAAACTTACTGTCAGTGACTGAAAACTCATCATCAGTAACTGTAAACCCACTGTCAGTAACTGAAAACTCATCATCAGTATCGAAGACCCACTTTCAGTTACTGAAAACTTACTGTCAGTGACTGAAAACTCACTGTCAGTAACTGAAAACTCATCGTCAGTGAGTGAACACCCACTGTCAGTTACTGAAAACCCACTTTCAGTAACTGAAAACTTACTGTCGGTGACTGAAAACTCACTCCCAATAACTGAAAACTCATCGTCAGTGACTGAACAACCACTGTCAGAAACTGAAAACTCACTGTTAGTTACTGAAACACATTGTCTGTGACTGAAAACCCATTTTCAGTTACTAAAACCCACTGTCAGTGATTGAAAACCTACTGCCAGTAACTGAAAACTCATTGTCAGCGACTGAACACCCACTGTCAGTGACTGAAAACTCACTGACAGTTACTGAAAACTCATCATCAGTAACTGAAAACCTACTTTCAGGAACTGAAAACTTATTGTCAGTGACTGAAAACACACTGTCAGTAACTGAAAACTCATCATCAGTAACTGAAAACCACTTTTCAGTTACTGAAAACTTACTGTCAGTGACTGAAAACTCAATGTCAGTAACTGAAAACTCATCATCAGTAACTGAAAACCCACTTTCAGTAACTGAAAACTTACTGTCAGTGACTGAAAACTCACTGTCAGTAACTGAAAACTCATCATCAGTAACTTAAAACCAACTTTCAGGAACTGAAAACTTAGTGTCAGTGACTGAAAACTCACTGTCAGTAACTGAAAACTCATCATCAGTAACTGAAAACCGTCTTTCAGTCACTGAAAACTTACTGTCAGTGACTGAAAGCTCACAGTCAGTAACTGAAAACTTACTGTCAGTGAATGAAAACTTACTGTCAGTGAATGAAAACTCACTGTCAGTAACTGAAAACTCATCATCAGTAACTGAAAACCGTCTTTCAGTAACTGAAAACTTACTGTCAGTGACTGAAAACTCACAGTCAGTAACTGAAAACTCACTGTCAGTGACTGAAAACTCATCATCAGTATTGAAGATCCACTTTCAGTAACTGAAAACTTACTGTCAGTGACTGAAAACTCACTCTCAATAACTGAAAACTCATCGTCAGTGACTGAACAACCACTGTCAGAAACTGAAAACTCACTGTTAGTTACTGAAACACATTGTCTGTGACTGAAAACCCATTTTCAGTTACTAAAACCCACTGTCAGTGATTGAAAACCTACTGCCAGTAACTGAAAACTCATTGTCAGCGACTGAACACCCACTGTCAGTGACTGAAAACTCATCGTCAATAACTGAAAACCTACTTTCAGGAACTGAAAACTTATTGTCAGTGACTGAAAACACACTGTCAGAAACTGAAAACTCATCATCAGTAACTGAAAACCACTTTTAAGTTACTAAAAACTTACTGTCAGTGACTAAAAACTCAATGTCAGTAACTGAAAACTCAGCAACAGTAAAGAAAACCCACTTTCAGTAACTGAAAACTTACTGTCAGTAACTGAAAACTCATCTTCAGCGACTGAACACCCACTGTCAGTGACTGAAAACTCACTGTCAGTAACTGAAAACTCATCATCAGTAACTGAACACCCACTTTCAGTTACTGAAAACATACTGTCAGTGACTGAAAACTCAATGTCAGTAACTGAAAATTCATCATCAGTAATTGAAAACCCACTGTCAGAAGATGAAAACTCACTGTTAGTTACTGAAACACATTGTCTTTGACTGAAAACCCACTGTCAGTTACTGAAAACTTAGTCATTGACTATAAACCCCCTGTCAATTACTGAAAACTCATCATCAGTTACTGAAAATCCACTTTCAGTTACTAAAAACTTACTGTCAGTGACTGAAAAATCACTGTCAGTAACTGAAAACTCACTGTCAGTGACTGAAACCCCACTGTCAGTAACTGAAACCCCACTGCCAGTTACTGAAAACTCACAGTCATTGACTATAAACCCCCTGTCAATTACTGAAACCTCATCATCAGTAACTGAAAACCCACTTTCAGTAACTGAAAACTTACTGTCAGTGACTAAAACCCCACTGACAGTAACTGAAAACTAAAACCACACTGTCAGTAACTGAAAACTCACAGTCATTGACTATAATCCAACTGTCAATAACTGAAAACTCATCATCAGTAACTGAAAACCACCTTTTAGTAACTGAAAACTTACTGTCAGTGAATGAAAACCCACTGTCAGTAACTGAAAACTCATTGTCAGTGACTGAAAACCCACTGTTAGTAACTGAAAGCTTACTGTCAGTGACTGAAAACCCACTCTCAGTAACTAAAAACTCATCATTAGTAACTGAAAACCCACTTTTAGTAACTGAAAACATACTGTCAGTGACTGAAAACTCAATGTCAGTAACTGAAAACTCATCATCAGTAACTGAAAACCCACTTTCAGTAACTGAAAACTTACTGTCAGTAACTGAAAACTCATCATCAGTAACTGAAAACCAACTTTCAGTTACTGATAACTAACTGTCAGTGACTGAAAACTCAATGTCAGTAACTGAAAACTCATCATCAGTAACTGAAAACCCACTTTCAGTAACTGAAAACTTACTGTCAGTGACTGAAAACTCACAGTCAGTAACTGAAATCTCACTGTCAGTGACTGAAACCCCACTGTCAGTAACTGAAACAACACTGTCAGTAACTGAAAACTCATCATCAGTAACTGAAAACCACCTTTCAGTAACTGAAAACTTTATGTCAGTGACTAAAACCCCACTGTCAGTAACTGAAAACTAAAACCCCACTGTCAGTAACTGAAAACTCACAGTCATTGACTATAATCCAACTGTCAATAACTGAAACCTATCATCAGTAACTGAAAACCCACTTTCAGTAACTGAAAACTTACTGTCAGTGAATGAAAACCCACTGTCTGTAACTGAAAACTCATTGTCAGTGACTGAAAACCCACTGTCAGTAACTGAAAACTTACTGTCAGTGACTGAAAACTCATCATCAGTAACTGAAAACCCACTGTCAGTAACTGAAAACTCATCATCAGTATTGAAGACCCACTTTCAGTTACTGAAAACTTACTGTCAGTGACTGAAAACTCACAGTCAGTTACTGAAAACTCACTGTCAGTGACTGAAACCCCACCTTTCAGTAACTGAAAACTTACTGTCAGTGAATGAAAACCCACTGTCAGTAACTGAAAACTCATTGCAGTGACTGAAAACCCACTGTCAGTAACTGAAAGCTTACTGTCAGTGACTGAAAACTCACTCTCAGTAACTAAAAACTCATCATTAGTAACTGAAAACCCACTTTTAGTAACTGAAAACATACTGTCAGTGACTGAAAACTCACTGTCAGTAACTGAAAACTCATCATCAGTAACTGAAAACCACCTTTCAGTTACTGATAACTAACTGTCAGTGACTGAAAACTCAATGTCAGTAACTGAAAACTCATCATCAGTAACTGATAACCCACTTTCAGTAACTGAAAACTTACTGTCAGTGACTGAAAACTCACAGTCAGTAACTGAAATCTCACTGTCAGTGACTGAAACCCCACTGTCAGTAACTGAAACCCCACTGTCAGTAATTGAAAACTCATCATCAGTAACTGAAAACCACCTTTCAGTAACTGAAAACTTACTGTCAGTGACTAAAACCCCACTGTCAGTAACTAAAAACTAAAACCCCACTGTCAGTAACTGAAAACTCACAGTCATTGACTATAATCCAACTGTCAATAACTGAAACCTATCATCAGTAACTGAAAACCCACTTTCAGTAACTGAAAACTTACTGTCAGTGAATGAAAACCCACTGTCAGTAACTGAAAACTCATCGTCAGCGACTGAACACCCACTGTCAGTGACTGAAAACTCACTGACAGTTACTGAAAACTCATCATCAGTAATTGAAAACCCACATTCAGGAACTGAAAACTTATTGTCAGTGACTGAAAACTCACTGTCAGTAACTGAAAACTCATCATCAGTAACTGAAAACCACCTTTCAGCTACTGAAAACTTACTGTCATTGACTAAAACCCCACTGTCAGTAACTGAAAACTCATCATCAGTAATTGAAAACCCTTTTTCAGTAACTAAAAACTTACTGTCAGTGACTGAAAACTCACTGTTAGTTACTGAAACACATTGTCTGTGACTGAAAACCCATTTTCAGTTACTAAAACCACCTGTCAGTGATTGAAAACCTACTGTCAGTAACTGAAAACTCATCTTCAGCGACTGAACACCCACTGTCAGTGACTGAAAACTCACTGTCAGTAACTGAAAACTCATCATCAGTAACTGAACACCCACTTTCAGTTACTGAAAACATACTGTCAGTGACTGAAAACTCAATGTCAGTAACTGAAAATTCATCATCAGTAATTGAAAACCCACTGTCAGAAGATGAAATTTCACTGTTAGTTACTGAAACACATTGTCTGTGACTGAAAACCCACTGTCAGTTACTAAAAACTTAGTCATTGACTATAAACCCCCTGTCAATTACTGAAAACTCATCATCAGTAACTGAAAATCCACTTTCAGTTACTAAAAACTTACTGTCAGTGACTGAAAAATCACTGTCAGTAACTGAAAACTCACTGTCAGTGACTGAAACCCCACTGTCAGTAACTGAAACCCCACTGCCAGTTACTGAAAACTCACAGTCATTGACTATAAACCCCCTGTCAATTACTGAAAACTCATCATCAGTAACTGAAAACTTACTGTCAGTGACTAAAACCCCACTGACAGTAACTGAAAACTAAAACCACACTGTCAGTAACTGAAAACTCACAGTCATTGACTATAATCCAACTGTTAATAACTGAAAACTCATCATTAGTAACTGAAAACCCACTTTTAGTAACTGAAAACATACTGTCAGTGACTGAAAACTCACTGTCAGTAACTGAAAACTCATCATCAGTAACTGAAAACCCACATTCAGGAACTGAAAACTTATTGTCAGTGACTGAAAACTCACTGTCAGTAACTGAAAACTCATCATCAGTAACTGAAAACCACCTTTCAGCTACTGAAAACTTACTGTCATTGACTAAAACCCCACTGTCAGTAACTGAAAACTCATCATCAGTAATTGAAAACCCTTTTTCAGTAACTAAAAACTTACTGTCAGTGACTGAAAACTCACTGTTAGTCACTGAAACACATTGTCTGTGACTGAAAACCCATTTTCAGTTACTAAAACCACCTGTCAGTGATTGAAAACCTACTGTCAGTAACTGAAAACTCATCTTCAGCGACTGAACACCCACTGTCAGTGACTGAAAACTCACTGTCAGTAACTGAAAACTCATCATCAGTAACTGAACACCCACTTTCAGTTACTGAAAACATACTGTCAGTGACTGAAAACTCAATGTCAGTAACTGAAAATTCATCATCAGTAATTGAAAACCCACTGTCAGAAGATGAAAACTCACTGTTAGTTACTGAAACACATTGTCTGTGACTGAAAACCCACTGTCAGTTACTAAAAACTTAGTCATTGACTATAAACCCCCTGTCAATTACTGAAAACTCATCATCAGTAACTGAAAATCCACTTTCAGTTACTAAAAACTTACTGTCAGTGACTGAAAAATCACTGTCAGTAACTGAAAACTCACTGTCAGTGACTGAAACCCCACTGTCAGTAACTGAAACCCCACTGCCAGTTACTGAAAACTCACAGTCATTGACTATAAACCCCCTGTAAATTACTGAAAACTCATCATCAGTAACTGAAAACTTACTGTCAGTGACTAAAACCCCACTGACAGTAACTGAAAACTAAAACCACACTGTCAGTAACTGAAAACTCACAGTCATTGACTATAATCCAACTGTTAATAACTGAAAACTCATCATCAGTAACTGAAAACCACCTTTTAGTAACTGAAAACTTACTGTCAGTGAATGAAAACCCACTGTCAGTATCTGAAAACTCATTGTCAGTGACTGAAAACCCACTGTCAGTAACTGAAAGCTTACTGTCAGTGACTGAAAACTTACTCTCAGTAACTAAAAACTCATCATTAGTAACTGAAAACCCACTTTTAGTAACTGAAAACATACTGTCAGTGACTGAAAACTCACTGTCAGTAACTGAAAACTCATCATCAGTAACTGAAAACCAACTTTCAGTTACTGATAACTAACTGTCAGTGACTGAAAACTCAATGTCAGTAACTGAAAACTCATCATCAGTAACTGAAAACCCACTTTCAGTAACTGAAAACTTACTGTCAGTGACTGAAAACTCACAGTCAGTAACTGAAATCTCACTGTCAGTGACTGAAACCCCACTGTCAGTAACTGAAACCCCACTGTCAGTAACTGAAAACTCATCATCAGTAACTGAAAACCACCTTTCAGTAACTGAAAACTTACTGTCAGTGACTAAAACCCCACTGTCAGTAACTGAAAACTAAAACCCCACTGTCAGTAACTGAAAACTCACAGTCATTGACTATAATCCAACTGTCAATAACTGAAACCTATCATCAGTAACTGAAAACCCACTTTCAGTAACTGAAAACTTACTGTCAGTGAATGAAACCCCACTGTCAGTAACTGAAACCCCACTGCCAGTAACTGAAAACTCACAGTCATTGACTATAAACCTCCTGTCAATTACTGAAAACTCATCATCAGTAACTGAAAACCCAATTTCAGTAACTGAAAACTTACTGTCAGTGAATGAAAACCCACTGTCAGTTACTGAAAACTCATTGTCAGTGACTGAAAACCCACTGTCAGTAACTGAAAACTTACTGTCAGTGACTGAAAACTCATCATCAGTAACTGAAAACCCACTGTCAGTAACTGAAAACTCATCATCAGTATTGAAGACCCACTTTCAGTAACTGAAAACTTACTGTCAGTGACTGAAAACTCATCGTCATTGAGTGAACACCCACTGTCAGTGACTGAAAACCCACTTTCAGTAACTGAAAAATTACTGTCAGTGACTGAAAACTCACTCTCAATATCTGAAAACTCTTCGTCAGTGACTGAACAACCACTGTCAGAAACTGAAAACTCACTGTTAGTTACTGAAACACATTGTCTGTGACTGAAAACCCATTTTCAGTTACTAAAACCCACTGTCAGTGATTGAAAACCTACTGCCAGTAACTGAAAACTCATCGTCAGCGACTGAACACCCACTGTCAGTGACTGAAAACTCACTGACAGTTACTGAAAACTCATCATCAGTATCTGACAACCTACTTTCAGGAACTGAAAACTTATTGTCAGTGACTGAAAACACACTGTCAGTAACTGAAAACTCATCATCAGTAACTGAAAACCACTTTTCAGTTACTGAAAACTTACTGTCAGTGACTGAAAACTCAATGTCAGTAACTGAAAACTCATCATCAGTAACTGAAAACCCACTTTCAGTAACTGAAAACTTACTGTCAGTGACTGAAAACTCACTGTCAGTAACTGAAAACTCATCACCAGTAACTGAAAACCCACTTTTAGTAGCTGAAAACATACTGTCAGTGACTGAAAACTCACTGTCAGTTACTGAAAACTCATCATCAGTAACTTAAAACCCACTTTCAGGAACTGAAAACTTAGTGTCAGTGACTGAAAACTTACTGTCAGTAACTGAAAACTCATCATCAGTAACTGAAAACCACCTTTCAGTTACTGAAAACTAATTGTCAGTGACTGAAAACTCAATGTCAGTAACTGAAAACTCATCATCAGTAATTGAAAACCCACTTTCAGTAACTGAAAACTTACTGTCAGTGACTGAAAACCCACTTTCAGTAACTTAAAACTTACTGTCAGCGGATGAAAACTCACTGACAGTAACTGAAAACTCATCATCAGTAACTGAAAACCATCTTTCAGTAACTGAAAACTTACTGTCAGTGACTGAAAACTCACAGTCAGTTACTGAAAACTCACTGCCAGTGACTAAAACCCCACTGTCAGTTACTGAAACCCCACTGTCAGTAACTGAAAACTCACTCTCAACAACTGAAAGCTCATCGTCAGTAACTGAAAACCCACTTTCAATAACTGAAAACTTACTGTCAGTGACTGAAAACTCACTGTCAGTAACTGAAAACTCATCATCAGTATCTGAAAACCCACTTTCAGTAACTGAAAACATATTGTCAGTGACTGAAAACTCACTGTCAGTAACTGAAAACTCATCATCAGTAACTGAAATCCCACTGTCAGAAACTGAAAACTGACTGTTAGTTACTGAAACACATTGTCTGTGACTGAAAACCCATTTTTAGTTACTAAAACCCACTGTCAGTAACTGAAAACTCATCATCAGTTACTGAACAACAACTTTCAGTTACTGAAAACATACTGTCAGTGACTGAAAACTCACTGTCAGTTATTGAAAACTCAGTTATTGACTATAAACCCCCTGTCAATTACTGAAAACTCATCATCAGTGACTGAAATCCTACTTTCAGTAACTGAAAACTTACTGTCAGTGACTAAAACCCCACTGTCAGTAACTGAAAACTAAAACCCCACTGTCAGTAACTGAAAACTCACAGTCATTGACTATAATCCAACTGTCAATAACTGAAAACTCATCATCAGTAACTGAAAACCCACTTTCAGTAACTGAAAACTTACTGTCAGTGAATGAAAACCCACTGTCAGTAACTGAAAACTCATTGTCAGTGACTGAAAACCCACTGTCAGTAACTGAAAACTTACTGTCAGTGACTGAAAACTCATCATCAGTAACTGAAAACCCACTGTTAGTAACTGAAAACTCATCATCAGTATTGAAGACCCACTTTCAGTAACTGAAAACTTACTGTCAGTGACTGAAAACTCACTGTCAGTAACTGAAAACTCATCGTCAGTGAGTTAACACCCACTGTCAGTGACTGAAAACCCACTTTCAGTAACTGAAAACTTACTGTCAGTGACTGAAAACTCACTCTCAATAACTGAAAACTCATCGTCAGTGACTAAACAACCACTGTCAGAAACTGAAAACTCACTGTTAGTTACTGAAGCACATTGTCTGTGACTGAAAACCTACTGCCAGTAACTGAAAACTCATCGTCAGCGACTGAACACCCACTGTCAGTGACTGAAAACTCACTGACAGTTACTGAAAACTCGTCATCAGTAACTGAAAACCCACTTTCAGTAACTGAAAACTTACTGTCAGTGACTGAAAACTAACTGTCAGAAACTGAAAACTCATCATCAGTAACTGAAAACCCACTTTTAATAACTGAAAAGATACTGTCAGTGACTGAAAACTCACTGTCAGTTACTGAAAACTCATCATCAGTAACTAAAAACCCACTTTCAGTAACTGAAAACTCATCATCAGTAACTGAAAACTCACAGTCATTGACTATAATCCAACTGTCAATTACTGAAAACTCATCATCAGTAACTGAAAACCCACTTTCAGTAACTGAAAACTTACTGTCAGTGAATGAAAACCCGGTGTCAGTAACTGAAAACTCATTGTCAGTGACTGAAAACCCACTGTCAGTAACTGAAAACTTACTGTAAGTGACAGAAAACTCATCATCAGTAACTGAAAACCCACTGTCAGTAACTGAAAACTCATTATCAGTATTGAAGACCCACTTTCAGTAACTGAAAACTTACTGTCAGTGACTGAAAACTCACTGTCAGTAACTGAAAACTCATCGTCAGTGAGTGAAAACCCACTTTCAGTAACTGAAAACTTACTGTCAGTGACTGAAAACTCACTCTCAATAACTGAAAACTCATCATCAGTGACTGAACAACCACTGTCAGAAACTGAAAACTCACTGTTAGTTACTGAAACACATTGTCTGTGACTGAAAACCCATTTTCAGTTACTAAAACCCACTGTCAGTGATTGAAAACCTACTGCCAGTAACTGAAAACTCTTCGACAGTTACTGAAAACTCATCATCAATAACTGAAAACCTACTTTCAGGAACTGAAAACTTATTGTCAGTGACTGAAAACACACTGTCAGTAACTGAAATCTCATCATCAGTAACTGAAAACCACTTTTCAGTTACTGAAAACTTACTGTCAGTGACTGAAAACTCAATGTCAGTAACTGAAAACTTATAATCAGTAACTGAAAACCCACTTTCAGTAACTGAAAACTTACTGTCAGTGACTGAAAGCTCACTGTCAGTAACTGAAAACTCATCATCATTAACTGAAAACCCACTTTTAGTAACTGAAAACATACTGTCAGTGACTGAAAACTCAATGTCAGTAACTGAAAACTCATCATCAGTAACTGAAAACCCAATTTCAGTAACTGAAAACTTACTGTCAGTGACTGAAAACTCACTGTCAGTAACTGAAAACTCATCACCAGTAACTGAAAACCCACTTTTAGTAACTGAAAACATACTGTCAGTGACTGAAAACTCACTGTCAGTTACTGAAAACTCATCATCAGTAACTTAAAACCCACTTTCAGGAACTGAAAACTTAGTGTCAGTGACTGAAAACTCACTGTCAGTAACTGAAAACTCATCATCAGTAACTGAAAACCACCTTTCAGTTACTGAAAACTAACTGTCAGTGACTGAAAACTCAATGTCAGTAACTGAAAACTCATCATCAGTAACTGAAAACCCACTTTCAGTAACTGAAACCTTACTGTCAGTGACTGAAAATCCACTTTCAGTAACTTAAAACTTACTGTCAGTGGATGAAAACTCACTGACAGTAACTGAAAACTTATCATCAGTAACTGAAAACCATCTTTCAGTAACTGAAAACTTACTGTCAGTGACTGAAAACTCACAGTCAGTTACTGAAAACTCACTGCCAGTGACTAAAACCCCACTGTCAATTACTGAAACCCCACTGTCAGTAACAGAAAACTCACTCTCAACAACTGAAAGCTCATCGTCAGTAACTGAAAACCCACTTTCAGTAACTGAAAACTTACTGTCAGTGACTGAAAACTCACTGTCAGTAACTGAAAACTCATCATCAGTATCTGAAAACCCACTTTCAGTAACTGAAAACTTACTGTCAGTGACTGAAAACTCACTCTCAATAACTGAAAACTCATCGTCAGTGACTAAACAACCACTGTCAGAAACTGAAAACTCACTGTTAGTTACTGAAACACATTGTCTGTGACTGAAAACCCATTTTCAGTTACTAAAACCCACTGTCAGTGATTGAAAACCTACTGCCAGTAACTGAAAACTCATCGTCAGCGACTGAACACCCACTGTCAGTGACTGAAAACTCACTGACAGTTACTGAAAGCTCGTCATCAGTAACTGATAACCTACTTTCAGGAACTGAAAACTTATTGTCAGTGACTGAAAACTCACTCTCAATAACTGAAAACTCATCATCAGTGACTGAACAACCACTGTCAGAAACTGAAAACTCACTGTTAGTTACTGAAACACATTGTCTGTGACTGAAAACCCATTTTCAGTTACTAAAACCCACTGTCAGTGATTGAAAACCTACTGCCAGTAACTGAAAACTCACCGACAGTTACTGAAAACTCATCATCAATAACTGAAAACCTACTTTCAGGAACTGAAAACTTATTGTCAGTGACTGAAAACACACTGTCAGTAACTGAAATCTCATCATCAGTAACTGAAAACCACTTTTCAGTTACTGAAAACTTACTGTCAGTGACTGAAAACTCAATGTCAGTAACTGAAAACTTATAATCAGTAACTGAAAACCCACTTTCAGTAACTGAAAACTTACTGTCAGTGACTGAAAGCTCACTGTCAGTAACTGAAAACTCATCATCATTAACTGAAAACCCACTTTTAGTAACTGAAAACATACTGTCAGTGACTGAAAACTCACTGTCAGCTACTGAAACTCATCATCAGTAACTTAAAACCCACTTTCAGGAACTGAAAACTTAGTGTCAGTGACTGAAGACCCACTGTCAGTAACTGAAAACTCATCATCAGTAACTGAAAACCGTCTTTCAGTAACTGAAAACTTACTGTCAGTGACTGAAAACTCACAGTCAGTAACTGAAAACTTACTGTCAGTGAATGAAAACTTACTGTCAGTGAATAAAAACTCACTGTCAGTAACTGAAAACTCATCATCAGTAACTGAAAACCGTCTTTCAGTAACTGAAAACTTACTGTCAGTGACTGAAAACTCACAGTCAGTAACTGAAAACTCACTGTCAGTGACTGAAACCCCACTGTCAGTAACTTAAAACCCACTTTTAGTAACTGAAAACATACTGTCAGTGACTGAAAACTCACTGTCACTTACTGAAAGCTCATCATCAGTAACTTAAAACCCACTTTCAGGAACTGAAAACTTAGTGTCAGTGACTGAAAACTCACTGTCAGTAACTGAAAACTCATCATCAGTAACTGAAAACCACCTTTCAGTTACTGAAAACTAACTGTCAGTGACTGAAAACTCAATGTCAGTAACTGAAAACTCATCATCAGTAACTGAAAACCAACTTTCAGTAACTGAAAACTTACTGTCAGTGACTGAAAACTCACAGTCAGTAACTGAAAACTCACTGTCAGTGACTAAAACCCCACTGTCAGTTACTGAAACCCCACTGTCAGTAACTGAAAACTCACTCTCAACAACTGAAAGCTCATCGTCATTAACTGAAAACCCACTTTCAGTAACTGAAAACTTACTGTCAGTGACTGAAAACTCACTGTCAGTAACTGAAAACTCATCATCAGTAACTGAAAACCCACTTTCAGTAACTGAAAACATACTGTCAGTGACTGAAAACTCACTGTCAGTAACTGAAAACTCATCATCAGTAACTGAAAACTCACTGTCAGTAACTGAAAACTCATCATCAGTAACTGAAAACCCACTGTCAGAAACTGAAAACTGACTGTTAGTTACTGAAACACATTGTCTGTGACTGAAAACCCATTTTTAGTTACTAAAACCCACTGTCAGTGACTGGAAACTCACTGTCAGTTATTGAAAACTCAGTCATTGACTATAAACCCCCTGTCAATTACTAAAAACTCATCATCAGTAACTGAAAACCCACTTTCAGTAACTGAAAACTTACTGTCAGTGACTAAAACCCCACTGTCAGTAACTAAAAACTAAAACCCCACTGTCAGTAACTGAAAACTCACAGTCATTGACTATAATCCAACTGTCAATAACTGAAAACTCATCATCAGTAACTGAAAACCCACTTTCAGTAACTGAAAACTTACTGTCAGTGAATGAAAACCCACTGTCAGTAACTGAAAACTCATTGTCAGTGACTGAAAACCCACTGTCAGTAACTGAAAACTTACTGTCAGTGACTGAAAACTCATCATCAGTAACTGTAAACCCACTGTCAGTAACTGAAAACTCATCATCAGTATCGAAGACCCACTTTCAGTTACTGAAAACTTACTGTCAGTGACTGAAAACTCACTGTCAGTAACTGAAAACTCATCGTCAGTGAGTGAACACCCACTGTCAGTTACTGAAAACCCACTTTCAGTAACTGAAAACTTACTGTCGGTGACTGAAAACTCACTCCCAATAACTGAAAACTCATCGTCAGTGACTGAACAACCACTGTCAGAAACTGAAAACTCACTGTTAGTTACTGAAACACATTGTCTGTGACTGAAAACCCATTTTCAGTTACTAAAACCCACTGTCAGTGATTGAAAACCTACTGCCAGTAACTGAAAACTCATTGTCAGCGACTGAACACCCACTGTCAGTGACTGAAAACTCACTGACAGTTACTGAAAACTCATCATCAGTAACTGAAAACCTACTTTCAGGAACTGAAAACTTATTGTCAGTGACTGAAAACACACTGTCAGTAACTGAAAACTCATCATCAGTAACTGAAAACCACTTTTCAGTTACTGAAAACTTACTGTCAGTGACTGAAAACTCAATGTCAGTAACTGAAAACTCATCATCAGTAACTGAAAACCCACTTTCAGTAACTGAAAACTTACTGTCAGTGACTGAAAACTCACTGTCAGTAACTGAAAACTCATCATCAGTAACTTAAAACCAACTTTCAGGAACTGAAAACTTAGTGTCAGTGACTGAAAACTCACTGTCAGTAACTGAAAACTCATCATCAGTAACTGAAAACCGTCTTTCAGTCACTGAAAACTTACTGTCAGTGACTGAAAGCTCACAGTCAGTAACTGAAAACTTACTGTCAGTGAATGAAAACTTACTGTCAGTGAATGAAAACTCACTGTCAGTAACTGAAAACTCATCATCAGTAACTGAAAACCGTCTTTCAGTAACTGAAAACTTACTGTCAGTGACTGAAAACTCACAGTCAGTAACTGAAAACTCACTGTCAGTGACTGAAAACTCATCATCAGTATTGAAGATCCACTTTCAGTAACTGAAAACTTACTGTCAGTGACTGAAAACTCACTCTCAATAACTGAAAACTCATCGTCAGTGACTGAACAACCACTGTCAGAAACTGAAAACTCACTGTTAGTTACTGAAACACATTGTCTGTGACTGAAAACCCATTTTCAGTTACTAAAACCCACTGTCAGTGATTGAAAACCTACTGCCAGTAACTGAAAACTCATTGTCAGCGACTGAACACCCACTGTCAGTGACTGAAAACTCACTGACAGTTACTGAAAACTCATCGTCAATAACTGAAAACCTACTTTCAGGAACTGAAAACTTATTGTCAGTGACTGAAAACACACTGTCAGAAACTGAAAACTCATCATCAGTAACTGAAAACCACTTTTAAGTTACTAAAAACTTACTGTCAGTGACTAAAAACTCAATGTCAGTAACTGAAAACTCAGCAACAGTAAAGAAAACCCACTTTCAGTAACTGAAAACTTACTGTCAGTAACTAAAAACTCATTTTCAGCGACTGAACACCCACTGTCAGTGACTGAAAACTCACTGTCAGTAACTGAAAACTCATCATCAGTAACTGAACACCCACTTTCAGTTACTGAAAACATACTGTCAGTGACTGAAAACTCAATGTCAGTAACTGAAAATTCATCATCAGTAATTGAAAACCCACTGTCAGAAGATGAAAACTCACTGTTAGTTACTGAAACACATTGTCTGTGACTGAAAACCCACTGTCAGTTACTGAAAACTTAGTCATTGACTATAAACCCCCTGTCAATTACTGAAAACTCATCATCAGTTACTGAAAATCCACTTTCAGTTACTAAAAACTTACTGTCAGTGACTGAAAAATCACTGTCAGTAACTGAAAACTCACTGTCAGTGACTGAAACCCCACTGTCAGTAACTGAAACCCCACTGCCAGTTACTGAAAACTCACAGTCATTGACTATAAACCCCCTGTCAATTACTGAAACCTCATCATCAGTAACTGAAAACCCACTTTCAGTAACTGAAAACTTACTGTCAGTGACTAAAACCCCACTGACAGTAACTGAAAACTAAAACCACACTGTCAGTAACTGAAAACTCACAGTCATTGACTATAATCCAACTGTCAATAACTGAAAACTCATCATCAGTAACTGAAAACCACCTTTTAGTAACTGAAAACTTACTGTCAGTGAATGAAAACCCACTGTCAGTAACTGAAAACTCATTGTCAGTGACTGAAAACCCACTGTTAGTAACTGAAAGCTTACTGTCAGTGACTGAAAACCCACTCTCAGTAACTAAAAACTCATCATTAGTAACTGAAAACCCACTTTTAGTAACTGAAAACATACTGTCAGTGACTGAAAACTCACTGTCAGTAACTGAAAACTCATCATCAGTAACTGAAAACCAACTTTCAGTTACTGATAACTAACTGTCAGTGACTGAAAACTCAATGTCAGTAACTGAAAACTCATCATCAGTAACTGAAAACCCACTTTCAGTAACTGAAAACTTACTGTCAGTGACTGAAAACTCACAGTCAGTAACTGAAATCTCACTGTCAGTGACTGAAACCCCACTGTCAGTAACTGAAACAACACTGTCAGTAACTGAAAACTCATCATCAGTAACTGAAAACCACCTTTCAGTAACTGAAAACTTTATGTCAGTGACTAAAACCCCACTGTCAGTAACTGAAAACTAAAACCCCACTGTCAGTAACTGAAAACTCACAGTCATTGACTATAATCCAACTGTCAATAACTGAAACCTATCATCAGTAACTGAAAACCCACTTTCAGTAACTGAAAACTTACTGTCAGTGAATGAAAACCCACTGTCAGTAACTGAAAACTCATTGTCAGTGACTGAAAACCCACTGTCAGTAACTGAAAACTTACTGTCAGTGACTGAAAACTCATCATCAGTAACTGAAAACCCACTGTCAGTAACTGAAAACTCATCATCAGTATTGAAGACCCACTTTCAGTTACTGAAAACTTACTGTCAGTGACTGAAAACTCACAGTCAGTTACTGAAAACTCACTGTCAGTGACTGAAACCCCACCTTTCAGTAACTGAAAACTTACTGTCAGTGAATGAAAACCCACTGTCAGTAACTGAAAACTCATTGCAGTGACTGAAAACCCACTGTCAGTAACTGAAAGCTTACTGTCAGTGACTGAAAACTCACTCTCAGTAACTAAAAACTCATCATTAGTAACTGAAAACCCACTTTTAGTAACTGAAAACATACTGTCAGTGACTGAAAACTCACTGTCAGTAACTGAAAACTCATCATCAGTAACTGAAAACCACCTTTCAGTTACTGATAACTAACTGTCAGTGACTGAAAACTCAATGTCAGTAACTGAAAACTCATCATCAGTAACTGATAACCCACTTTCAGTAACTGAAAACTTACTGTCAGTGACTGAAAACTCACAGTCAGTAACTGAAATCTCACTGTCAGTGACTGAAACCCCACTGTCAGTAACTGAAACCCCACTGTCAGTAATTGAAAACTCATCATCAGTAACTGAAAACCACCTTTCAGTAACTGAAAACTTACTGTCAGTGACTAAAACCCCACTGTCAGTAACTGAAAACTAAAACCCCACTGTCAGTAACTGAAAACTCACAGTCATTGACTATAATCCAACTGTCAATAACTGAAACCTATCATCAGTAACTGAAAACCCACTTTCAGTAACTGAAAACTTACTGTCAGTGAATGAAAACCCACTGTCAGTAACTGAAAACTCATCGTCAGCGACTGAACACCCACTGTCAGTGACTGAAAACTCACTGACAGTTACTGAAAACTCATCATCAGTAATTGAAAACCCACATTCAGGAACTGAAAACTTATTGTCAGTGACTGAAAACTCACTGTCAGTAACTGAAAACTCATCATCAGTAACTGAAAACCACCTTTCAGCTACTGAAAACTTACTGTCATTGACTAAAACCCCACTGTCAGTAACTGAAAACTCATCATCAGTAATTGAAAACCCTTTTTCAGTAACTAAAAACTTACTGTCAGTGACTGAAAACTCACTGTTAGTTACTGAAACACATTGTCTGTGACTGAAAACCCATTTTCAGTTACTAAAACCACCTGTCAGTGATTGAAAACCTACTGTCAGTAACTGAAAACTCATCTTCAGCGACTGAACACCCACTGTCAGTGACTGAAAACTCACTGTCAGTAACTGAAAACTCATCATCAGTAACTGAACACCCACTTTCAGTTACTGAAAACATACTGTCAGTGACTGAAAACTCAATGTCAGTAACTGAAAATTCATCATCAGTAATTGAAAACCCACTGTCAGAAGATGAAAACTCACTGTTAGTTACTGAAACACATTGTCTGTGACTGAAAACCCACTGTCAGTTACTAAAAACTTAGTCATTGACTATAAACCCCCTGTCAATTACTGAAAACTCATCATCAGTAACTGAAAATCCACTTTCAGTTACTAAAAACTTACTGTCAGTGACTGAAAAATCACTGTCAGTAACTGAAAACTCACTGTCAGTGACTGAAACCCCACTGTCAGTAACTGAAACCCCACTGCCAGTTACTGAAAACTCACAGTCATTGACTATAAACCCCCTGTCAATTACTGAAAACTCATCATCAGTAACTGAAAACTTACTGTCAGTGACTAAAACCCCACTGACAGTAACTGAAAACTAAAACCACACTGTCAGTAACTGAAAACTCACAGTCATTGACTATAATCCAACTGTTAATAACTGAAAACTCATCATTAGTAACTGAAAACCCACTTTTAGTAACTGAAAACATACTGTCAGTGACTGAAAACTCACTGTCAGTAACTGAAAACTCATCATCAGTAACTGAAAACCCACATTCAGGAACTGAAAACTTATTGTCAGTGACTGAAAACTCACTGTCAGTAACTGAAAACTCATCATCAGTAACTGAAAACCACCTTTCAGCTACTGAAAACTTACTGTCATTGACTAAAACCCCACTGTCAGTAACTGAAAACTCATCATCAGTAATTGAAAACCCTTTTTCAGTAACTAAAAACTTACTGTCAGTGACTGAAAACTCACTGTTAGTTACTGAAACACATTGTCTGTGACTGAAAACCCATTTTCAGTTACTAAAACCACCTGTCAGTGATTGAAAACCTACTGTCAGTAACTGAAAACTCATCTTCAGCGACTGAACACCCACTGTCAGTGACTGAAAACTCACTGTCAGTAACTGAAAACTCATCATCAGTAACTGAACACCCACTTTCAGTTACTGAAAACATACTGTCAGTGACTGAAAACTCAATGTCAGTAACTGAAAATTCATCATCAGTAATTGAAAACCCACTGTCAGAAGATGAAAACTCACTGTTAGTTACTGAAACACATTGTCTGTGACTGAAAACCCACTGTCAGTTACTAAAAACTTAGTCATTGACTATAAACCCCCTGTCAATTACTGAAAACTCATCATCAGTAACTGAAAATCCACTTTCAGTTACTAAAAACTTACTGTCAGTGACTGAAAAATCACTGTCAGTAACTGAAAACTCACTGTCAGTGACTGAAACCCCACTGTCAGTAACTGAAACCCCACTGCCAGTTACTGAAAACTCACAGTCATTGACTATAAACCCCCTGTCAATTACTGAAAACTCATCATCAGTAACTGAAAACTTACTGTCAGTGACTAAAACCCCACTGACAGTAACTGAAAACTAAAACCACACTGTCAGTAACTGAAAACTCACAGTCATTGACTATAATCCAACTGTTAATAACTGAAAACTCATCATCAGTAACTGAAAACCACCTTTTAGTAACTGAAAACTTACTGTCAGTGAATGAAAACCCACTGTCAGTATCTGAAAACTCATTGTCAGTGACTGAAAACCCACTGTCAGTAACTGAAAGCTTACTGTCAGTGACTGAAAACTTACTCTCAGTAACTAAAAACTCATCATTAGTAACTGAAAACCCACTTTTAGTAACTGAAAACATACTGTCAGTGACTGAAAACTCACTGTCAGTAACTGAAAACTCATCATCAGTAACTGAAAACCAACTTTCAGTTACTGATAACTAACTGTCAGTGACTGAAAACTCAATGTCAGTAACTGAAAACTCATCATCAGTAACTGAAAACCCACTTTCAGTAACTGAAAACTTACTGTCAGTGACTGAAAACTCACAGTCAGTAACTGAAATCTCACTGTCAGTGACTGAAACCCCACTGTCAGTAACTGAAACCCCACTGTCAGTAACTGAAAACTCATCATCAGTAACTGAAAACCACCTTTCAGTAACTGAAAACTTACTGTCAGTGACTAAAACCCCACTGTCAGTAACTGAAAACTAAAACCCCACTGTCAGTAACTGAAAACTCACAGTCATTGACTATAATCCAACTGTCAATAACTGAAACCTATCATCAGTAACTGAAAACCCACTTTCAGTAACTGAAAACTTACTGTCAGTGAATGAAAACCCACTGTCAGTAACTGAAAACTCATTGTCAGTGACTGAAAACCCACTGTCAGTAACTGAAAACTTACTGTCAGTGACTGAAAACTCATCATCAGTAACTGAAAACCCACTGTCAGTAACTGAAAACTCATCATCAGTATTGAAGACCCACTTTCAGTTACTGAAAACTTACTGTCAGTGACTGAAAACTCACAGTCAGTTACTGAAAACTCACTGTCAGTGACTGAAACCCCACCTTTCAGTAACTGAAAACTTACTGTCAGTGAATGAAAACCCACTGTCAGTAACTGAAAACTCATTGTCAGTGACTGAAAACCCACTGTCAGTAACTGAAAGCTTACTGTCAGTGACTGAAAACTCACTCTCAGTAACTAAAAACTCATCATTAGTAACTGAAAACCCACTTCTAGTAACTGAAAACATACTGTCAGTGACTGAAAACTCACTGTCAGTAACTGAAAACTCATCATCAGTAACTGAAAACCACCTTTCAGTTACTGATAACTAACTGTCAGTGACTGAAAA
This sequence comes from Scrobipalpa costella, assembly GCA_949820665.1. Classification (NCBI taxonomy): domain Eukaryota; kingdom Metazoa; phylum Arthropoda; class Insecta; order Lepidoptera; family Gelechiidae; genus Scrobipalpa; species Scrobipalpa costella. The sequence continues at coordinate 194,012 of OX463323.1, read as the reverse complement.
CTCAATGTCAGTAACTGAAAACTCATCATCAGTAACTGATAACCCACTTTCAGTAACTGAAAACTTACTGTCAGTGACTGAAAACTCACAGTCAGTAACTGAAATCTCACTGTCAGTGACTGAAACCCCACTGTCAGTAACTGAAACCCCACTGTCAGTAACTGAAAACTCATCATCAGTAACTGAAAACCACCTTTCAGTAACTGAAAACTTACTGTCAGTGACTAAAACCCCACTGTCAGTAACTGAAAACTAAAACCCCACTGTCAGTAACTGAAAACTCACAGTCATTGACTATAATCCAACTGTCAATAACTGAAACCTATCATCAGTAACTGAAAACCCACTTTCAGTAACTGAAAACTTACTGTCAGTGAATGAAAACCCACTGTCAGTAACTGAAAACTCATTGTCAGTGACTGAAAACCCACTGTCAGTAACTGAAAACTTACTGTCAGTGACTGAAAACTCACAGTCAGTTACTGAAAACTCACTGTCAGTGACTGAAACCCCACCTTTCAGTAACTGAAAACTTACTGTCAGTGAATGAAAACCCACTGTCAGTAACTGAAAACTCATTGTCAGTGACTGAAAACCCACTGTCAGTAACTGAAAGCTTACTGTCAGTGACTGAAAACTCACTCTCAGTAACTAAAAACTCATCATTAGTAACTGAAAACCCACTTTTAGTAACTGAAAACATACTGTCAGTGACTGAAAACTCACTGTCAGTAACTGAAAACTCATCATCAGTAACTGAAAACCACCTTTCAGTTACTGATAACTAACTGTCAGTGACTGAAAACTCAATGTCAGTAACTGAAAACTCATCATCAGTAACTGAAAACCCACTTTCAGTAACTGAAAACTTACTGTCAGTGACTGAAAACTCACAGTCCGTAACTGAAATCTCACTGTCAGTGACTGAAACCCCACTGTCAGTAACTGAAACCCTACTGTCAGTAACTGAAAACTCATCATCAGTAACTGAAAACCCACTTTCAGTAACTGAAAACTTACTGTCAGTGAATCAAAACTCACTGTGAGTAACTGAAAACTCATCATCAGTAACTGGAAATCGTCTTTCAGTAACTGAAAACTTACTGTCAGTGACTGAAAACTCACAGTCAGTAAATGAAAACTCACTGTCAGTGACTGAAACCGCACTGTCAGTGACTGAAACCCCACTGTCAGTTACTGAAACCCCACTGTCAGTAACTGAAAACTCACAGCAATTGACTATAAACCCACTGTCAATAACTGAAAACTCATCATCAGTAACTGAAAACCAACTTTCAGTAACTGAAAACTTACTGTCAGTGACTGAAAACTCACTGTCAGTAACTGAAAACTCATCATCAGTAACTGAAAACCCACTTTCAGTAACTGAAAACATACTGTCAGTGACTGAAAACTCACTGTCAGTAACTGAAAACTCATCATCAGTAACTGAAAACCCACTTTCAGTAACTGAAAAGTAACTGTCAGAAACTGAAAACTCACTGTCAGTAAATGAAAACTCATCATCAGTAACTGAAAACCCACTTTCAGTAACTGAAAACATACTGTCAGTGACTGAAATGTCACTGTCAGTAACTGAAAACTCATCATCAGTAACTGAAAACTCACTGTCAGTAACTGAAAACTCATCATCAGTAACTGAAAATCCACTGTCAGAAACTCAAAACTGACTGTTAGTTACTGAAACACATTGTCTGTGACTGAAAACCTACTGTCAGTAACTGAAAACTTCCTGTCAGTGACTGAAAAGTCACTCTCAATAACTGAAAACTCATCGTCAGTGACTGAACAACTACTGTCAGAAACTGAAAACTCACTGTTAGTTACTGAAACACATTGTCTGTGACTGAAAACCCATTTTCAGTTACTAAAACCCACTGTCAGTGATTGAAAACCTACTGTCAGTAACTGAAAACTCATCGTCAGCGACTGAACACCCACTGTCAGTGACTGAAAACTCACTGACAGTTACTGAAAACTCATCATCAGTAATTGAAAACCCACATTCAGGAACTGAAAACTTATTGTCAGTGACTGAAAACTCACTGTCAGTAACTGAAAACTCATCATCAGTAACTGAAAACCACCTTTCAGCTACTGAAAACTTACTGTCATTGACTAAAACCCCACTGTCAGTAACTGAAAACTCATCATCAGTAATTGAAAACCCTTTTTCAGTAACTAAAAACTTACTGTCAGTGACTGAAAACTCACTGTTAGTTACTGAAACACATTGTCTGTGACTGAAAACCCATTTTCAGTTACTAAAACCACCTGTCAGTGATTGAAAACCTACTGTCAGTAACTGAAAACTCATCTTCAGCGACTGAACACCCACTGTCAGTGACTGAAAACTCACTGTCAGTAACTGAAAACTCATCATCAGTAACTGAACACCCATTTTCAGTTACTGAAAACATACTGTCAGTGACTGAAAACTCACTGTCAGTAACTGAAAACTCATCATCAGTAACTGAAAACCCACTTTCAGTAACTGAAAACATACTGTCGGTGACTGAAAACTCACTGTCAGTAACTGAAAACTCATCATCAGTAACTGAAAACTCACTGTCAGTAACTGAAAACTCATAATCAGTAACTGAAAGTCCACAGTCAGAAACTGAAAACTCACTGTTAGTTACTGAAACACATTGTCTGTGACTGAAAACCCATTTTCAGTTACTAAAACCAACTGTCAGTGATTGTAAACTCACTGTAAGTAACGGAAAACTCATCATCAGTAACTGAACACCCACTTTAAGTTACTGAAAACGCACTGTTAGTTTCTGAAACACATTGTCTGTGACTGAAAACCTACTGTCAGTAACTGAAAACTTACTGTCAGTGACTGAAAACTCACTCTCAATAACTGAAAACTCATCGTCAGTGACTGAACAACTACTGTCAGAAACTGAAAACTCACTGTTAGTTACTGAAACACATTGTCTGTGACTGAAAACCCATTTTCAGTTACTAAAACCCACTGTCAGTGATTGAAAACCTACTGTCAGTAACTGAAAACTCATCGTCAGCGACTGAACACCCACTGTCAGTGACTGAAAACTCACTGACAGTTACTGAAAACTCATCATCAGTAATTGAAAACCCACATTCAGGAACTGAAAACTTATTGTCAGTGACTGAAAACTCACTGTCAGTAACTGAAAACTCATCATCAGTAACTGAAAACCACCTTTCAGCTACTGAAAACTTACTGTCATTGACTAAAACCCCACTGTCAGTAACTGAAAACTCATCATCAGTAATTGAAAACCCTTTTTCAGTAACTAAAAACTTACTGTCAGTGACTGAAAACTCACTGTTAGTTACTGAAACACATTGTCTGTGACTGAAAACCCATTTTCAGTTACTAAAACCACCTGTCAGTGATTGAAAACCTACTGTCAGTAACTGAAAACTCATCTTCAGCGACTGAACACCCACTCTCAGTGACTGAAAACTCACTGTCAGTAACTGAAAACTCATCATCAGTAACTGAACACCCACTTTCAGTTACTGAAAACATACTGTCAGTGACTGAAAACTCAATGTCAGTAACTGAAAATTCATCATCAGTAATTGAAAACCCACTGTCAGAAGATGAAAACTCACTGTTAGTTACTGAAACACATTGTCTGTGACTGAAAACCCACTGTCAGTTACTGAAAACTTAGTCATTGACTATAAAACCCCTGTCAATTACTGAAAACTCATCATCAGTTACTGAAAATCCACTTTCAGTTACTAAAAACTTACTGTCAGTGACTGAAAAATCACTGTCAGTAACTGAAAACTCACTGTCAGTGACTGAAACCCCACTGTCAGTAACTGAAACCCCACTGCCAGTTACTGAAAACTCACAGTCATTGACTATAAACCCCCTGTCAATTACTGAAAACTCATCATCAGTAACTGAAAACCCACTTTCAGTAACTGAAAACTTACTGTCAGTGACTAAAACCCCACTGACAGTAACTGAAAACTAAAACCACACTGTCAGTAACTGAAAACTCACAGTCATTGACTATAATCCAACTGTCAATAACTGAAAACTCATCATCAGTAACTGAAAACCACCTTTTAGTAACTGAAAACTTACTGTCAGTGAATGAAAACCCACTGTCAGTAACTGAAAACTCATTGTCAGTGACTGAAAACCCACTGTCAGTAACTGAAAGCTTACTGTCAGTGACTGAAAACTCACTCTCAGTAACTAAAAACTCATCATTAGTAACTGAAAACCCACTTTTAGTAACTGAAAACATACTGTCAGTGACTGAAATTTCACTGTCAGTAACTGAAAACTCATCATCAGTAACTGAAAACCAACTTTCAGTTACTGATAACTAACTGTCAGTGAATGAAAACTCAATGTCAGTAACTGAAAACTCATCATCAGTAACTGAAAACCCACTTTCAGTAACTGAAAACTTACTGTCAGTGACTGAAAACTCACAGTCAGTAACTGAAATCTCACTGTCAGTGACTGAAACCCCACTGTCAGTAACTGAAACCCCACTGTCAGTAACTGAAAACTCATCATCAGTAACTGAAAACCACCTTTCAGTAACTGAAAACTTACTGTCAGTGACTAAAACCCCACTGTCAGTAACTGAAAACTCACAGTCATTGACTATAATCCAACTGTCAATAACTGAAACCTATCATCAGTAACTGAAAACCCACTTTCAGTAACTGAAAACTTACTGTCAGTGAATGAAAACCCACTGTCAGTAACTGAAAACTCATTGTCAGTGACTGAAAACCCACTGCCAGTAACTGAAAACTTACTGTCAGTGACTGAAAACTCATCATCAGTAACTGAAAACCCACTGTCAGTAACTGAAAACTCATCATCAGTATTGAAGACCCACTTTCAGTTACTGAAAACTTACTGTCAGTGACTGAAAACTCACAGTCAGTTACTGAAAACTCACTGTCAGTGACTGAAACCCCACCTTTCAGTAATTGAAAACTTACTGTCAGTGAATGAAAACCCACTGTCAGTAACTGAAAACTCATTGTCAGTGACTGAAAACCCACTGTCAGTAACTGAAAGCTTACTGTCAGTGACTGAAAACTCACTCTCAGTAACTAAAAACTCATCATTAGTAACTGAAAACCCACTTTTAGTAACTGAAAACATACTGTCAGTGACTGAAAACTCACTGTCAGTAACTGAAAACTCATCATCAGTAACTGAAAACCACCTTTCAGTTACTGATAACTAACTGTCAGTGACTGAAAACTCAATGTCAGTAACTGAAAACTCATCATCAGTAACTGATAACCCACTTTCAGTAACTGAAAACTTACTGTCAGTGACTGAAAACTCACAGTCAGTAACTGAAATCTCACTGTCTGTGACTGAAAACCCATTTTCAGTTACTAAAACCCACTGTCAGTGATTGAAAACCTACTGTCAGTAACTGAAAACTCATCGTCAGCGACTGAACACCCACTGTCAGTGACTGAAAACTCACTGACAGTTACTGAAAACTCATCATCAGTAATTGAAAACCAACATTCAGGAACTGAAAACTTATTGTCAGTGACTGAAAACTCACTGTCAGTAACTGAAAACTCATCATCAGTAACTGAAAACCACCTTTCAGTTACTGAAAACTTACTGTCATTGACTGAAACCCCACTGTCAGTAACTGAAAACTCATCATCAGTAATTGAAAACCCTTTTTCAGTAACTAAAAACTTACTGTCAGTGACTGAAAACTCACTGTTAGTTACTGAAACACATTGTCTGTGACTGAAAACCCATTTTCAGTTACTAAAACCACCTGTCAGTGATTGAAAACCTACTGTCAGTAACTGAAAACTCATCTTCAGCGACTGAACACCCACTGTCAGTGACTGAAAACTCACTGTCAGTAACTGAAAACTCATCATCAGTAACTGAACACCAATTTTCAGTTACTGAAAACATACTGTCAGTGACTGAAAACTCACTGTCAGTAACTGAAAACTCATCATCAGTAACTGAAAACCCACTTTCAGTAACTGAAAACATACTGTCGGTGACTGAAAACTCACTGTCAGTAACTGAAAACTCATCATCAGTAACTGAAAACTCACTGTCAGTAACTGAAAACTCATAATCAGTAACTGAAAGTCCACAGTCAGAAACTGAAAACTCACTGTTAGTTACTGAAACACATTGTCTGTGACTGAAAACCCATTTTCAGTTACTAAAACCCACTGTCAGTGATTGTAAACTCACTGTAAGTAACGGAAAACATCATCAGTAACTGAACACCCACTTTAAGTTACTGAAAACTCACTGTTAGTTTCTGAAACACATTGTCTGTGACTGAAAACCTACTGTCAGTAACTGAAAACTTACTGTCAGTGACTGAAAACTCACTCTCAATAACTGAAAACTCATCGTCAGTGACTGAACAACTACTGTCAGAAACTGAAAACTCACTGTTAGTTACTGAAACACATTGTCTGTGACTGAAAACCCATTTTCAGTTACTAAAACCCACTGTCAGTGATTGAAAACCTACTGTCAGTAACTGAAAACTCATCGTCAGCGACTGAACACCCACTGTCAGTGACTGAAAACTCACTGACAGTTACTGAAAACTCATCATCAGTAATTGAAAACCCACATTCAGGAACTGAAAACTTATTGTCAGTGACTGAAAACTCACTGTCAGTAACTGAAAACTCATCATCAGTAACTGAAAACCACCTTTCAGCTACTGAAAACTTACTGTCATTGACTAAAACCCCACTGTCAGTAACTGAAAACTCATCATCAGTAATTGAAAACCCTTTTTCAGTAACTAAAAACTTACTGTCAGTGACTGAAAACTCACTGTTAGTTACTGAAACACATTGTCTGTGACTGAAAACCCATTTTCAGTTACTAAAACCACCTGTCAGTGATTGAAAACCTACTGTCAGTAACTGAAAACTCATCTTCAGCGACTGAACACCCACTGTCAGTGACTGAAAACTCACTGTCAGTAACTGAAAACTCATCATCAGTAACTGAACACCCACTTTCAGTTACTGAAAACATACTGTCAGTGACTGAAAACTCAATGTCAGTAACTGAAAATTCATCATCAGTAATTGAAAACCCACTGTCAGAAGATGAAAACTCACTGTTAGTTACTGAAACACATTGTCTGTGACTGAAAACCCACTGTCAGTTACTGAAAACTTAGTCATTGACTATAAAACCCCTGTCAATTACTGAAAACTCATCATCAGTTACTGAAAATCCACTTTCAGTTACTAAAAACTTACTGTCAGTGACTGAAAAATCACTGTCAGTAACTGAAAACTCACTGTCAGTGACTGAAACCCCACTGTCAGTAACTGAAACCCCACTGCCAGTTACTGAAAACTCACAGTCATTGACTATAAACCCCCTGTCAATTACTGAAAACTCATCATCAGTAACTGAAAACCCACTTTCAGTAACTGAAAACTTACTGTCAGTGACTAAAACCCCACTGACAGTAACTGAAAACTAAAACCACACTGTCAGTAACTGAAAACTCACAGTCATTGACTATAATCCAACTGTCAATTACTGAAAACTCATCATCAGTAACTGAAAACCACCTTTTAGTAACTGAAAACTTACTGTCAGTGAATGAAAACCCACTGTCAGTAACTGAAAACTCATTGTCAGTGACTGAAAACCCACTGTCAGTAACTGAAAGCTTACTGTCAGTGACTGAAAACTCACTCTCAGTAACTAAAAACTCATCATTAGTAACTGAAAACCCACTTTTAGTAACTGAAAACATACTGTCAGTGACTGAAATTTCACTGTCAGTAACTGAAAACTCATCATCAGTAACTGAAAACCAACTTTCAGTTACTGATAACTAACTGTCAGTGAATGAAAACTCAATGTCAGTAACTGAAAACTCATCATCAGTAACTGAAAACCCACTTTCAGTAACTGAAAAATTACTGTCAGTGACTGAAAACTCACAGTCAGTAACTGAAATCTCACTGTCAGTGACTGAAACCCCACTGTCAGTAACTGAAACCCCACTGTCAGTAACTGAAAACTCATCATCAGTAACTGAAAACCACCTTTCAGTAACTGAAAACTTACTGTCAGTGACTAAAACCCCACTGTCAGTAACTGAAAACTAAAACCCCACTGTCAGTAACTGAAAACTCACAGTCATTGACTATAATCCAACTGTCAATAACTGAAACCTATCATCAGTAACTGAAAACCCACTTTCAGTAACTGAAAACTTACTGTCAGTGAATGAAAACCCACTGTCAGTAACTGAAAACTCATTGTCAGTGACTGAAAACCCACTGTCAGTAACTGAAAACTTACTGTCAGTGACTGAAAACTCATCATCAGTAACTGAAAACCCACTGTCAGTAACTGAAAACTCATCATCAGTATTGAAGACCCACTTTCAGTTACTGAAAACTTACTGTCAGTGACTGAAAACTCACAGTCAGTTACTGAAAACTCACTGTCAGTGACTGAAACCCCACCTTTCAGTAACTGAAAACTTACTGTCAGTGAATGAAAACCCACTGTCAGTAACTGAAAACTCATTGTCAGTGACTGAAAACCCACTGTCAGTAACTGGAAGCTTACTGTCAGTGACTGAAAACTCACTCTCAGTAACTAAAAACTCATCATTAGTAACTGAAAACCCACTTTTAGTAACTGAAAACATACTGTCAGTGACTGAAAACTCACTGTCAGTAACTGAAATCTCATCATCAGTAACTGAAAACCACCTTTCAGTTACTGATAACTAACTGTCAGTGACTGAAAACTAAATGTCAGTAACTGAAAACTCATCATCAGTAACTGATAACCCACTTTCAGTAACTGAAAACTTACTGTCAGTGACTGAAAACTCACAGTCAGTAACTGAAATCTCACTGTCAGTGACTGAAACCCCACTGTCAGTAACTGAAACCCCACTGTCAGTAACTGAAAACTCATCATCAGTAACTGAAAACCACCTTTCAGTAACTGAAAACTTACTGTCAGTGACTAAAACCCCACTGTCAGTAACTGAAAACTAAAACCCCACTGTCAGTAACTGAAAACTCACAGTCATTGACTATAATCCAACTGTCAATAACTGAAACCTATCATCAGTAACTGAAAACCCACTTTCAGTAACTGAAAACTTACTGTCAGTGAATGAAAACCCACTGTCAGTAACTGAAAACTCATCGTCAGCGACTGAACACCCACTGTCAGTGACTGAAAACTCACTGACAGTTACTGAAAACTCATCATCAGTAATTGAAAACCCACATTCAGGAACTGAAAACTTATTGTCAGTGACTGAAAACTCACTGTCAGTAACTGAAAACTCATCATCAGTAACTGAAAACCACCTTTCAGCTACTGAAAACTTACTGTCATTGACTAAAACCCCACTGTCAGTAACTGAAAACTCATCATCAGTAATTGAAAACCCTTTTTCAGTAACTAAAAACTTACTGTCAGTGACTGAAAACTCACTGTTAGTTACTGAAACACATTGTCTGTGACTGAAAACCCATTTTCAGTTACTAAAACCACCTGTCAGTGATTGAAAACCTACTGTCAGTAACTGAAAACTCATCTTCAGCGACTGAACACCCACTGTCAGTGACTGAAAACTCACTGTCAGTAACTGAAAACTCATCATCAGTAACTGAACACCCACTTTCAGTTACTGAAAACATACTGTCAGTGACTGAAAACTCAATGTCAGTAACTGAAAATTCATCATCAGTAATTGAAAACCCACTGTCAGAAGATGAAAACTCACTGTTAGTTACTGAAACACATTGTCTGTGACTGAAAACCCACTGTCAGTTACTAAAAACTTAGTCATTGACTATAAACCCCCTGTCAATTACTGAAAACTCATCATCAGTAACTGAAAATCCACTTTCAGTTACTAAAAACTTACTGTCAGTGACTGAAAAATCACTGTCAGTAACTGAAAACTCACTGTCAGTGACTGAAACCCCACTGTCAGTAACTGAAACCCCACTGCCAGTTACTGAAAACTCACAGTCATTGACTATAAACCCCCTGTCAATTACTGAAAACTCATCATCAGTAACTGAAAACCCACTTTCAGTAACTGAAAACTTACTGTCAGTGACTAAAACCCCACTGACAGTAACTGAAAACTAAAACCACACTGTCAGTAACTGAAAACTCACAGTCATTGACTATAATCCAACTGTCAATAACTGAAAACTCATCATCAGTAACTGAAAACCACCTTTTAGTAACTGAAAACTTACTGTCAGTGAATGAAAACCCACTGTCAGTAACTGAAAACTCATTGTCAGTGACTGAAAACCCACTGTCAGTAACTGAAAGCTTACTGTCAGTGACTGAAAACTCACTCTCAGTAACTAAAAACTCATCATTAGTAACTGAAAACCCACTTTTAGTAACTGAAAACATACTGTCAGTGACTGAAATTTCACTGTCAGTAACTGAAAACTCATCATCAGTAACTGAAAACCAACTTTCAGTTACTGATAACTAACTGTCAGTGAATGAAAACTCAATGTCAGTAACTGAAAACTCATCATCAGTAACTGAAAACCCACTTTCAGTAACTGAAAACTTACTGTCAGTGACTGAAAACTCACAGTCAGTAACTGAAATCTCACTGTCAGTGACTGAAACCCCACTGTCAGTAACTGAAACCCCACTGTCAGTAACTGAAAACTCATCATCAGTAACTGAAAACCACCTTTCAGTAACTGAAAACTTACTGTCAGTGACTAAAACCCCACTGTCAGTAACTGAAAACTAAAACCCCACTGTCAGTAACTGAAAACTCACAGTCATTGACTATAATCCAACTGTCAATAACTGAAACCTATCATCAGTAACTGAAAACCCACTTTCAGTAACTGAAAACTTACTGTCAGTGAATGAAAACCCACTGTCAGTAACTGAAAACTCATTGTCAGTGACTGAAAACCCACTGTCAGTAACTGAAAACTTACTGTCAGTGACTGAAAACTCATCATCAGTAACTGAAAACCCACTGTCAGTAACTGAAAACTCATCATCAGTATTGAAGACCCACTTTCAGTTACTGAAAACTTACTGTCAGTGACTGAAAACTCACAGTCAGTTACTGAAAACTCACTGTCAGTGACTGAAACCCCACCTTTCAGTAACTGAAAACTTACTGTCAGTGAATGAAAACCCACTGTCAGTAACTGAAAACTAATTGTCAGTGACTGAAAACCCACTGTCAGTAACTGGAAGCTTACTGTCAGTGACTGAAAACTCACTCTCAGTAACTAAAAACTCATCATTAGTAACTGAAAACCCACTTTTAGTAACTGAAAACATACTGTCAGTGACTGAAAACTCACTGTCAGTAACTGAAAACTCATCATCAGTAACTGAAAACCACCTTTCAGTTACTGATAACTAACTGTCAGTGACTGAAAACTCAATGTCAGTAACTGAAAACTCATCATCAGTAACTGATAACCCACTTTCAGTAACTGAAAACTTACTGTCAGTGACTGAAAACTCACAGTCAGTAACTGAAATCTCACTGTCAGTGACTGAAACCCCACTGTCAGTAACTGAAACCCCACTGTCAGTAACTGAAAACTCATCATCAGTAACTGAAACCACCTTTCAGTAACTGAAAACTTACTGTCAGTGACTAAAACCCCACTGTCAGTAACTGAAAACTAAAACCCCACTGTCAGTAACTGAAAACTCATCATCAGTAATTGAAAACCCTTTTTCAGTAACTAAAAACTTACTGTCAGTGACTGAAAACTCACTGTTAGTTACTGAAACACATTGTCTGTGACTGAAAACCCATTTTCAGTTACTAAAACCACCTGTCAGTGATTGAAAACCTACTGTCAGTAACTGAAAACTCATCTTCAGCGACTGAACACCCACTGTCAGTGACTGAAAACTCACTGTCAGTAACTGAAAACTCATCATCAGTAACTGAACACCCACTTTCAGTTACTGAAAACATACTGTCAGTGACTGAAAACTCAATGTCAGTAACTGAAAATTCATCATCAGTAATTGAAAACCCACTGTCAGAAGATGAAAACTCACTGTTAGTTACTGAAACACATTGTCTGTGACTGAAAACCCACTGTCAGTTACTGAAAACTTAGTCATTGACTATAAAACCCCTGTCAATTACTGAAAACTCATCATCAGTTACTGAAAATCCACTTTCAGTTACTAAAAACTTACTGTCAGTGACTGAAAAATCACTGTCAGTAACTGAAAACTCACTGTCAGTGACTGAAACCCCACTGTCAGTAACTGAAACCCCACTGCCAGTTACTGAAAACTCACAGTCATTGACTATAAACCCCCTGTCAATTACTGAAAACTCATCATCAGTAACTGAAAACCCACTTTCAGTAACTGAAAACTTACTGTCAGTGACTAAAACCCCACTGACAGTAACTGAAAACTAAAACCACACTGTCAGTAACTGAAAACTCACAGTCATTGACTATAATCCAACTGTCAATAACTGAAAACTCATCATCAGTAACTGAAAACCACCTTTTAGTAACTGAAAACTTACTGTCAGTGAATGAAAACCCACTGTCAGTAACTGAAAACTCATTGTCAGTGACTGAAAACCCACTGTCAGTAACTGAAAGCTTACTGTCAGTGACTGAAAACTCACTCTCAGTAACTAAAAACTCATCATTAGTAACTGAAAACCCACTTTTAGTAACTGAAAACATACTGTCAGTGACTGAAATTTCACTGTCAGTAACTGAAAACTCATCATCAGTAACTGAAAACCAACTTTCAGTTACTGATAACTAACTGTCAGTGAATGAAAACTCAATGTCAGTAACTGAAAACTCATCATCAGTAACTGAAAACCCACTTTCAGTAACTGAAAACTTACTGTCAGTGACTGAAAACTCACAGTCAGTAACTGAAATCTCACTGTCAGTGACTGAAACCCCACTGTCAGTAACTGAAACCCCACTGTCAGTAACTGAAAACTCATCATCAGTAACTGAAAACCACCTTTCAGTAACTGAAAACTTACTGTCAGTGACTAAAACCCCACTGTCAGTAACTGAAAACTCACAGTCATTGACTATAATCCAACTGTCAATAACTGAAACCTATCATCAGTAACTGAAAACCCACTTTCAGTAACTGAAAACTTACTGTCAGTGAATGAAAACCCACTGTCAGTAACTGAAAACTCATTGTCAGTGACTGAAAACCCACTGCCAGTAACTGAAAACTTACTGTCAGTGACTGAAAACTCATCATCAGTAACTGAAAACCCACTGTCAGTAACTGAAAACTCATCATCAGTATTGAAGACCCACTTTCAGTTACTGAAAACTTACTGTCAGTGACTGAAAACTCACAGTCAGTTACTGAAAACTCACTGTCAGTGACTGAAACCCCACCTTTCAGTAATTGAAAACTTACTGTCAGTGAATGAAAACCCACTGTCAGTAACTGAAAACTCATTGTCAGTGACTGAAAACCCACTGTCAGTAACTGAAAGCTTACTGTCAGTGACTGAAAACTCACTCTCAGTAACTAAAAACTCATCATTAGTAACTGAAAACCCACTTTTAGTAACTGAAAACATACTGTCAGTGACTGAAAACTCACTGTCAGTAACTGAAAACTCATCATCAGTAACTGAAAACCACCTTTCAGTTACTGATAACTAACTGTCAGTGACTGAAAACTCAATGTCAGTAACTGAAAACTCATCATCAGTAACTGATAACCCACTTTCAGTAACTGAAAACTTACTGTCAGTGACTGAAAACTCACAGTCAGTAACTGAAATCTCACTGTCTGTGACTGAAAACCCATTTTCAGTTACTAAAACCCACTGTCAGTGATTGAAAACCTACTGTCAGTAACTGAAAACTCATCGTCAGCGACTGAACACCCACTGTCAGTGACTGAAAACTCACTGACAGTTACTGAAAACTCATCATCAGTAATTGAAAACCAACATTCAGGAACTGAAAACTTATTGTCAGTGACTGAAAACTCACTGTCAGTAACTGAAAACTCATCATCAGTAACTGAAAACCACCTTTCAGTTACTGAAAACTTACTGTCATTGACTGAAACCCCACTGTCAGTAACTGAAAACTCATCATCAGTAATTGAAAACCCTTTTTCAGTAACTAAAAACTTACTGTCAGTGACTGAAAACTCACTGTTAGTTACTGAAACACATTGTCTGTGACTGAAAACCCATTTTCAGTTACTAAAACCACCTGTCAGTGATTGAAAACCTACTGTCAGTAACTGAAAACTCATCTTCAGCGACTGAACACCCACTGTCAGTGACTGAAAACTCACTGTCAGTAACTGAAAACTCATCATCAGTAACTGAACACCAATTTTCAGTTACTGAAAACATACTGTCAGTGACTGAAAACTCACTGTCAGTAACTGAAAACTCATCATCAGTAACTGAAAACCCACTTTCAGTAACTGAAAACATACTGTCGGTGACTGAAAACTCACTGTCAGTAACTGAAAACTCATCATCAGTAACTGAAAACTCACTGTCAGTAACTGAAAACTCATAATCAGTAACTGAAAGTCCACAGTCAGAAACTGAAAACTCACTGTTAGTTACTGAAACACATTGTCTGTGACTGAAAACCCATTTTCAGTTACTAAAACCCACTGTCAGTGATTGTAAACTCACTGTAAGTAACGGAAAACATCATCAGTAACTGAACACCCACTTTAAGTTACTGAAAACTCACTGTTAGTTTCTGAAACACATTGTCTGTGACTGAAAACCTACTGTCAGTAACTGAAAACTTACTGTCAGTGACTGAAAACTCACTCTCAATAACTGAAAACTCATCGTCAGTGACTGAACAACTACTGTCAGAAACTGAAAACTCACTGTTAGTTACTGAAACACATTGTCTGTGACTGAAAACCCATTTTCAGTTACTAAAACCCACTGTCAGTGATTGAAAACCTACTGTCAGTAACTGAAAACTCATCGTCAGCGACTGAACACCCACTGTCAGTGACTGAAAACTCACTGACAGTTACTGAAAACTCATCATCAGTAATTGAAAACCCACATTCAGGAACTGAAAACTTATTGTCAGTGACTGAAAACTCACTGTCAGTAACTGAAAACTCATCATCAGTAACTGAAAACCACCTTTCAGCTACTGAAAACTTACTGTCATTGACTAAAACCCCACTGTCAGTAACTGAAAACTCATCATCAGTAATTGAAAACCCTTTTTCAGTAACTAAAAACTTACTGTCAGTGACTGAAAACTCACTGTTAGTTACTGAAACACATTGTCTGTGACTGAAAACCCATTTTCAGTTACTAAAACCACCTGTCAGTGATTGAAAACCTACTGTCAGTAACTGAAAACTCATCTTCAGCGACTGAACACCCACTGTCAGTGACTGAAAACTCACTGTCAGTAACTGAAAACTCATCATCAGTAACTGAACACCCACTTTCAGTTACTGAAAACATACTGTCAGTGACTGAAAACTCAATGTCAGTAACTGAAAATTCATCATCAGTAATTGAAAACCCACTGTCAGAAGATGAAAACTCACTGTTAGTTACTGAAACACATTGTCTGTGACTGAAAACCCACTGTCAGTTACTGAAAACTTAGTCATTGACTATAAAACCCCTGTCAATTACTGAAAACTCATCATCAGTTACTGAAAATCCACTTTCAGTTACTAAAAACTTACTGTCAGTGACTGAAAAATCACTGTCAGTAACTGAAAACTCACTGTCAGTGACTGAAACCCCACTGTCAGTAACTGAAACCCCACTGCCAGTTACTGAAAACTCACAGTCATTGACTATAAACCCCCTGTCAATTACTGAAAACTCATCATCAGTAACTGAAAACCCACTTTCAGTAACTGAAAACTTACTGTCAGTGACTAAAACCCCACTGACAGTAACTGAAAACTAAAACCACACTGTCAGTAACTGAAAACTCACAGTCATTGACTATAATCCAACTGTCAATTACTGAAAACTCATCATCAGTAACTGAAAACCACCTTTTAGTAACTGAAAACTTACTGTCAGTGAATGAAAACCCACTGTCAGTAACTGAAAACTCATTGTCAGTGACTGAAAACCCACTGTCAGTAACTGAAAGCTTACTGTCAGTGACTGAAAACTCACTCTCAGTAACTAAAAACTCATCATTAGTAACTGAAAACCCACTTTTAGTAACTGAAAACATACTGTCAGTGACTGAAATTTCACTGTCAGTAACTGAAAACTCATCATCAGTAACTGAAAACCAACTTTCAGTTACTGATAACTAACTGTCAGTGAATGAAAACTCAATGTCAGTAACTGAAAACTCATCATCAGTAACTGAAAACCCACTTTCAGTAACTGAAAAATTACTGTCAGTGACTGAAAACTCACAGTCAGTAACTGAAATCTCACTGTCAGTGACTGAAACCCCACTGTCAGTAACTGAAACCCCACTGTCAGTAACTGAAAACTCATCATCAGTAACTGAAAACCACCTTTCAGTAACTGAAAACTTACTGTCAGTGACTAAAACCCCACTGTCAGTAACTGAAAACTAAAACCCCACTGTCAGTAACTGAAAACTCACAGTCATTGACTATAATCCAACTGTCAATAACTGAAACCTATCATCAGTAACTGAAAACCCACTTTCAGTAACTGAAAACTTACTGTCAGTGAATGAAAACCCACTGTCAGTAACTGAAAACTCATTGTCAGTGACTGAAAACCCACTGTCAGTAACTGAAAACTTACTGTCAGTGACTGAAAACTCATCATCAGTAACTGAAAACCCACTGTCAGTAACTGAAAACTCATCATCAGTATTGAAGACCCACTTTCAGTTACTGAAAACTTACTGTCAGTGACTGAAAACTCACAGTCAGTTACTGAAAACTCACTGTCAGTGACTGAAACCCCACCTTTCAGTAACTGAAAACTTACTGTCAGTGAATGAAAACCCACTGTCAGTAACTGAAAACTCATTGTCAGTGACTGAAAACCCACTGTCAGTAACTGGAAGCTTACTGTCAGTGACTGAAAACTCACTCTCAGTAACTAAAAACTCATCATTAGTAACTGAAAACCCACTTTTAGTAACTGAAAACATACTGTCAGTGACTGAAAACTCACTGTCAGTAACTGAAATCTCATCATCAGTAACTGAAAACCACCTTTCAGTTACTGATAACTAACTGTCAGTGACTGAAAACTAAATGTCAGTAACTGAAAACTCATCATCAGTAACTGATAACCCACTTTCAGTAACTGAAAACTTACTGTCAGTGACTGAAAACTCACAGTCAGTAACTGAAATCTCACTGTCAGTGACTGAAACCCCACTGTCAGTAACTGAAACCCCACTGTCAGTAACTGAAAACTCATCATCAGTAACTGAAAACCACCTTTCAGTAACTGAAAACTTACTGTCAGTGACTAAAACCCCACTGTCAGTAACTGAAAACTAAAACCCCACTGTCAGTAACTGAAAACTCACAGTCATTGACTATAATCCAACTGTCAATAACTGAAACCTATCATCAGTAACTGAAAACCCACTTTCAGTAACTGAAAACTTACTGTCAGTGAATGAAAACCCACTGTCAGTAACTGAAAACTCATCGTCAGCGACTGAACACCCACTGTCAGTGACTGAAAACTCACTGACAGTTACTGAAAACTCATCATCAGTAATTGAAAACCCACATTCAGGAACTGAAAACTTATTGTCAGTGACTGAAAACTCACTGTCAGTAACTGAAAACTCATCATCAGTAACTGAAAACCACCTTTCAGCTACTGAAAACTTACTGTCATTGACTAAAACCCCACTGTCAGTAACTGAAAACTCATCATCAGTAATTGAAAACCCTTTTTCAGTAACTAAAAACTTACTGTCAGTGACTGAAAACTCACTGTTAGTTACTGAAACACATTGTCTGTGACTGAAAACCCATTTTCAGTTACTAAAACCACCTGTCAGTGATTGAAAACCTACTGTCAGTAACTGAAAACTCATCTTCAGCGACTGAACACCCACTGTCAGTGACTGAAAACTCACTGTCAGTAACTGAAAACTCATCATCAGTAACTGAACACCCACTTTCAGTTACTGAAAACATACTGTCAGTGACTGAAAACTCAATGTCAGTAACTGAAAATTCATCATCAGTAATTGAAAACCCACTGTCAGAAGATGAAAACTCACTGTTAGTTACTGAAACACATTGTCTGTGACTGAAAACCCACTGTCAGTTACTAAAAACTTAGTCATTGACTATAAACCCCCTGTCAATTACTGAAAACTCATCATCAGTAACTGAAAATCCACTTTCAGTTACTAAAAACTTACTGTCAGTGACTGAAAAATCACTGTCAGTAACTGAAAACTCACTGTCAGTGACTGAAACCCCACTGTCAGTAACTGAAACCCCACTGCCAGTTACTGAAAACTCACAGTCATTGACTATAAACCCCCTGTCAATTACTGAAAACTCATCATCAGTAACTGAAAACCCACTTTCAGTAACTGAAAACTTACTGTCAGTGACTAAAACCCCACTGACAGTAACTGAAAACTAAAACCACACTGTCAGTAACTGAAAACTCACAGTCATTGACTATAATCCAACTGTCAATAACTGAAAACTCATCATCAGTAACTGAAAACCACCTTTTAGTAACTGAAAACTTACTGTCAGTGAATGAAAACCCACTGTCAGTAACTGAAAACTCATTGTCAGTGACTGAAAACCCACTGTCAGTAACTGAAAGCTTACTGTCAGTGACTGAAAACTCACTCTCAGTAACTAAAAACTCATCATTAGTAACTGAAAACCCACTTTTAGTAACTGAAAACATACTGTCAGTGACTGAAATTTCACTGTCAGTAACTGAAAACTCATCATCAGTAACTGAAAACCAACTTTCAGTTACTGATAACTAACTGTCAGTGAATGAAAACTCAATGTCAGTAACTGAAAACTCATCATCAGTAACTGAAAACCCACTTTCAGTAACTGAAAACTTACTGTCAGTGACTGAAAACTCACAGTCAGTAACTGAAATCTCACTGTCAGTGACTGAAACCCCACTGTCAGTAACTGAAACCCCACTGTCAGTAACTGAAAACTCATCATCAGTAACTGAAAACCACCTTTCAGTAACTGAAAACTTACTGTCAGTGACTAAAACCCCACTGTCAGTAACTGAAAACTAAAACCCCACTGTCAGTAACTGAAAACTCACAGTCATTGACTATAATCCAACTGTCAATAACTGAAACCTATCATCAGTAACTGAAAACCCACTTTCAGTAACTGAAAACTTACTGTCAGTGAATGAAAACCCACTGTCAGTAACTGAAAACTCATTGTCAGTGACTGAAAACCCACTGTCAGTAACTGAAAACTTACTGTCAGTGACTGAAAACTCATCATCAGTAACTGAAAACCCACTGTCAGTAACTGAAAACTCATCATCAGTATTGAAGACCCACTTTCAGTTACTGAAAACTTACTGTCAGTGACTGAAAACTCACAGTCAGTTACTGAAAACTCACTGTCAGTGACTGAAACCCCACCTTTCAGTAACTGAAAACTTACTGTCAGTGAATGAAAACCCACTGTCAGTAACTGAAAACTAATTGTCAGTGACTGAAAACCCACTGTCAGTAACTGGAAGCTTACTGTCAGTGACTGAAAACTCACTCTCAGTAACTAAAAACTCATCATTAGTAACTGAAAACCCACTTTTAGTAACTGAAAACATACTGTCAGTGACTGAAAACTCACTGTCAGTAACTGAAAACTCATCATCAGTAACTGAAAACCACCTTTCAGTTACTGATAACTAACTGTCAGTGACTGAAAACTCAATGTCAGTAACTGAAAACTCATCATCAGTAACTGATAACCCACTTTCAGTAACTGAAAACTTACTGTCAGTGACTGAAAACTCACAGTCAGTAACTGAAATCTCACTGTCAGTGACTGAAACCCCACTGTCAGTAACTGAAACCCCACTGTCAGTAACTGAAAACTCATCATCAGTAACTGAAACCACCTTTCAGTAACTGAAAACTTACTGTCAGTGACTAAAACCCCACTGTCAGTAACTGAAAACTAAAACCCCACTGTCAGTAACTGAAAACTCACAGTCATTGACTATAATCCAACTGTCAATAACTGAAACCTATCATCAGTAACTGAAAACCCACTTTCAGTAACTGAAAACTTACTGTCAGTGAATGAAAACCCACTGTCAGTAACTGAAAACTCATCGTCAGCGACTGAACACCCACTGTCAGTGACTGAAAACTCACTGACAGTTACTGAAAACTCATCATCAGTAATTGAAAACCCACATTCAGGAACTGAAAACTTATTGTCAGTGACTGAAAACTCACTGTCAGTAACTGAAAACTCATCATCAGTAACTGAAAACCACCTTTCAGCTACTGAAAACTTACTGTCATTGACTAAAACCCCACTGTCAGTAACTGAAAACTCATCATCAGTAATTGAAAACCCTTTTTCAGTAACTAAAAACTTACTGTCAGTGACTGAAAACTCACTGTTAGTTACTGAAACACATTGTCTGTGACTGAAAACCCATTTTCAGTTACTAAAACCACCTGTCAGTGATTGAAAACCTACTGTCAGTAACTGAAAACTCATCTTCAGCGACTGAACACCCACTGTCAGTGACTGAAAACTCACTGTCAGTAACTGAAAACTCATCATCAGTAACTGAACACCCACTTTCAGTTACTGAAAACATACTGTCAGTGACTGAAAACTCAATGTCAGTAACTGAAAATTCATCATCAGTAATTGAAAACCCACTGTCAGAAGATGAAAACTCACTGTTAGTTACTGAAACACATTGTCTGTGACTGAAAACCCACTGTCAGTTACTAAAAACTTAGTCATTGACTATAAACCCCCTGTCAATTACTGAAAACTCATCATCAGTAACTGAAAATCCACTTTCAGTTACTAAAAACTTACTGTCAGTGACTGAAAAATCACTGTCAGTAACTGAAAACTCACTGTCAGTGACTGAAACCCCACTGTCAGTAACTGAAACCCCACTGCCAGTTACTGAAAACTCACAGTCATTGACTATAAACCCCCTGTCAATTACTGAAAACTCATCATCAGTAACTGAAAACCCACTTTCAGTAACTGAAAACTTACTGTCAGTGACTAAAACCCCACTGACAGTAACTGAAAACTAAAACCACACTGTCAGTAACTGAAAACTCACAGTCATTGACTATAATCCAACTGTCAATAACTGAAAACTCATCATCAGTAACTGAAAACCACCTTTTAGTAACTGAAAACTTACTGTCAGTGAATGAAAACCCACTGTCAGTAACTGAAAACTCATTGTCAGTGACTGAAAACCCACTGTCAGTAACTGAAAGCTTACTGTCAGTGACTGAAAACTCACTCTCAGTAACTAAAAACTCATCATTAGTAACTGAAAACCCACTTTTAGTAACTGAAAACATACTGTCAGTGACTGAAAACTCACTGTCAGTAACTGAAAACTCATCATCAGTAACTGAAAACCAACTTTCAGTTACTGATAACTAACTGTCAGTGACTGAAAACTCAATGTCAGTAACTGAAAACTCATCATCAGTAACTGAAAACCCACTTTCAGTAACTGAAAACTTACTGTCAGTGACTGAAAACTCACAGTCAGTAACTGAAATCTCACTGTCAGTGACTGAAACCCCACTGTCAGTAACTGAAACCCCACTGTCAGTAACTGAAAACTCATCATCAGTAACTGAAAACCACCTTTCAGTAACTGAAAACTTACTGTCAGTGACTAAAACCCCACTGTCAGTAACTGAAAACTAAAACCCCACTGTCAGTAACTGAAAACTCACAGTCATTGACTATAATCCAACTGTCAATAACTGAAACCTATCATCAGTAACTGAAAACCCACTTTCAGTAACTGAAAACTTACTGTCAGTGAATGAAAACCCACTGTCAGTAACTGAAAACTCATTGTCAGTGACTGAAAACCCACTGTCAGTAACTGAAAACTTACTGTCAGTGACTGAAAACTCATCATCAGTAACTGAAAACCCACTGTCAGTAACTGAAAACTCATCATCAGTATTGAAGACCCACTTTCAGTTACTGAAAACTTACTGTCAGTGACTGAAAACTCACAGTCAGTTACTGAAAACTCACTGTCAGTGACTGAAACCCCACCTTTCAGTAACTGAAAACTTACTGTCAGTGAATGAAAACCCACTGTCAGTAACTGAAAACTCATTGTCAGTGACTGAAAACCCACTGTCAGTAACTGAAAGCTTACTGTCAGTGACTGAAAACTCACTCTCAGTAACTAAAAACTCATCATTAGTAACTGAAAACCCACTTTTAGTAACTGAAAACATACTGTCAGTGACTGAAAACTCACTGTCAGTAACTGAAAACTCATCATCAGTAACTGAAAACCACCTTTCAGTTACTGATAACTAACTGTCAGTGACTGAAAACTCAATGTCAGTAACTGAAAACTCATCATCAGTAACTGATAACCCACTTTCAGTAACTGAAAACTTACTGTCAGTGACTGAAAACTCACAGTCAGTAACTGAAATCTCACTGTCAGTGACTGAAACCCCACTGTCAGTAACTGAAACCCCACTGTCAGTAACTGAAAACTCATCATCAGTAACTGAAAACCACCTTTCAGTAACTGAAAACTTACTGTCAGTGACTAAAACCCCACTGTCAGTAACTGAAAACTAAAACCCCACTATCAGTAACTGAAAACTCACAGTCATTGACTATAATCCAACTGTCAATAACTGAAACCTATCATCAGTAACTGAAAACCCACTTTCAGTAACTGAAAACTTACTGTCAGTGAATGAAAACCCACTGTCAGTAACTGAAAACTCATTGTCAGTGACTGAAAACCCACTGTCAGTAACTGAAAACTTACTGTCAGTGATCAGTAACTGAAAACCCACTGTCAGTAACTGAAAACTCATCATCAGTATTGAAGACCCACTTTCAGTTACTGAAAACTTACTGTCAGTGACTGAAAACTCACAGTCAGTTACTGAAAACTCACTGTCAGTGACTGAAACCCCACCTTTCAGTAACTGAAAACTTACTGTCAGTGAATGAAAACCCACTGTCAGTAACTGAAAACTCATTGTCAGTGACTGAAAACCCACTGTCAGTATCTGAAAGCTTACTGTCAGTGACTGAAAACTCACTCTCAGTAACTAAAAACTCATCATTAGTAACTGAAAACCCACTTTTAGTAACTGAAAACATACTGTCAGTGACTGAAAACTCACTGTCAGTAACTGAAAACTCATCATCAGTAACTGAAAACCACCTTTCAGTTACTGATAACTAACTGTCAGTGACTGAAAACTCAATGTCAGTAACTGAAAACTCATCATCAGTAACTGAAATCTCACTGTCAGTGACTGAAACCCCACTGTCAGTAACTGAAACCCCACTGTCAGTAACTGAAAACTCATCATCAGTAACTGAAAACCACCTTTCAGTAACTGAAAACTTACTGTCAGTGACTAAAACCCCACTGTCAGTAACTGAAAACTAAAACCCCACTGTCAGTAACTGAAAACTCACAGTCATTGACTATAATCCAACTGTCAATAACTGAAACCTATCATCAGTAACTGAAAACCCACTTTCAGTAACTGAAAACTTACTGTCAGTGAATGAAAACCCACTGTCAGTAACTGAAAACCCACTGTCAGTAACTGAAAACTCATCATCAGTATTGAAGACCCACTTTCAGTTACTAAAAACTTACTGTCAGTGACTGAAAACTCACAGTCAGTTACTGAAAACTCACTGTCAGTGACTGAAACCCCACTGTCAGTTACTGAAACCCCACTGTCAGTAACTGAAAACTCACAGTCATTGACTATAAACCCCCTGTCAATTACTGAAAACTCATCATCAGTAACTGAAAACCCACTTTCAGTAACCGAAAACTTACTGTCAGTGACTAAAACCCCACTGACAGTAACTGAAAACTAAAACCACACTGTCAGTAACTGAAAACTCACAGTCATTGACTATAAACCCCCTGTCAGTAACTGAAAACTTACTGTCAGTGACTGAAAACTCACTCTCAATAACTGAAAACTCATCGTCAGTGACTGAACAACTACTGTCAGAAACTGAAAACTCACTGTTAGTTACTGAAACACATTGTCTGTGACTGAAAACCCATTTTCAGTTACTAAAACCCACTGTCAGTGATTGAAAACCTACTGTCAGTAACTGAAAACTCATCGACAGCGACTGAACACCCACTGTCAGTGACTGAAAACTCACTGACAGTTACTGAAAACTCATCATCAGTAATTGAAAACCCACATTCAGGAACTGAAAACTTATTGTCAGTGACTGAAAACTCACTGTCAATAACTGAAAACTCATCATGAGTAACTAAAAACCATCTTTCAGTTACTGAAAACTTACTGTCATTGACTGAATCCCACTGTCAGTAACTGAAAACTCATCATCAGTAATTGAAAACCCTTTTTCAGTAACTAAAAACTTACTGTCAGTGACTGAAAACTCACTGTTAGTTACTGAATTACATTGTCTGTGACTGAAAACCCATTTTCAGTTACTAAAACCACCTGTCAGTGATTGAAAACCTACTGTCAGTAACTGAAAACTCATCTGCAGCGACTGAACACCTACTGTCAGTGACTGAAAACTCACTGTCAGTAACTGAAAACTCATCATCAGTAACTAAACACCCACTTTCAGTTACTGAAAACATACTGTCAGTGACTGAAAACTCACTGTCAGTAACTGAAAATTCATCATCAGTAACTGAAAACCCACTGTCAGAAGATGAAAACTCACTGTTAGTTACTGAAACACATTGTCTGTGACTGAAAACCCACTGTCAATTACTGAAAACTTAGTTATTGACTATAAACCCCCTGTCAATTACTGAAAACTCATCATCAGTAACTGAAAATCCACTTTCAGTTACTAAAAACTTACTGTCAGTGACTGAAAAATCACTGTCAGTAATTGAAAACTCAATGTCAGTGACTGAAACCCCACTGTCAGTAACTGAAACCCCACTGCCAGTTACTGAAAACTCACAGTCATTGACTATAAACCCCCTGTCAATTACTGAAAACTCATCATCAGTAACTGAAAACCCACTTTCAGTAACTGAAAACTTACTGTCAGTGAATGAAAACCCACTGTCAGTAACTGAAAACTCATTGTCAGTAACTGAAAGCTTACTGTCAGTGACTGAAAACTCACTCTCAGTAACTAAAAACTCATCATTAGTAACTGAAAACCCACTTTTAGTAACTGAAAACATACTGTCAGTGACTGAAAACTCACTGACAGTTACTGAAAACTCATCATCAGTAACTTAAAACCCACTTTCAGGAACTGAAAACTTAGTGTCAGTGACTGAAAACTCACTGTCAGTAACTGAAAACTCATCATCAGTAAATGAAAACCACCTTTCAGTTACTGATAACTTACTGTCAGTGACTGAAAACTCAATGTCAGTAACTGAAAACTCATCATCAGTAACTGAAAACCCACTTTCAGTAACTGAAAACTTACTGTCAGTGACTGAAAACCCACAGTCAGTAACTGAAATCTCACTGTCAGTGACTGAAACCCCACTGTCAGTAACTGAAACCCCACTGTCAGTAACTGAAAACTCATCATCAGTAACTGAAAACCACCTTTCAGTAACTGAAAACTTACTGTCAGTGACTAAAACCCCACTGTCAGTAACTGAAAACTAAAACCCCACTGTCAGTAACTAAAAACTCACAGTCATTGACTATAATCCAACTGTCAATAACTGAAACCTATCATCAGTAACTGAAAACCCACTTTCAGTAACTGAAAACTTACTGTCAGTGAATGAAAACCCACTGTCAGTAACTGAAAACTCATTGGCAGTGACTGAAAACCCACTGTCAGTAACTGAAAACTTACTGTCAGTGACTGAAAACTCATCATTAGTAACTGAAAACCCACTGTCAGTAACTGAAAACTCATCATCAGTATTGAAGACCCACTTTCAGTAACTGAAAACTTACTGTCAGTGACTGAAAACTCACAGTCAGTTACTGAAAACTCACTGTCAGTGACTGAAACCCCACTGTCAGTTACTGAAACCCCACTGTCAGTAACTGAAAACTCACTCTCAACAACTGAAAACTCATCGTCAGTAACTGAAAACCCACTTTCAGTAACTGAAAACTGACTGTCAGTGACTGAATACTCACTGTCAGTAACTGAAAACTCATCATCAGTAACTGAAAACCCACTGTCAGTAACTGAAAACTTACTGTCAGTGACTGAAAACTCATCATCAGTAACTGAAAACCCACTGTCAGTAACTGAAAACTCATCATCAGTATTGAAGACCCACTTTCAGTAACTGAAAACTTTCTGTCAGTGACTGAAAACTCACTGTCAGTAACTGAAAACTCATCGTCAGTGAGTGAACACCCACTGTCAGTGACTGGAAACCCACTTTCAGTAACTGAAAACTTACTGTCAGTGACTGAAAACTCACTCTCAATAACTGAAAACTCATCGTCAGTGACTGAACAACTACTGTCAGAAACTGAAAACTCACTGTTAGTTACTGAAACACATTGTCTGTGACTGAAAACCCATTTTCAGTTACTAAAACCCACTGTCAGTAATTGAAAACCTACTGTCAGTAACTGAAAACTCATCGTCAGCGACTGGACACCCACTGTCAGTGACTAAAAACTCACTGTCAGTAACTGAAAACTCATCATCAGTAACTGAAAACCCACTGTCAGAAACTGAAAACTCACTGTTAGTTACTGAAACACATTGTCTGTGACTGAAAACCCACTGTCAGTTACTGAAAACTCAGTCATTGACTATAAACCCCCTGTCAATTACTGAAAACTCATCATCAGTAACTGAAAACCCACTTTCAGTTACTAAAAACTTACTGTCAGTGACTGAAAAATCACTGTCAGTAACTGAAAACTCACTGTCAGTGACTGAAACCCCACTGTCAGTAACTGAAACCCCACTGCCAGTAACTGAAAACTCACAGTCATTGACTATAAACCCCCTGTCAATTACTGAAAACTCATCATCAGTAACTGAAAACCCACTTTCAGTAACTGAAAACTTACTGTCAGTGACTAAAACCCCACTGACAGTAACTGAAAATTAAGACCACACTGTCAGTAACTGAAAACTCACAGTCATTGACTATAATCCAACTGTCAATAACTGAAATCTCATCATCAGTAACTGAAAACCACCTTTCAGTAACTGAAAACTTACTGTCAGTGAATGAAAACTCACTGTCAGTAACTGAAAACTCATCATCAGTTACTAAAAACCACCTTTCAGTTACTGAAAACTAACTGTCAGTGACTGAAAACTCAATGTCAGTAACTGAAAACTCATCATCAGTAACTGAAAACCCACTTTCAGTAACTGAAAACTTACTGTCAGTGACTGAAAACTCACAGTCAGTAACTGAAATCTCACTGTCAGTGACTGAAACCCCACTGTCAGTAACTGAAACCCTACTGTCAGTAACTGAAAACTCATCATCAGTAACTGAAAACTCACTTTCAGTAACTGAAAACTTACTGTCAGTGAATGAAAACTCACTGTGAGTAACTGAAAACTCATCATCAGTAACTGGAAACCGTCTTTCAGTAACTGAAAACTTACTGTCAGTGACTGAAAACTCACAGTCTGTAACTGAAAACTCACTGTCAGTGACTGAAACCCCACTGTCAGTTACTGAAACCCCACTGTCAGTAACTGAAAACTCACAGCAATTGACTATAAACCCACTGTCAATAACTGAAAACTCATCATCACTAACTGAAAACCCACTTTCAGTTACTGAAAACTTACTGTCAGTGACTGAAAACTTACTGTCAGTAACTGAAAACTCATCATCAGTAACTCAAAACCCACTTTCAGTAACTGAAAACATACTGTCAGTGACTGAAAACTCACTGTCAGTAACTGAAAACTCATCATCAGTAACTGAAAACTCACTGTCAGTAACTGAAAACTCATCATCAGTAACTGAAAACCCACAGTCAGAAACTGAAAACTCACTGTTAGATACCGAAACACATTGTCTGTGACTGAAAACCCATTTTCAGTTACTAAAACCCACTGTCAGTGATTGTAAACTCACTGTCAGTAACTGAAAACTCATCATCAGTAACTTAAAACCCACTTTCAGGAACTGAAAACTTAGTGTCAGTGACTGAAAACTCACTGTCAGTAACTGAAAACTCATCATCAGTAACTGAAAACCACCTTTCAGTTACTGATAACTAACTGTCAGTGACTGAAAACTCAATGTCAGTAACTGAAAACTCATCATCAGTAACTGAAAACCCACTTTCAGTAACTGAAAACTTACTGTCAGTGACTGAAAACCCACAGTCAGTAACTGAAATCTCACTGTCAGTGACTGAAACCCCACTGTCAGTAACTGAAACCCCACTGTCAGTAACTGAAAACTCATCATCAGTAACTGAAAACCACCTTTCGGTAACTGAAAACTTACTGTCAGTGACTAAAACCCCACTGTCAGTAACTGAAAACTAAAACCCCACTGTCAGTAACTGAAAACTCACAGTCATTGACTATAATCCAACTGTCAATAACTGAAACCTATCATCAGTAACTGAAAACCCACTTTCAGTAACTGAAAACTTACTGTCAGTGAATGAAAACCCACTGTCAGTAACTGAAAACTCATTGGCAGTGACTGAAAACCCACTGTCAGTAACTGAAAACTTACTGTCAGTGACTGAAAACTCATCATCAGTAACTGAAAACCCACTGTCAGTAACTGAAAACTCATCATCAGTATTGAAGACCAACTTTCAGTAACTGAAAACTTACTGTCAGTGACTGAAAACTCACAGTCAGTTACTGAAAACTCACTGTCAGTGACTGAAACCCCACTGTCAGTTACTGAAACCCCACTGTCAGTAACTGAAAACTCACTCTCAACAACTGAAAACTCATCGTCAGTAACTGAAAACCCACTTTCAGTAACTGAAAACTGACTGTCAGTGACTGAATACTCACTGTCAGTAACTGAAAACTCATCATCAGTAACTGAAAACCCACTGTCAGTAACTGAAAACTTACTGTCAGTGACTGAAAACTCATCATCAGTAACTGAAAACCCACTGTCAGTAACTGAAAACTCATCATCAGTATTGAAGACCCACTTTCAGTAACTGAAAACTTTCTGTCAGTGACTGAAAACTCACTGTCAGTAACTGAAAACTCATCGTCAGTGAGTGAACACCCACTGTCAGTGACTGGAAACCCACTTTCAGTAACTGAAAACTTACTGTCAGTGACTGAAAACTCACTCTCAATAACTGAAAACTCATCGTCAGTGACTGAACAACTACTGTCAGAAACTGAAAACTCACTGTTAGTTACTGAAACACATTGTCTGTGACTGAAAACCCATTTTCAGTTACTAAAACCCACTGTCAGTAATTGAAAACCTACTGTCAGTAACTGAAAACTCATCGTCAGCGACTGAACACCCACTGTCAGTGACTAAAAACTCACTGTCAGTAACTGAAAACTCATCATCAGTAACTGAAAACCCACTGTCAGAAACTGAAAACTCACTGTTAGTTACTGAAACACATTGTCTGTGACTGAAAACCCACTGTCAGTTACTGAAAACTCAGTCATTGACTATAAACCCCCTGTCAATTACTGAAAACTCATCATCAGTAACTGAAAACCCACTTTCAGTTACTAAAAACTTACTGTCAGTGACTGAAAAATCACTGTCAGTAACTGAAAACTCACTGTCAGTGACTGAAACCCCACTGTCAGTAACTGAAACCCCACTGCCAGTAACTGAAAACTCACAGTCATTGACTATAAACCCCCTGTCAATTACTGAAAACTCATCATCAGTAACTGAAAACCAACTTTCAGTAACTGAAAACTTACTGTCAGTGACTAAAACCCCACTGACAGTAACTGAAAATTAAGACCACACTGTCAGTAACTGAAAACTCACAGTCATTGACTATAATCCAACTGTCAATAACTGAAATCTCATCATCAGTAACTGAAAACCACCTTTCAGTAACTGATAACTTACTGTCAGTGAATGAAAACTCACTGTCAGTAACTGAAAACTCATCATCAGTTACTAAAAACCACCTTTCAGTTACTGAAAACTAACTGTCAGTGACTGAAAACTCAATGTCAGTAACTGAAAACTCATCATCAGTAACTGAAAACCCACTTTCAGTAACTGAAAACTTACTGTCAGTGACTGAAAACTCACA
This sequence comes from Scrobipalpa costella, assembly GCA_949820665.1. NCBI lineage: Eukaryota > Metazoa > Arthropoda > Insecta > Lepidoptera > Gelechiidae > Scrobipalpa > Scrobipalpa costella. Next base: position 163,529 of record OX463323.1, on the reverse strand, counting down.
GTCAGTAACTGAAATCTCACAGTCAGTAACTGAAATCTCACTGTCAGTAACTGAAACCCTACTGTCAGTAACTGAAAACTCATCATCAGTAACTGAAAACTCACTTTCAGTAACTGAAAACTTACTGTCAGTGAATGAAAACTCACTGTGAGTAACTGAAAACTCATCATCAGTAACTGGAAACCGTCTTTCAGTAACTGAAAACTTACTGTCAGTGACTGAAAACTCACAGTCTGTAACTGAAAACTCACTGTCAGTGACTGAAACCCCACTGTCAGTAACTGAAAACTCACAGCAATTGACTATAAACCCACTGTCAATAACTGAAAACTCATCATCACTAACTGAAAACCCACTTTCAGTTACTGAAAACTTACTGTCAGTGACTGAAAACTCACTGTCAGTAACTGAAAACTCATCATCAGTAACTCAAAACCCACTTTCAGTAACTGAAAACATACTGTCAGTGACTGAAAACTCACTGTCAGTAACTGAAAACTCATCATCAGTAACTGAAAACTCACTGTCAGTAACTGAAAACTCATCATCAGTAACTGAAAACCCACAGTCAGAAACTGAAAACTCACTGTTAGATACCGAAACACATTGTCTGTGACTGAAAACCCATTTTCAGTTACTAAAACCCACTGTCAGTGATTGTAAACTCACTGTCAGTAACTGAAAACTCATCATCAGTAACTGAACACCCACTTTAAGTTACTGAAAACTCACTGTTAGTTTCTGAAACACATTGTCTGTGACTAAAAACCTACTGTCAGTAACTGAAAACTTACTGTCAGTGACTGAAAACTAATCATCAGTAACTGAAAACCCACTGTCAGTAACTGAAAACTCATCATCAGTATTGAAGACCCACTTTCAGTAACTGAAAACTTTCTGTCAGTGACTGAAAACTCACTGTCAGTAACTGAAAACTCATCGTCAGTGAGTGAACACCCACTGTCAGTGACTGCAATACCCACTTTCAGTAACTGAAAACTTACTGTCAGTGACTGAAAACTCACTCTCAATAACTGAAAACTCATCATTAGTAACTGAAAACCACCTTTCAGTTACTGAAAACTTACTGTCATTGACTGAAACCCCACTGTCAGTAACTGAAAACTCATCATCAGTAACTGAAAACCCACTTTCAGGAACTGAAAACTTATTGTCAGTGACTGAAAACTCACTGTTAGTTACTGAAACACATTGTCTGTGACTGAAAACCCATTTTCAGTTACTAAAACCCACTGTCAGTGATGGAAAACCTACTGTCAGTAACTGAAAACTCATCTTCAGCGACTGATAACCCACTGTCAGTGACTGAAAGTTTTCAGTTACTGTCTGTGAGTTTTCAGTCACTGACAGTAAGTTTTCATTTACTGAAAGACGGTTTTCAGTTACAGATGATGAGTTTTCAGTTACTGACAGTGAGTTTTCATTCACTGACAGTAAGTTTTCAGTTACTTAAAGTGGGTTTTCAGTTACTGATAATGAGTTTTCAGTTACTGACAGTGGGGTTTCAGTTACTGACAGTGGGGTTTCAGTCACTGACAGTGAGTTTTCAGTTACTGACTGTGAGTTTTCAGTCACTGACAGTAAGTTTTCAGTTACTGAAAGTGGTTTTTCAGTTACTTATGATGAGTTTTCAGTTACTGACATTGAGTTTTCAGTCACTGACAGTTAGTTTTCAGTAACTGAAAGGTGGTTTTTAGTTACTGATGATGAGTTTTCAGTTACTGACAGTGAGTTTTCAGTCACTGACAGTATGTTTTCAGTTACTAAAAGTGGGTTTTCAGTTACTGATGATGAGTTTTCAGTTACTGACAGTTAATTTTCAGTCACTGACAGTAAGTTTTCAGTTACTGAAAGTGGGTTTTCAGTTACTGATGATGAGTTTTCAGTTACTGACAGTAAGTTTTCAGTAACTGAAAAGTGGTTTTCAGTTACTGACGATGAGTTTTCAGTTACTGACAGTGTGTTTCCAGTCACTGACAATAAGTTTTCAGTTCCTGAAAGTAGGTTTTCAGTTACTGATGATGAGTTTTCAGTAACTGTCAGTGAGTTTTCAGTCACTGACAGTGGGTGTTCAGTCGCTGACGATGGGTTTTTAGTTACTGACAGTAGGTTTTCAATCACTGACAGTGGGTTTAAGTAACTGAAAATGGGTTTTCAGTCACAGACAATGTGTTTCAGTAACTAACAGTGAGTTTTCAGTTTCTGACAGTAGTTGTTCAGTCACTGACGATGAGTTTTCAGTTATTGAGAGTGAGTTTACAGTCACTGACAGTAAGTTTTCAGTTACTGAAAGTGGGTTTTCAGTCGCTGACAGTGGGTGTTCACTCACTTGCGATGAGTTTTTAGTTACTGACAGTGAGTTTTCAGTCACTGACAGTAAGTTTTCAGTTACTGAAAGTGGGTCTTCAATACTAATGATAAGTTTTCAGTTACTGACAGTGGGTTTTCAGTTACTGATGATGAGTTTTCAGTCACTGACAGTAAGTTTTCAGTTACTGACAGTAGGTTTTCAGTCACAGACAATGTGTTTCAGTAACTAACAGTCAGTTTTCAGTTTCTGACAGTGGGTTTTCAGTTACTGATGATGAGTTTTCAGTTACTGACAGTGAGTTTTCAGTCACTGACAGTAAGTTTTCAATTACTGAAAGTGGGTTTTCAGTTATTGACGATGAGTTTTCAGTTGTTGAGAGTGAGTTTTCAGTTACTGACAGTGGGGTTTCAGTAACTGACAGTGGGGTTTCAGTCACTGACAGTGAGTTTTCAGTTACTGACTGTAAGTTTTCAATCACTGACAGTAAGTTTTCAGTTACTGAAAGACGGTTTTCAGTTACTGATGATGAGTTTTCAGTTACTGACAGTGAGTTTTCAATCACTGACAGTATGTTTTCAGTTACTGAAAGTGGGTTTTCAGTTACTGTAATAGACTTAGCTTCTGCTATTCGGGACTAAATCACTGTTTTAAAATACAAGTAACGCCATCTATCAGATTGGTAGGAGAATCACTATAAACGAGAAACTAATGCCAATCTAATGTTGATTGAGTGGAGAACTACTACTTGTAGCCAGATCGAACTGAAATTACTTCAATTTGAAGTAAATTATAGGTGTTATGCCAGATTGAAAAATATAAAGATTATATTTTATGAGGTAAGTTAATTGTTTTATTGTGTGGTATTGGTTTATCTACACATACTATATACGATAAGCATTTTATAATTACTTAATAATAATAAAATGCCGAGTATTTGGATTGTGTGCAGATATTGTGAAGATAGGTTTCGACAACACAGAACCAGAAGGACACGCGGTGCCATCTGGAGGAGAATGGGAGAACTATCAAGAAAATGGGATATAAGAGGGAAGATAAAACAGTCGGGGGGCTCGAGAAGGGGGAATGCTGTTGGAACTTGGGGGAGACGGGGGCGACGAGAGATGGAGAAGGACGCCGGCGAAGAAAAATAGCGTCGGGGACCGAGCAGGGGGAAGTTCAGTCGACCTGGAGTTTTACTTTGAGTGGAAGTTCAGTTTTACTTGAAGTTTAGTTGACTTTTTACCAGTGAAAGTGTACACATCAAAGAGGAAAGGAGAGTATGCAGCCGGGAGGCAACCAAGAGACCCACTTTGGTGGGATGTTGGTGCCATCAGTTGTTCCTGTTGTGGACGGAGGGCGGTGACCTGACGATCAGCTGTGCTTTTACATGGTGGAGTGGAGGATGCTGACAGTGGAGTCTTGCAGAGCTGGTGGAGTGCCACCTACAAGGATTCTAAAGGAATTTACATCGTGTTTTATTTACTTTACCATTTCTACATTTATTTAATTATCTTGTCCACTTCAGACTTTGTTTATTGACAAGGTTTTTCCCTGTTCAATTAACAATCCTTTTTTATGATATTTCATACTTGCCAAAGGCCGTTCTATTCATTTTATATATATAATTTCCAATATTTCTTATATATAGGTACGGTTAATGAGATATATGTAGGATTGTAGGTTGGTTTAGCATGCAATTACATAATTCATACACAGCTATGCGGTTAGGTAAATAGGTAGTTTAGGTACATTGTAGGAGTAGGTTAGGTAGGGGTAGGTTTAGATGGATAGGTATCCTAAGTAATAGGAATTAGGACAATATTTAGGAAAGTAGGTGGGGGTAGCTATTTGGGATCCTAGTTTGTGTTTAGGTAGGTAGTTCTCTCCCTTCCCTTTACCAAAATTCCTGCCTTACCTTTCCTTTAAGAAGAGAAGCATCATCCTAATGTTTCATGAAATGCCCAGCAGTGGAATGTATAAATTATTTTAATACATTCTATGTTTTTATAACTATATCTATGTATGAATTGTTCATACCTACCTATCCTGGCAGAGGAGACAAAATACTTACCTATTCTTCTCAAATAAACTACTGAACTGATTTATATTCACTTAACTGTGGATTCAATACCTATGTATGAGTCATTCATACCTACATGCTTATCCTGGCAGTGGATACTGAATTGATTTTATATTCACTTTATTGTGAAATATATTCAACGGACAATGTTTTGAAACATTTATTGGATTCATGATCCTATATGTAGGTATGTATGTTCTATACTCTAGAACACCAGCTACAAACTTGGTGGGAACGTTCACCTCTGATACCTACTATGTAGGTTTTATACAATTGATGATCCTGTTCTACAGACTGACAAAGTTTATCTTTGATAATATACCTACTGATGTGTGGGTTTTATACTTACAACTGATTGGGACTATGGTCCAATTACCTAATGGGAGTATTCATTATACTTACCAAACCAATACAGCATGGAATGTGGGATGATGTTATCTGTATCCTACCTACAACCTCAAATTACCCTGGAACGGGTCTGGAATTTAAATTATATATTTATTCACTTTATGTGGATTTTATATGACTGATTTATGGTCAGTTGGCTCTGATAAGCCATTATACTACTGAAATACTACTTGACTTGATGTCAATTGAGCGACATGGTATCAGCCATGGTCAAACCTCCATCACATACTACATCTTAGCATTTGATATGTCTGTAACGGCATTTAGATCACAGAAGCTTATTTTGCACTAAAGAAGTCTAACAATCAGTCACTACTTGCTCTTGCCTATCACTCCTATATCTACAACGAATCTATGGCTTGCGGTGTGAATGATTGTTATATTATCTGGGACTAGCTTCGGCATCCCTATCTATTCTACTGACTCCTGGATGTGCATATCATAAGTGGAGATCGATGACTGGTGCAGTTTCATAGTCGGTGCTTCCAGCATAGCTGGACAACAATTTATAAAACCTTTGTTGGGACAATGTTTCTCAATTGGACATCACAACTTACTACAAATTACATCAGACATGACTTGCTCTGTCTTGGTTGGCTGACCAATAAATCACTCAAATTAATTATATTTTACATGATGCTGTTCATCAATCTGGACTCGTTCCAAAACTCCTAAGTGCGCTGTCACTTATCTCTGGCCTGAGGCTTGGCCAAAACAAAAACCAATTGGATTGCACAGAAGTGCCTCCTCTTTCCTTTTCTGGGGCTCGCATGATGGGTTTTGCATCAAGGACAAGTTCCTAGGCTATTTACTGTCTTTATTAGTGTCTGGGAATTGGTAATTGAAGTAAATCTCATTCGTTGATGGTTGGCGAGCACATAAATCCTCTACCAGCGAATGGTTGGAGCTGGAATCGGAGGTTCCGTTATCCCGCTGCGCACTGTCCCCATGTTGTCCCAAGAACCTAAAGAGAGCTAAGTTATGACATCCCACTACCACTTTAAAGGATTTGGGTTACTTTTATAAATATCATTACACAACGTACGGTCCTAACTATAATACTAGACGATCACGATCACAAGCCATATTTGTAACCTTATTATTAGACATTCATGAGCCACTCTATCTATCCATCCATTCCGCTCTCCTATTCCCTTCCTCTCCTCTAATACTCTCCACATTCCTACCTTTCCTCCACACCTCTCTCACACTTCCTTTCACAGTTCAATTATATTAGGGATTTTGTTAGGGAGGGGGGGGAGGTTGTTACATTACTGATGATGAGTTTTCAGTTACTGACAGTGGGGTTTCAGTTACTGACAGTGGGGTTTCAGTTACTGACAGTGGGGTTTCAGTCACTGACAGTGAGTTTTCAGTTACTGACTGTGAGTTTTCAGTCACTGACAGTAAGTTTTCAGTTACTGAAAGTGGGTTTTCAGTTACTGATGATGAGTTTTCAGTTACTGACATTGAGTTTTCAGTCACTGACAGTTAGTTTTCAGTAACTGAAAGGTGGTTTTCAGTTACTGATGATGAGTTTTCAGTAACTGACAGTGAGTTTTCAGTCACTGACACTAAGTTTTCAGTTACTGAAAGTGGGTTTTAAGTTACTGATGATGAGTTTTCAGTAACTGACAGTGAGTTTTCAGTCACTGACTGTAAGTTTTCAGTAACTGAAAAGTGGTTTTCAGTTACTGATGATGAGTTTTCAGTAACTGTCAGTGAGTTTTCAGTAACTGACAGTGGGTGTTCAGTCGCTGACGATGAGTTTTCAGTTACTGGCAGTAGGTTTTAAATCACTGACAGTGGGTTTTAGTAACTGAAAATGGGTTTTCAGTCACAGACAATGTGTTTCAGTAACTAACAGTGAGTTTTCAGTTTCTGACAGTGGTTGTTCAGTCACTGACAAAGAGTTTTCAGTTATTGAGAGTGAGTTTTCAGTCACTGACAGTAAGTTATCAGTTACTGACAGTGAGTTTTCAGTCACTGACAGTATGTTTTCAGTTACTGAAAGTGGGTTTTCAGTTACTGATGATGAGTTTTCAGTTACTGACAGTGAGTTTTCAGTCACTGACAGTAAGTTTTCAGTTACTGAAAGTGGGTTTTCAGTTACTGATGATGAGTTTTCAGTTATTGACAGTGGGTTTATAGTCAATTGCTATGAGTTTTCAGTTACTGACAGTGGGGTTTCAGTAACTGACAGTGGGGTTTCAGTCACTGACAGTGAGTTTTTAGTTACTGACTGTGAGTTTTCAATCACTGACAGTAAGTTTTCAGTTACTGAAAGACGGTTTCCAGTTACTGAAGATAAGTTTTCAGTTACTCACAGTGAGTTTTCATTCACCGACAGTAAGTTTTCAGTTACTGAAAGTGGGTTTTCAGTTACTGATGATGAGTTTTCAGTTACTGACAGTAGGGTTTCAGTTACAGACAGTGGGGTTTCAGTCACTGACAGTGAGATTTCAGTTACTGAAAGTGGGTTTTCAGTTACTGATGATGAGTTTTCAGTTACTGACATTGAGTTTTCAGTCACTGACAGTTAGTTTTCAGTAACTGAAAGGTGGTTTTCAGTTACTGATGATGAGTTTTCAGTAACTGACAGTGAGTTTTCAGTCACTGACACTAAGTTTTCAGTTCCTGAAAGTGGGTTTAAAGTTACTGATGATGAGTTTTCAGTAACTGACAGTTAGTTTTCAGTCACTGACTGTAAGTTTTCAGTAACTGAAAAGTGGTTTTCAGTTACTGATGATGAGTTTTCAGTAACTGTCCGTGAGTTTTCAGTAACTGACAGTGGGTGTTCAGTCGCTGACGATGAGTTTTCAGTTACTGGCAGTAGGTTTTAAATCACTGACAGTGGGTTTTAGTAACTGAAAATGGGTTTTCAGTCACAGACAATGTGTTTCAGTAACTAACAGTGAGTTTTCAGTTTCTGACAGTGGTTGTTCAGTCACTGACAAAGAGTTTTCAGTTATTGAGAGTGAGTTTTCAGTCACTGACAGTAAGTTATCAGTTACTGACAGTGAGTTTTCAGTCACTGACAGTATGTTTTCAGTTACTGAAAGTGGGTTTTCAGTTACTGATGATGAGTTTTCAGTTACTGACAGTGAGTTTTCAGTCACTGACAGTAAGTTTTCAGTTACTGAAAGTGGGTTTTCAGTTACTGATGATGAGTTTTCAGTTATTGACAGTGGGTTTATAGTCAATTGCTATGAGTTTTCAGTTACTGACAGTGGGGTTTCAGTAACTGACAGTGGGGTTTCAGTCACTGACAGTGAGTTTTTAGTTACTGACTGTGAGTTTTCAGTCACTGACAGTAAGTTTTCAGTTACTGAAAGACGGTTTCCAGTTACTGATGATAAGTTTTCAGTTACTCACAGTGAGTTTTCATTCACCGACAGTAAGTTTTCAGTTACTGATGATGAGTTTTCAGTTACTGACAGTAGGGTTTCAGTTACAGACAGTGGGGTTTCAGTCACTGACAGTGAGATTTCAGTTACTGACTGTGAGTTTTCAGTCACTGACAGTAAGTTTTCAGTTACTGAAAGTGGGTTTTCAGTTACTGATGATGAGTTTTCAGTTACTGACATTGAGTTTTCAGTCACTGACAGTTAGTTTTCAGTAACTGAAAGGTGGTTTTCAGTTACTGATGATGAGTTTTCAGTAACTGTCAGTGAGTTTTCAGTCACTGACAGTATGTTTTCAGTTACTAAAAGTGGGTTTTCAGTTACTAATGATGAGTTTTTAGTTACTGAGAGTGAGTTTTCAGTCACTGACAGTAAGCTTTCAGTTACTGACAGTGGGATTTCAGTCACTGACAATGAGTTTTCAGTTACTGACAGTGGGTTTTCATTCACTGACAGTAAGTTTTCAGTTACTGAAAGGTGGTTTTCAGTTACTGATGATGAGTTTTCAGTTATTGACAGTTGGATTATAGTCAATGACTGTGAGTTTTCAGTTACTGACAGTGTGGTTTTAGTTTTCAGTTACTGTCAGTGGGGTTTTAGTCACTGACAGTAAGTTTTCAGTTACTGAAAGTGGGTTTTAAGTTACTAATGATGAGTTTTCAGTAATTGACAGGGGGTTTATAGTCAATGACTGTGAGTTATCAGTTACTGGTAGTGTGGTTTCAGTTACTGACAGTGGGGTTTCAGTCACTGACAGTGAGTTTTCAGTTACTGACAGTGATTTTTCAGTCATTGACAGTAAGTTTTTAGTAAATGAAAGTGGGTTTTCAGTTACTGATGATGAGTTTTCAGTAATTGACAGGGGGTTTATAGTCAATGACTGAGTTTTCAGTAACTGACAGTGGGTTTTCAGTCACAGACAACGTGTTTCAGTAACTAACAGTGAGTTTTCAGTTTCTGACAGTGGGTTTTCAGTTACTGATGATGAGTTTTCAGTTACTGACAGTGAGTTTTCAGTCACTGACAGTATGTTTTCAGTAACTGAAAGTGGGTGTTCAGTTACTGATGATGAGTTTTCAGTTACTGACAGTGAGTTTTCAGTCACTGACAGTGGGTGTTCAGTCGCTGAAGATGAGTTATCTGTTACTGACAGTAGGTTTTCCATCACTGACAGTGGGTTTTAGTAACTGAAAATGGGTTTTCAGTCACAGACAATGTGTTTCAGTAACTAACAGTGAGTTTTCAGTCACTGACAGTAAGTTTTTAGTTACTGAAAAAGGGTTTTCAATTACTGATGATGAGTTTTCAGTTACTGACAGTGGGGTTTCAGTCAATGACAGTAAGTTTTCAGTAACTGAAAGGTGGTTTTCAGTTACTGATGATAAGTTTTCAGTTACTGACAGTGAGTTTTCAGTCACTGACAATAAGTTTTCAGTTCCTGAAAGTGGGTTTTCAGTTACTGATGATGAGTTTTCAGTAACTGTCAGTGAGTTTTCAGTCACAGACAGTAGGTGTTCAGTCGTTGACTATGAGTTTTCAGTTACTGACAGTAGGTTTTCAATTACTGACAGTGGGTTTTAGTAACTGAAAATGGGTTTTCAGTCACAGACAATGCGTTTCAGTAACTAACAGTGAGTTTTCAGTTTCTGACAGTAGTTGTTCAGTCACTGACGATGAGTTTTCAGTTATTGAGAGTGAGTTTTCAGTCACTGACAGTAAGTTTTCAGTTACTGAAAGTGGGTTTTCAGTCACTGACAGTGGGTGTTCACTCACTGACGATGAGTTTTCAGTTACTGACAGTGAGTTTTCAGTCACTGACAGAAAGTTTTCAGTTACTGAAAGTGGGTCTTCAATACTGATGATGAGTTTTCAGTTACTGACAGTGGGTTTTCAGTTACTGATGATGAGTTTTCAGTCACTGACAGTAAGTTTTCAGTTACTGACAGTGGGTTTTCAGTCACAGACAATGTGTTTCAGAAACTAACAGTGAGTTTTCAGTAACTTAAAGTGGGTGTTCAGTTACTTATGATGAGTTTTCAGTTACTGACAGTGAGTTTACAATCACTGACAGTGGGTTTTAGTAACTGAAAATGTGTTTTCAGTCACAGACAATATGTTTCAGTAACTAACAGTGAGTTTTCAGTTTCTGACTGTGGGTTTTCAGTTACTGATGATGAGTTTTCAGTTACTGACAGTGAGTTTTCAGTTACTGATGATGAGTTTTCAGTTACTGACAGTGAGCTTTCAGTCACTGACAGTATGTTTTCAGTTACTGAAAGTGGGTTTTCAGTTACTGATGATAAGTTTTCAGTTACTGACAGTGAGTTTTCAGTCACTGACAGTAAGTTTTCAGTTACTGAAAGTGGGTTTTCAGTTACTGATGATGAGTTTTCAGTTATTGACAGTGGGTTTATAGTCAATTGCTGTGAGTTTTCAGTTACTGACAGTGGGGTTTCAGTAACTGACAGTGGGGTTTCAGTCACTGACAGTGAGTTTTCAGTTACTGACTGTGAGTTTTCAGTCACTGACAGTAAGTTTTCAGTTACTGAAAGACGGTTTCCAGTTACTGATGATGAGTTTTCAGTTACTCACAGTGAGTTTTCATTCACTGACGGGTAAGTTTTCAGTTACTGAAAGTGGGTTATCAGTTACTGATGATGAGTTTTCAGTTCCTGAAAGTGGGTTTTCAGTTACTGATGATGAGTTTTCAGTAACTGTCAGTGAGTTTTCAGTCACTGACAGTATGTTTTCAGTTACTAAAAGTGGGTTTTCAGTTACTAACGATGAGTTTTTAGTTACTGAGAGTGAGTTTTCAGTCACTGACAGTAAGCTTTCAGTTACTGACAGTGGGTTTTCAGTCACTGACAATGAGTTTTCAGTAACTGACAGTGGGTTTTCATTCACTGACAGTAAGTTTTCATTTACTGAAAGGTGGTTTTCAGTTACTGATGATGAGTTTTTAGTTATTGACAGTTAGATTATAGTCAATGACTGTGACTTTTCAATCACTGACAGTGAGATTTCAGTTACTGACTGTAAGTTTTCAGTTACTGACAGTGGGGTTTTAGTTTTCAGTTACTGACAGTGGGGTTTTAGTCACTGACAGTAAGTATTCAGTTACTGAAAGTGGGTTTTCAGTTACTGATGATGAGTTTTCAGTAATTGACAGGGGGTTTATAGTCAATGACTGTGAGTTTTCAGTTACTGGCAGTGGGGTTTCAGTTACTGACAGTGGGGTTTCAGTCACTGAGAGTGAGTTTTCAGTTACTGACAGTAAGTTTTTAGTAACTGAAAGTGGGTTTTCAGTTACTGATGATGAGTTTTCAGTAATTGACAGGAAGTGTATAGTCAATGACTGAGGTTTCAGTAACTGACAGTGGGTTTTCAGTCACAGACAATGTGTTTCAGAAACTAACAGTGAGTTTTCAGTAACTTAAAGTGGGTGTTCAGTTACTGATGATGAGTTTTCAGTTACTGACAGTGAGTTTACAATCACTGACAGTGGGTTTTAGTAACTGAAAATGGGTTTTCAGTCACAGACAATGTGTTTCAGTAACTAACAGTGAGTTTTCAGTTTCTGACTGTGGGTTTTCAGTTACTGATGATGAGTTTTCAGTTACTGACAGTGAGTTTTCAGTTACTGATGATGAGTTTTTAGTTACTGACAGTGAGTTTTCAGTCACTGACAGTATGTTTTCAGTTACTGAAAGTGGGTTTTCAGTTACTGATGATGAGTTTTCAGTTACTGACAGTGAGTTTTCAGTCACTGACAGTAAGTTTTCAGTTACTGAAAGTGGGTTTTCAGTTACTGATGATGAGTTTTCAGTTATTGACAGTGGGTTTATAGCCAATTGCTGTGAGTTTTCAGTTACTGACAGTGGGGTTTCAGTAACTGACAGTGGGGTTATAGTCACTAACAGTGAGTTTTCAGTTACTGACTGTGAGTTTTCAGTCACTGACAGTAAGTTTTCAGTTACTGAAAGACGGTTTCCAGTTACTGATGATGAGTTTTCAGTTACTCACAGTGAGTTTTCATTCACTGATAGTAAGTTTTCAGTTACTGAAAGTGGGTTATCAGTTACTGATGATGAGTTTTCAGTTCCTGAAAGTGGGTTTTCAGTTACTGATGATGAGTTTTCAGTAACTGTCAGTGAGTTTTCAGTCACTGACAGTATGTTTTCAGTTACTAAAAGTGGGTTTTCAGTTACTAACGATGAGTTTTTAGTTACTGAGAGTGAGTTTTCAGTCACTGACAGTAAGCTTTCAGTTACTGACAGTGGGTTTACAGTCACTGACAATGAGTTTTCAGTAACTGACAGTGGGTTTTCATTCACTGACAGTAAGTTTTCATTTACTGAAAGGTGGTTTTCAGTTACTGATGATGAGTTTTTAGTTATTGACAGTTAGATTATAGTCAATGACTGTGACTTTTCAGTTACTGACAGTGTGGTTTTAGTTTTCAGTTACTGTCAGTGGGGTTTTAGTCACTGACAGTAAGTTTTCAGTTACTGAAAGTGGGTTTTCAGTTACTGATGATGAGTTTTCAGTTACTGACAGTGAGTTTTTAGTTACTGATGATGAGTTTTCAGTTACTGACAGTGAGTTTTCAGTCACTGACAGTATGTTTTCAGTCACTGAAAGTGGGTTTTCAGTTACTGATGATGAGTTTTCAGTTACTGACATTGAGTTTTAAGTCACTGACAGTTAGTTTTCAGTAACTGAAAGGTGGTTTTCAGTTACTGATGATGAGTTTTCAGGTACTGACAGTGAGTTTTCATTCACTGACAGTAAGTTTTCAGTTACTGAAAGTGGGTTTTCAGTTACTGATTATAAGTTTTCAGTTACTGACAGTAGGGTTTCAGTTACTGACAGTGGGGTTTCAGTCACTGACAGTGAGATTTCAGTAACTGACTGTGAGTTTTCAGTCACTGACAGTAAGTTTTCAGTTACTGAAAGTGGGTTTTCAGTTACTGATGATGAGTTTTCAGTTACTGACATTGAGTTTTCAGTCACTGACAGTTAGTTTTCAGTAACTGAAAGGTGGTTTTCAGTTACTGATGATGAGTTTTCAGGTACTGACAGTGAGTTTTCAGTCACTGACACTAAGTTTTCAGTTCCTGAAAGTGGGTTTTAAGTTACTGATGATGAGTTTTCAGTAACTGTCAGTGAGTTTTCAGTCACTGACAGTATGTTTTCAGTTACTAAAAGTGGGTTTTCAGTTACTAATGATGAGTTTTTAGTTACTGATGATGAGTTTTCAGTCACTGACAGTAAGTTTTCAGTTACTGACAGTGGGTTTTCATTCACTGACAGTAAGTTTTCAGTTACTGAAAGTGGGTTTTCAGTTACTGATGATGAGTTTCAGTTATTGACAGTGAGTTTACAATCACTGACAGTGGGTTTTAGTAACTGAAAATGGGTTTTCAGTCACAGACAATGTGTTTCAGTAACTAACAGTGAGTTTTCAGTTTCTGACCCTGGGTTTTCAGTTACTGATGATGAGTTTTCAGTTACTGACAGTGAGTTTTCAGTTACTGATGATGAGTTTTCAGTTACTGACAGTGAGTTTTCAGTCAGTGACAGTAAGTTTTCAGTTACTGAAAGTGGGTTTTCAGTTACTGATGATGAGTTTTCAGTTATTGACAGTGGGTTTATAGTCAATTGCTGTGAGTTTTCAGTTACTGACAGTGGGGTTTCAGTAACTGACAGTGGGGTTTCAGTCACTGACAGTGAGTTTTCAATTACTGACTGTGAGTTTTCAGTCACTGACAGTAAGTTTTCAGTTACTGAAAGACGGTTTCCAATTACTGATGATGAGTTTTCAGTTACTCACAGTGAGTTTTCATTCACTGACAGTAAGTTTTCAGTTACTGAAAGTGGGTTATCAGTTACTGATGATGAGTTTTCAGTTACTGACAGTAGGGTTTCAGTTACTGACAGTGGGGTTTCAGTCACTGACAGTGAGATTTCAGTTACTGACTGTGAGTTTTCAGTCACTGACAGTAAGTTTTCAGTTACTGAAAGTGGGTTTTCAGTTACTGATGATGAGTTTTCAGTTACTGACATTGAGTTTTCAGTCACTGACAGTTAGTTTTCAGTAACTGAAAGGTGGTTTTCAGTTACTGATGATGAGTTTTCAGTTACTGACAGTGAGTTTTCAGTCACTGACACTAAGTTTTCAGTTCCTGAAAGTGGGTTTTCAGTTACTGATGATGAGTTTTCAGTAACTGTCAGTGAGTTTTCAGTCACTGACAGTATGTTTTCAGTTACTAAAAGTGGGTTTTTAGTTACTAATGATGAGTTTTTAGTTACTGAGAGTGAGTTTTCAGTCACTGACAGTAAGCTTTCAGTTACTGACAGTGGGTTTTCAGTCACTGACAATGAGTTTTCAGTTACTGACAGTGGGTTTCCATTCAGTGACAGTAAGTTTTCAGTTACTGAAAGGTGGTTTTCAGTTACTGATGATGAGTTTTCAGTTATTGACAGTTGGATTATAGTCAATGACTGTGAGTTTTCAGTTACTGACAGTGTGGTTTTAGTTTTCAGTTACTGTCAGTGGGGTTTTAGTCACTGACAGTAAGTTTTCAGTTACTGAAAGTGGGTTTTCAGTTAATAATGATGAGTTTTCAGTAATTGACAGGTGGTTAATAGTCAATGACTGTGAGTTTTCAGTTACTGGCAGTGGGGTTTCAGTTACTGACAGTGGGGTTTCAGTCACTGACAGTGAGTTTTCAGTTACTGACAGTGATTTTTCAGTCATTGACAGTAAGTTTTTAGTAAATGAAAGTGGGTTTTCAGTTACTGATGATGAGTTTTCAGTAATTGACAGGGGGTTTATAGTCAATGACTGAGTTTTCAGTAACTGACAGTGGGTTTTCAGTCACAGACAATGTGTTTCAGTAACTAACAGTGAGTTTTCAGTTTCTGACAGTGGGTTTTCAGTTACTGATGATGAGTTTTCAGTTACTGACAGTGAGTTTTCAGTCACTGACAGAATGTTTTCAGTAACTGAAAGTGGGTGTTCAGTTACTGATGATGAGTTTTCAGTTACTGACAGTGAGTTTTCAGTCACTGACAGTGGGTGTTCAGTCGCTGAAGATGAGTTTTCAGTTACTGACAGTAGGTTTTCAATCACTGACAGTGGGTTTTAGTAACTGAAAATGGGTTTTCAGTCACAGACAATGTGTTTCAGTAACTAACAGTGAGGTTTCAGTCACTGACAGTAAGTTTTTAGTTACTGAAAAAGGGTTTTCAATTACTGTTGATGAGTTTTCAGTTACTGACAGTGTGTTTTCAGTCACTGACAGTAAGTTTTCAGTTACTGACAGTGGGTTTTCAGTCACAGACAATGTGTTTCAGTAACTAACAGTCAGTTTTCAGTTTCTGACAGTGGGTTTTCAGTTACTGATGATGAGTTTTCAGTTACTGACAGTGAGTTTTCAGTCACTGACAGTAAGTTTTCAATTACTGAAAGTGGGTTTTCAGGTACTGACGATGAGTTTTCAGTTGTTGAGAGTGAGTTTTCAGTTACTGACAGTGGGGTTTCAGTAACTGACAGTGGGGTTTCAGTCACTGACAGTGAGTTTTCAGTTACTGACTGTGAGTTTTCAGTCACTGACAGTAAGTTTTCAATTGCTGAAAGTGGGTTTTCAGTTACTGACGATGAGTTTTCAGTTGTTGAGAGTGAGTTTTCAGTTACTGACAGTGGGGTTTCAGTAACTGACAGTGGGGTTTCAGTCACTGACAGTGAGTTTTCAGTTACTGACAGTGGGGTTTTAGTCACTGACAGTAAGTTTTCAGTTACTGAAAGTGGGTTTTCAGTTACTGATGATGAGTTTTCAGTAATTGACAGGGGGTTTATAGTCAATGACTGTGAGTTTTCAGTTACTGGCAGTGGGGTTTCAGTTACTGACAGTGGGGTTTCAGTCACTGACAGTGAGTTTTCAGTTACTGACAGTGATTTTTCAGTCACTGACAGTAAGTTTTTAGTAACTGAAAGTGGGTTTTCAGTTACTGATGATGATTTTTCAGTAATTGACAGGAAGTTTATAGTCAATGACTGAGGTTTCAGTAACTGACAGTGGGTTTTCAGTCACAGACAATGTGTTTCAGAAACTAACAGTGAGTTTTCAGTAACTTAAAGTGGGTGTTCAGTTACTGATGATGAGTTTTCAGTTACTGACAGTGAGTTTACAATCACTGACAGTGGGTTTAAGTAACTGAAAATGGGTTTTCAGTCACAGACAATGTGTTTCAGCAACTAACAGTGAGTTTTCAGTTTCTGACTGTGGGTTTTCAGTTACTGATGATGAGTTTTCAGTTACTGACAGTGAGTTTTCAGTTACTGATGATGAGTTTTCAGTTACTGACAGTGAGTTTTCAGTCTCTGACAGTATGTTTTCAGTTACTGAAAGTGGGTTTTCAGTTACTGATGATGAGTTTTCAGTTACTGACAGTGAGTTTTCAGTCACTGACAGTAAGTTTTCAGTTACTGAAAGTGGGTTTTCAGTTACTGATGATGAGTTTTCAGTTATTGACAGTGGGTTTATAGTCAATTGCTGTGAGTTTTCAGTTACTGACAGTGGGGTTTCAGTTACTGACAGTGGGGTTTCAGTCACTGACAGTGAGTTTTTAGTTACTGACTGTGAGTTTTCAGTCACTGACAGTAAGTTTTCAGTTACTGAAAGACGGTTTCCAGTTACTGATGATGAGTTTTCAGTTATTCACAGTGAGTTTTCATTCACTGACAGTAAGTTTTCAGTTACTGAAAGTGGGTTATCAGTTACTGATGATGAGTTTTCAGTTACTGACAGTAGGGTTTCAGTAACTGACAGTGGGGTTTCAGTCACTGACAGTGAGATTTCAGTTACTGACTGTGAGTTTTCAGTCACTGACAGTAAGTTTTCAGTTACTGAAAGTGGGTTTTCAGTTACTGATGATGAGTTTTCAGTTACTGACATTGAGTTTTCAGTCACTGACAGTTAGTTTTCAGTAACTGAAAGGTGGTTTTCAGTTACTGATGATGAGTTTTCAGTTACTGACAGTGAGTTTTCAGTCACTGACACTAAGTTTTCAGTTCCTGAAAGTGGATTTTCAGTTACTGATGATGAGTTTTCAGTAACTGTCAGTGAGTTTTCAGTCACTGACAGTATGTTTTCAGTTACTAAAAGTGGGTTTACAGTTACTAATGATGAGTTTTTAGTTACTGAGAGTGAGTTTTCAGTCACTGTCAGTAAGCTTTCAGTTACTGACAGTGGGTTTTCAGTCACTGACAATGAGTTATCAGTTACTGACAGTGGGTTTCCATTCAGTGACAGTAAGTTTTCAGTTACTGAAAGGTGGTTTTCAGTTACTGATGATGAGTTTTCAGTTATTGACAGTTGGATTATAGTCAATGACTGTGAGTTTTCAGTTACTGACAGTGTGGTTTTAGTTTTCAGTTACTGTCAGTGGGGTTTTAGTCACTGACAGTAAGTTTTCAGTTACTAATGATGAGTTTTCAGTAATTGACAGGTGGTTAATAGTCAATGACTGTGAGTTTTCAGTTACTGGCAGTGGGGTTTCAGTTACTGACAGTGGGGTTTCAGTCACTGACAGTGAGTTTTCAGTTACTGACAGTTATTTTTTAGTCACTGACAGTAAGTTTTTAGTAAATGAAAGTGGGTTTTCAGTTACTGATGATGAGTTTTCAGTAATTGACAGGGGGTTTATAGTCAATGACTGAGTTTTCAGTAACTGACAGTGGGTTTTCAGTCACAGACAATGTGTTTCAGTAACTAACAGTGAGTTTTCAGTTTCTGACAGTGGGTTTTCAGTTACTGATGATGAGTTTTCAGTTACTGACAGTGAGTTTTTGGTCACTGACAGTATGTTTTCAGTAACTGAAAGTGGGTGATCAGTTACTGATGATGAGTTTTCAGTTACTGACAGTGAGTTTTCAGTCACTGACAGTGGGTGTTCAGTCGCTGAAGATGAGTTTTCAGTTACTGACAGTAGGTTTTCAATCACTGACAGTGGGTTTTAGTAACTGAAAATGGGTTTTCAGTCACAGACAATGTGTTTCAGTAACTAACAGTGAGGTTTCAGTCACTGACAGTAAGTTTTTAGTTACTGAAAAAGGGATTTCAATTACTGATGATGAGTTTTCAGTTACTGACAGTGTGTTTTCAGTCACTGACAGTAAGTTTTCAGTTACTGACAGTGGGTTTTCAGTCACAGACAATGTGTTTCAGTAACTAAAAGTCAGTTTTCAGTTTCTGACAGTGGGTTTTCAGTTACTGATGATGAGTTTTCAGTTACTGACTGTGAGTTTTCAGTCACTGACAGTAAGTTTTCAATTACTGAAAGTGGGTTTTCAGTTACTGACGATGAGTTTTCAGTTGTTGAGAGTGAGTTTTCAGTTACTGACAGTGGGGTTTCAGTAACTGACAGTGGGGTTTCAGTCACTGACAGTGAGTTTTCAGTTACTGACAGTGGGGTTTTAGTCACTGACAGTAAGTTTTCAGTAACTGAAAGTGGGTTTTCAGTTACTGATGATGAGTTTTCAGTAATTGACAGTGGGTTTATAGTCAATGACTGTGAGTTTTCAGTTACTGGCAGTGGGGTTTCAGTTACTGACAGTGGGGTTTCAGTCACTGACAGTGAGTTTTCAGTTACTGACAGTGATTTTTCAGTCACTGACAGTAAGTTTTTAGTAACTGAAAGTGGGTTTTCAGTTACTGATGATGAGTTTTCAGTAATTGACAGGAAGTTTATAGTCAATGACTGAGGTTTCAGTAACTGACAGTGGGTTTTCAGTCACAGACAATGTGTTTCAGAAACTAACAGTGAGTTTTCAGTAACTTAAAGTGGGTGTTCAGTTACTGATGATGAGTTTTCAGTTACTGACAGTGAGTTTACAATCACTGACAGTGGGTTTTAGTAACTGAAAATGGGTTTTCAGTCACAGACAATGTGTTTCAGTAACTAACAGTGAGTTTTCAGTTTCTGACTGTGGGTTTTCAGTTACTGATGATGAGTTTTCAGTTACTGACAGTGAGTTTTCAGTTACTGATGATGAGTTTTCAGTTACTGACAGTGAGTTTTCAGTCACTGACAGTATGTTTTCAGTTACTGAAAGTGGGTTTTCAGTTACTGATGATGAGTTTTCAGTTACTGACAGTGAGTTTTTAGTCACTGACAGTAAGTTTTCAGTTACTGAAAGTGGGTTTTCAGTTACTGATGATGAGTTTTCAGTTATTGACAGTGGGTTTATAGTCAATTGCTGTGAGTTTTCATTTACTGACAGTGGGGTTTCAGTAACTGACAGTGGGGTTTCAGTCACTGACAGTGAGTTTTCAGTTACTGACTGTGAGTTTTCAGTCACTGACAGTAAGTTTTCAGTTACTGAAAGACGGTTTCCAGTTACTGATGATGAGTTTTCAGTTACTCACAGTGAGTTTTCATTCACTGACAGTAAGTTTTCAGTTACTGAAAGTGGGTTATCAGTTACTGATGATGAGTTTTCAGTTACTGACAGTAGGGTTTCAGTTACTGACAGTGGGGTTTCAGTCACTGACAGTGAGATTTCAGTTACTGACTGTGAGTTTTCAGTCACTGACAGTAAGTTTTCAGTTACTGCAAGTGGGTTTTCAGTTACTGATGATGAGTTTTCAGTTACTGACATTGAGTTTTCAGTCACTGACAGTTAGTTTTCAGTAACTGAAAGGTGGTTTTCAGTTACTGATGATGAGTTTTCAGTTACTGACAGTGAGTTTTCAGTCACTGACACTAAGTTTTCAGTTCCTGAAAGTGGGTTTTCAGTTACTGATGATGAGTTTTCAGTAACTGTCAGTGAGTTTTCAGTCACTGACACTAAGTTTTCAGTTCCTGAAAGTGGGTTTTCAGTTACTGACAATGAGTTTTCAGTTACTGACAGTGGGTTTCCATTCAGTGACAGTAAGTTTTCAGTTACTGAAAGGTGGTTTTCAGTTACTGATGATGAGTTTTCAGTTACTGACAGTGAGTTTTCAGTCACTGACACTAAGTTTTCAGTTCCTGAAAGTGGGTTTTCAGTTACTGACAATGAGTTTTCAGTTACTGACAGTGGGTTTCCATTCAGTGACAGTAAGTTTTTAGTTACTGAAAGGTGGTTTTCAGTTACTGATGATGAGTTTTCAGTTATTGACAGTTGGATTATAGTCAATGACTGTGAGTTTTCAGTTACTGACAGTGTGGTTTTAGTTTTCAGTTACTGTCAGTGGGGTTTTAGTCACTGACAGTAAGTTTTCAGTTACTGAAAGTGGGTTTTCAGTTACTAATGATGAGTTTTCAGTAATTGACAGGGGGTTTATAGTCAATGACTGTGAGTTTTCAGTTACTGGCAGTGTGGTTTCAGTTACTGACAGTGGGGTTTCAGTCACTGACAGTGAGTTTTCAGTTACTGACAGTGATTTTTCAGTCATTGACAGTAAGTTTTTAGTAAATGAAATTGGGTTTTCAGTTACTGATGATGAGTTTTCAGTAATTGACAGGGGGATTATAGTCAATGACTGAGTTTTCAGTAACTGACAGTGGGTTTTCAGTCACAGACAATGTGTTTCAGTCACTAACAGTGAGTTTTCAGTTTCTGACAGTGGGTTTTCAGTTACTGATGATGAGTTTTCAGTTACTGACAGTGAGTTTTCAGTCACTGACAGTATGTTTTCAGTAACTGAAAGTGGGTGTTCAGTTACTGATGATGAGTTTTCAGTTACTGACAGTGAGTTTTCAGTCACTGACAGTGGGTTTTCAATCACTGACAGTGGGTTTTAGTAACTGAAAATGGGTTTTCAATCACAGACAATGTGTTTTTGAGAGAGTGAGTTTTCAGTCACTGTCAGTAAGCTTTCAGTTACTGACAGTGGGTTTTAGTAACTGAAAATGGGTTTTCAATCACAGACAATGTGTTTTTGAGAGAGTGAGTTTTCAGTCACTGTCAGTAAGCTTTCAGTTACTGACAGTGGGTTTTCAGTCACTGACAATGAGTTTTCAGTTACTGACAGTGGGTTTCCATTCAGTGACAGTAAGTTTTCAGTTACTGAAAGGTGGTTTTCAGTTACTGATGATGAGTTTTCAGTTATTGACAGTTGGATTATAGTCAATGACTGTGAGTTTTCAGTTACTGACAGTGTGGTTTTAGTTTTCAGTTACTGTCAGTGGGGTTTTAGTCACTGACAGTAAGTTTTCAGTTACTGAAAGTGGGTTTTCAGTTACTAATGATGAGTTTTCAGTAATTGACAGGGGTTTATAGTCAATGACTGTGAGTTTTCAGTTACTGGCAGTGGGGTTTCAGTCACTGACAGTGAGTTTTCAGTTACTGACAGTGATTTTTCAGTCATTGACAGTAAGTTTTTAGTAAATGTAAGTGGGTTTTCAGTTACTGATGATGAGTTTTCAGTAATTGACAGGGGGATTATAGTCAATGACTGAGTTTTCAGTAACTGACAGTGGGTTTTCAGTCACAGACAATGTGTTTCAGTAACTAACAGTGAGTTTTCAGTTTCTGACAGTGGGTTTTCAGTTACTGATGATGAGTTTTCAGTTACTGACAGTGAGTTTTCAGTCACTGACAGTATGTTTTCAGTAACTGAAAGTGGATGTTCAGTTACTGATGATGAGTTTTCAGTTACTGACAGTGAGTTTTCAGTCACTGACAGTGGGTGTTCAGTCGCTGAAGATGAGTTTTCAGTTACTGACAGTAGGTTTTCAATCACTGACAGTGGGTTTTAGTAACTGAAAATGGGTTTTCAATCACAGACAATGTGTTTTAGTAACTAACAGTGAGGTTTCAGTCACTGACAGTAAGTTTTGAGTTACTGAAAAAGGGTTTTCAATTACTGATGATGAGTTTTCAGCTCCTGACAGTGGGGTTTCAGTCAATTACAGTAAGTTTTCAGTAACTGAAAGTTGGTTTTCAGTTACTGATGATGAGTTTTCAGTTACTGACAGTGAGTTTTCAGTCACTGACAATAAGTGTTCAGTTCCTGAAAGTGGGTTTTCAGTTACTGATGATGAGTTTTCAGTAACTGTCAGTGAGCTTTCAGTCACTGACAGTGGGTGTTCAGTCGCTGACTATGAGTTTTCAGTTACTGACAGTAGGTTTTCAATTACTGACAGTGGGTTTTAGTAACTGAAAATGGGTTTTCAGTCACAGACAATGTGTTTCAGTAACTAACAGTGAGTTTTCAGTTTCTGACAGTAGTATTTCAGTCACTGACGATGAGTTTTCAGTTATTGAGAGTGAGTTTTCAGTCACTGACAGTAAGTTTTCAGTTACTGAAAGTGGGTTTTCAGTCACTGACAGTGGGTGTTCACTCACTGACGATGAGTTTTCAGTTACTGACAGTGAGTTTTCAGTCACTGACAGAAAGTTTTCAGTTACTGAAAGTGGGTCTTCAATACTGATGATGAGTTTTCAGTTACTGACAGTGGGTTTTCAGTTACTGATGATGAGTTTTCAGTCACTGACAGTAAGTTTTCAGTTACTGACAGTGGGTTTTCAGTCATAGACAATGTGTTTCAGAAACTAACAGTGAGTTTTCAGTAACTTAAAGTGGGTGTTCAGTTACTGATGATGAGTTTTCAGTTACTGACAGTGAGTTTTCAGTCACTGACAGAAAGTTTTCAGTTACTGAAAGTGGGTCTTCAATACTGATGATGAGTTTTCAGTTACTGACAGTGGGTTTTCAGTTACTGATGATGAGTTTTCAGTCACTGACAGTAAGTTTTCAGTTACTGACAGTGGGTTTTCAGTCACAGACAATGTGTTTCAGTAACTAACAGTGAGTTTTCAGTTTCTGACTGTGGGTTTACAGTTACTGATGATGAGTTTTCAGTTACTGACAGTGAGTTTTCAGTTACTGATGATGAGTTTTCAGTTACTGACAGTGAGTTTTCAGTCACTGACAGTATGTTTTCAGTTACTAAAAGTGGGTTTTCAGTTACTGATGATGAGTTTTCAGTTACTGACATTGAGTTTTCAGTCACTGACAGTTAGTTTTCAGTAACTGAAAGGTGGTTTTCAGTTACTGATGATGAGTTTTCAGTTACTGACAGTGAGTTTTCAGTCACTGACACTAAGTTTTCAGTTCCTGAAAGTGGGTTTTCAGTTACTGATGATGAGTTTTCAGTAACTGTCAGTGAGTTTTCAGTCACTGACAGTATGTTTTCAGTTACTAAAAGTGGGTTTTCAGTTACTAATGATGAGTTTTTAGTTACTGAGAGTGAGTTTTCAGTCACTGACAGTAAGCTTTCAGTTACTGACAGTGGGTTTTCAGTCACTGACAATGAGTTTTCAGTTATTGACAGTGGGTTTTCATTCACTGACAGTAAGTTTTCAGTTACTGCAAGGTGGTTTTCAGTTACTGATGATGAGTTTTCAGTTATTGACAGTTGGATTATAGTCAATAACTGTGAGTTTTCAGTTACTGACAGTGTGGTTTTAGTTTTCAGTTACTGTCAGTGGGGTTTTAGTCACTGACAGTATGTTTTCAGTTACTGAAAGTGGGTTTTCAGTTACTAATGATGAGTTTTCAGTAATTGACAGGGGTTTATAGTCAATGACTGTGAGTTTTCAGTTACTGACAGTGAGTTTACAATCACTGACAGTGGGTTTTAGTAACTGAAAATGGGTTTTCAGTCACAGACAATGTGTTTCAGTAACTATCAGTGAGTTTTCAGTTTCTGACTGTGGGTTTTCAGTTACTGATGATGAGTTTTCAGTTACTGACAGTGAGTTTTCAGTTACTGATGATGAGTTTTCAGTTACTGACAGTGAGTTTTCGGTCACTGACAGTATGTTTTCAGTTACTGAAAGTGGGTTTTCAGTTACTAATGATGAGTTTTCAGTTACTGACAGTGAGTTTTCAGTCACTGACAGTAAGTTTTCAGTTACTGAAAGTGGGTTTTCAGTTACTGATGATGAGTTTTCAGTTATTGACAGTGGGTTTATAATCAATTGCTGTGAGTTTTCAGTTACTGACAGTGGGGTTTCAGTAACTGACAGTGGGTTTCAGTCACTGACAGTGAAGTTTCAGTCACTGACAATGTGTTTAAGTAACTAACAGTGAGTTTTCCGTTTCTGACAGTAGTTGTTCAGTCACTGACGATGAGTTTTCAGTTATTGAGAGTGAGTTTTCAGTCACTGACAGTAAGTTTTCAGTTACTTAAAGTGGGTTTTCAGTCACTGACAGTGGGTGTTCACTCACTGACGATGAGTTTTCAGTTACTGACAGTGAGTTTTCAGTCACTGACAGAAAGTTTTCAGTTACTGAAAGTGGGTCTTCAATACTGATGATGAGTTTTCAGTTACTGACAGTGGGTTTTCAGTTACTGATGATGAGTTTTCAGTCACTGCCAGTAAGTTTTCAGTTACTGACAGTGGGTTTTCAGTCACAGACAATGTGTTTCAGAAACTAACAGTGAGTTTTCAGTAACTTAAAGTGGGTGTTCAGTTACTGATGATGAGTTTTCAGTTACTGACAGTGAGTTTACAATCACTGACAGTGGGTTTTAGTAACTGAAAATGGGTTTTCAGTCACAGACAATGTGTTTCAGTAACTAACAGTGAGTTTTCAGTTTCTGACTGTGGGTTTTCAGTTACTGATGATGAGTTTTCAGTTACTGACAGTGAGTTTTCAGTTACTGATGATGAGTTTTCAGTTACTGACAGTGAGTTTTCAGTCACTGACAATATGTTTTCAGTTACTGAAAGTGGGTTTTCAGTTACTGATGATGAGTTTTCAGTTACTGAAAGTGAGTTTTCAGTCACTGACAGTAAGTTTTCAGTTACTGAAAGTGGGTTTTCAGTTACTGATGATGAGTTTTCAGTTATTGACAGTGGGTTTATAGTCAATTACTGTGAGTTTTCAGTTACTGACAGTGGGGTTTCAGTAACTGACAGTGGGGTTTCAGTCACTGACAGTGAGTTTTCAGTTACTGACTGTGAGTTTTCAGTCACTGACAGTAAGTTTTCAGTTACTGAAAGACGGTTTCCAGTTACTGATGATGAGTTTTCAGTTACTCACAGTGAGTTTACATTCACTGACAGTAAGTTTTCAGTTACTGAAAGTGGGTTTTCAGTTACTGATGATGAGTTTTCAGTTACTGACAGTAGGGTTTCAGTTACTGACAGTGGGGTTTCTGTCAATGACAGTGAGATTTCAGTTACTGACTGTGAGTTTTCAGTCACTGACAGTAAGTTTTCAGTTACTGAAAGTGGGTTTTCAGTTACTGATGATGAGTTTTCAGTTACTGACATTGAGTTTTCAGTCACTGACAGTTAGTTTTCAGTAACTGAAAGGTGGTTTTCAGTTACTGATGATGAGTTTTCAGTTACTGACAGTGAGTTTTCAGTCACTGACAGTATGTTTTCAGTTACTAAAAGTGGGTTTTCAGTTACTAATGATGAGTTTTTAGTTACTGATGATGAGTTTTCAGTCACTGACAGTAAGTTTTCAGTTACTGACAGTGGGTTTTCAGTCACTGACAATGAGTTTTCAGTTACTGACAGTGGGTTTTCATTCACTGACAGTAAGTTTTCAGTCACTGACAATGAGTTTTCAGTTACTGACAGTGAGTTTTCAGTCACTGACAGTAAGTTTTCAGTTACAGAAAGTGGGTTTTCAGTTACTGATGATGAGTTTTCAGTTACTGACATTGAGTTTTCAGTCACTGACAGTTAGTTTTCAGTAACTGAAAGGTGGTTTTCAGTTACTGATGATGAGTTTTCAGTTACTGACAGTGAGTTTTCAGTCACTGACACTAAGTTTTCAGTTCCTGAAAGTGGGTTTTCAGTTACTGATGATGAGTTTTCAGTAACTGTCAGTGAGTTTTCAGTCACTGACAGTATGTTTTCAGTTACTAAAAGTGGGTTTTCAGTTACTAATGATGAGTTTTTAGTTACTGAGAGTGAGTTTTCAGTCACTGTCAGTAAGCTTTCAGTTACTGACAGTGGGTTTTCAGTCACTGACAATGAGTTTTCAGTTACTGACAGTGGGTTTCCATTCAGTGACAGTAAGTTTTCAGTTACTGAAAGGTGGTTTTCAGTTACTGATGATGAGTTTTCAGTTATTGACAGTTGGTTAAGTGTTGCAGATGTGGTGAGGACGTAATGGATTACGTGCAATGTAGTCACTGTCAGAACTATTTTGACTATCCATGTTCTGGCGTTACCGAGCAAGGATATCGCAAACTTGGCGTGGACCGCCAGGCTGTATGGAGATGTCCTAATTGCAAAAGGCTACCCATTGTGACTGATTCGCTCAACCCTAAGGAAACTCAAACAGATGATTCGCCCAAAATTATCTCATTGGAACTAGTAATGCAGGAGCTAAATAGCATCAAACTTAGTCTTGCTCCTCTTTTGAATGTCATGGACGGGATCCGCGAAATTAAAACTGAGATAACTGATGTAAAATCGTCTATGAGTAACTTTTCCGCCAAATTGGAGAGCCTAGATGAAAGGTTGAAGTCCGTTGAGAAGGCCCGTGATAACGCATTGAAATTCGAAGAGCGTATTTCTGCATTAGAAGCAGATCTCAACGAGAAGAACCAATGGGCACGACTAAATAACGTGGAAATAAAAGGAGTTCCAATTAAAGATCGTGAAAATCTGTTGGATATTGTAAGCAAGATTGGCTCCAAGGTGTCATATTCCATCTCCAAACAGAGTATAAATTTTGTAGCCAGAGTGCCTTCACAGGACAATAAATTCAAGCCGATTATAGTTTCATTTGTGAATCGGTATGTTAAAGAAGACTTTGTTGCTGCAGCTCGGACTATTAAGAGATTGCAACCTACTGATATTGGACTTGATGGCACTGGACAAATTTATGTCAATGATCACCTCACAGTGCAAAACAAAATGCTGCTAACCGAGGCGAAGAAATTGAAAAAGAAACATGAGTTTGAGTTTTTATGGGTAAAAAACTCGAAAATTTTTGCCAGAAAGAATCCTCAATCGAAGATTATACTCATAAAGAATTCCAAGGATTTGGCCAAAAGTTTGGTGTTTTTGTGACAACAAATCTTTGAGAACCGCTTTCTTTTGCTATGCTATCTTTTGTTCACTACATTGTGTTGTATCTGGTTTCTTTGCTAGTACAAGTGTTGGTCACTTGCGTCTAATTTATTTGAACTTATTTATCTTATTGCTTTTTTGCCTGTGCTCTAAATTAATTTTATTTTCTATTACAGTTTTGATTGCATTGCTTTCAATTATCAAGCTATTTTATTCAATTTTTTATTGTTTCGTTATTGCCATGGGGCTATATGGTCTTGTTTATGTTTACGGAATTTACGTAGATATAGACTGCTTTTCGTTTAATGTGTGACATTTCAATTTATTACCAAAATTGCAGAGGATTACGGACAAAAACAAATACTTTTTATAGAAATTTATTATTATCTAATTATGATATTATTTCACTAACTGAAACTTGGCTGCCGGACAGTATAGCTGATTCGGAATTGTTTGACAGTAGATATATTGTTTATAGGAGAGACCGTGATTATGCTCTTACAAATCAAACTCAAGGTGGAGGAGTAGCCATTGCAGTTCGCCGTAATATAGTAGCTACTTATAATATTGATTGGAGTTCTAGTGCAGAGGATATATGGATTACGGTTACTCTTCGTAATTCACGGAATAAAACCACTGTGAATCTGCATATTTGTACAATCTATTTGATTGAGCAAAACGAAGGCTTTACATTCTCTAATCAATTAGAAAATTTCTTACAAAATCTCTTAAAAATTAAAGGTAAATATAAGTCTGACCAGTTTCTTATTTTGGGAGATTTTAATAGGCGAGACATAGCATGGTTACCCTCCGATATTGGTCTCCAACCTGCTAACGTGACTAAAGACCTGTCAATTCGACTTTTGGAAGTCGTATATGATTGTGATCTAAGACAATTCAATAGTCACGCTAACACTTATGGTGTTATCTTAGATCTAGTTTTATGTACTGATAATGTTACGGTTACAAATTGTTCTGACCCGCTAGTTGGCGAAGATCCCCATCATAAGTCACTAGTAATTCAGCCTTCTTTTATTGAACTTGATCCATTAGATGCTCCTAGACGAACCATATTCTCGTACCAGAGAGGTGATTATGAAAAAATATGTAGTCATTTATCCGAAATTGATTGGTCGAATATTTTATCTCAGGGCACTGTAGAGGACGCTGTTGCCAAATTCTACGAAATCACTTATCAGTTAAGGAGTAAGTTCATACCTACGCGGCAAACTAGGCGTCGTTCTTATCCTCCATGGTACGATTCTTCGCTTTTAAAAATAATTAAAGAGAAATTTAAATACTTTAGTAAACATAAGGTCTACGGTAATATATCTGATCTTAATATATTTCATCTCTTACGCGACAGGGTGAAAAGAGTTGAAGCAAAGTGTTATAGTGATTATATGGTTAGAGTAGAAAACGCCATATCTAAAAACCCTAAACTATTTTGGTCTTTCGCCAAAAGTAAGCGTGGCTGTGGATCTTACCCTGCTAGAATGACATATTCTTCCGTGACTAGTGACTCAGGGGAGGGTATCAGCGAACTATTCTCCACTTACTTCGCTTCAACTTTTCTGCAACCTGGTTCGAACACACTACGTAATGTTAGATCAAATATTCCTACCACATTGGCTCCAAGTGATATTGATACCATAGACATTAATGAGAATAAGGTACTTAATTTAATTAAACGACTAGATCTTAGTAAATCTGCGGGTCCAGATACTTTACCGGCCTTGTTTTTGGTAAATTGCTCAAAACAGTTATCAGTGCCTGTGTCGATACTATTTCGTCGGTCTTTAAAGGAAGGTGTCATGCCCGTCATATGGAAGTCCGCATTTGTAACCCCAATCCATAAAAAAGGCCCTAAGAATAAGGTGGACAATTATCGGCCTATCTCTAAATTATGCTTGCTAGCTAAGGTTTTTGAGCGCATTATCTTCAATCAAGTCTATGATTGCATCAAGAACGTATTTATACCTCAACAACATGGGTTTTTGAGAGGTAGATCTACTGTTTCAAACCTAGCTATTCTCAATGAATTTGTTACAGACAATATGGGGATAGGTAACCAAATTGATGTAATATACACGGACTACAGTAAGGCTTTCGATCGCATTGACCACGATATTTTATTATCTAAACTCAACACGTTAGGTATAAGAGGTGATTTGTTTAGGTGGTTTACATCCTATGTGCAGAATAGGACCCAGGCTGTGGTGCTTAATGGATATGCCTCTTCATGGGTTAATATACCCTCAGGAGTACCTCAGGGTTCGTTGTTGGGACCACTGCTGTTTGTGATTTTCATAAATGATATTCAGGAATGTTTCCAAAATTCTATATTTTTGCTTTTCGCAGACGACATGAAAGTTTTTAGGATTGTCAACAATTCTGCTGATGCTGAACTTCTACAAGCAGACTTGATAAGGCTGGATAATTATTGTTATGCCAACAAATTAGACCTCAACGTTGGTAAATGTTCATCTTTAACCTTCACATGGAAAAGAAACAATTATGCACACGTCTATAGTCTTAAAGGCCAGACTTTGGAATCCTGTTCGAATATTAGAGATCTAGGCGTGATCCTTGACAGCAAACTACAATTTGACCAGCATATCGAGTTCTGTGTCGACAAGGCTTACAAAGCTCTTGGGTTTGTCAAGCGTATCTCGAAATGCTTCAATAAGATGAAAACCGTTAAAATAATCTATTGTGCCTATGTTCGAAGTCATCTCGAGTACGCATCTCAGATATGGAGTCCCTATTATAACATCTACAAAGACAATATCGAGAAAATACAAAGAAAATTCATAAAATTTTTGTGTTATAAATTTAAACATCCTTATTCAGGTTCTAATTATGAACAGTTGTGTTCTAAATTTCATCTTCTCCCATTGCATCTTCGCAGAACGATTAGTGACATTTGCTTTTTAATTAACATTGCTCAAGGTAAAATTGACTGTCCAGATCTCCTCAGCAATTTAAGGCTTATAACACCAACTAAGAATTTGCGTCACAATACATTACTCCATGTTCCCTCAGGCAATACTAATTATAGGAATAATAGCTTCTTACCCAGAACATTAAAATTGGCTAATAAATTGAATAGTGATGATCGTTTCGATCTGTTTTGCTGCAGCACTTATACACTAAAAAAAGTATTAAGCAAAGAACCAAATTTAGTAACTAGGATTAATTAAGTTTAAGTTTACTTACATTATATTTATATACAACATTAAGTGTTATTTGGAGTGTTATAATTTTTTCTGTTTAATTGTGGTAGCTTGTTATTGGCACGTACTTATTGATATAGATATGTTATTTTGTAAAATAGGCTGTAAGCTTCCCAAATAAAATAAAATAAAATAAATAAAATAGTCAATGACTGTGAGTTTTCAGTTACTGACAGTGTGGTTTTAGTTTTCAGTTACTGTCAGTGGGGTTTTAGTCACTGACAGTAAGTTTTCAGTTACTGAAAGTGGGTTTTCAGTTACTAATGATGAGTTTTCAGTAATTGACAGGTGGTTAATAGTCAATGACTGTGAGTTTTCAATTACTGGCAGTGGGGTTTCAGTTACTGACAGTGGGGTTTCAGTCACTGACAGTGAGTTTTCAGTTACTGACAGTTATTTTTCAGTCACTGACAGTAAGTTTTTAGTAAATGAAAGTAGGTTTTCAGTTACTGATGATGAGTTTTCAGTAATTGACAGGGGGTTTATAGTCAATGACTGAGTTTTCAGTAACTGACAGTGGGTTTTCAGTCACAGACAATGTGTTTCAGTAACTAACAGTGAGATTTCAGTTTCTGACAGTGGGTTTTCAGTTACTGATGATGAGTTTTCAGTTACTGACAGTGAGTTTTCAGTTACTGACAGTGAGTTTTCAGTCACTGACAGTATGTTTTCAGTAACTGAAAGTGGGTGTTCAGTTACTGATGATAAGTTTTCAGTTACTGACAGTGAGTTTTCAGTCACTGACAGTGGGTGTTCAGTCGCTGAAGATGAGTTTTCAGTTACTGACAGTAGGTTTTCAATCACTGACAGTGGGTTTTAGTAACTGAAAATGGGTTTTCAGTCACAGACAATGTGTTTCAGTAACTAACAGTGAGGTTTCAGTCACTGACAGTAAGTTTTTAGTTACTGAAAAAGGGTTTTCAATTACTGATGATGAGTTTTCAGTTACTGACAGTGTGTTTTCAGTCACTTACAGTAAGTTTTCAGTTACTGACAGTGGGTTTTCAGTCACAGACAATGTGTTTCAGTAACTAACAGTCAGTTTTCAGTTTCTGACAGTGGGTTTTCAGTTACTGATGATGAGTTTTCAGTTACTGACAGTGAGTTTTCAGTCACTGACAGTAAGTTTTCAATTACTGAAAGTGGGTTTTCAGTTACTGACGATGAGTTTTCAGTTGTTGAGAGTGAGTTTTCAGTTACTGACAGTGGGGTTTCAGTAACTGACAGTGGGGTTTCAGTCACTGACAGTGAGTTTTCAGTTACTGACTGTGAGTTTTCAATCACTGACAGTAAGTTTTCAGTTACTGAAAGACGGTTTTCAGTTACTGATGATGAGTTTTCAGTTACTGACAGTGAGTTTTCATTCACTGACAGTAAGTTTTCAGTTACTGAAAGTGGGTTTTCAGTAACTGACAGTGGGGTTTTAGTTTTCAGTTACTGACAGTGGGGTTTTAGTCACTGACAGTAAGTTTTCAGTTACTGAAAGTGAGTTTTCAGTTACTGATGATGAGTTTTCAGTAATTGACAGGGGGTTTATAGTCAATGACTGTGAGATTTCAGTTACTGGTAGTGGGGTTTCAGTTACTGACAGTGGGGTTTCAGTCACTGACAGTGAGTTTTCAGTTACTGACAGTGATTTTTCAGTCACTGACAGTAAGTTTTTAGTAACTGAAAGCGGGTTTTCAGTTACTGATGATGAGTTTTCAGTAATTGACAGGAAGTTTATAGTCAATGACTGAGGTTTCAGTAACTGACAGTGGGTTTTCAGTCACAGACAATGTGTTTCAGAAACTAACAGTGAGTTTTCAGTAACTTAAAGTGGGTGTTCAGTTACTGATGATGAGTTTTCAGTTACTGACAGTGAGTTTACAATCACTGACAGTGGGTTTTAGTAACTGAAAATGGGTTTTCAGTCACAGACAATGTGTTTCAGTAACTAACAGTGAGTTTTCAGTTTCTGACTGTGGGTTTTCAGTTACTGATGATGAGTTTTCAGTTACTGACAGTGAGTTTTCAGTTACTGATGATGAGTTTTCAGTTACTGACAGTGAGTTTTCAGTCACTGACAGTATGTTTTCAGTTACTGAAAGTGGGTTTTCAGTTACTGATGATGAGTTTTCAGTTACTGACAGTGAGTTTTCAGTCACTGACAGTAAGTTTTCAGTTACTGAAAGTGGGTTTTCAGTTACTGATGATGAGTTTTCAGTTATTGACAGTGGGGTTATAGTCAATTGCTGTGAGTTTTCAGTTACTGACAGTGGGGTTTCAGTAACTGACAGTGGGGTTTCAGTCACTGACAGTGAGTTTTCAGTTACTGACTGTGAGTTTTCAGTCACTGACAGTAAGTTTTCAGTAACTGAAAGACGGTTTCCAGTTACTGATGATGAGTTTTCAGTTACTCACAGTGAGTTTTCATTCACTGACAGTAAGTTTTCAGTTACTGAAAGTGGGTTATCAGTTACTGATGATGAGTTTTCAGTTACTGACAGTAGGGTTTCAGTTACTGACAGTGGGGTTTCAGTCACTGACAGTGAGATTTCAGTTACTGACTGTGAGTTTTCAGTCACTGACGGTAAGTTTTCATTTACTGAAAGTGGGGTTTCAGTTACTGATGATGAGTTTTCAGTTACTGACATTGAGTTTTCAGTCACTGACAGTTAGTTTTCAGTAACTGAAAGGTGGTTTTCAGTTACTGATGATGAGTTTTCAGTTACTGACAGTGAGTTTTCAGTCACTGACACTAAGTTTTCAGTTCCTGAAAGTGGGTTTTCAGTTACTGATGATGAGTTTTCAGTAACTGTCAGTGAGTTTTCAGTCACTGACAGTATGTTTTCAGTTACTAAAAGTGGGTTTTCAGTTACTAATGATGAGTTTTTAGTTACTGAGAGTGAGTTTTCAGTCACTGGCAGTAAGCTTTCAGTTACTGACAGTGGGTTTTCAGTCACTGACAATGAGTTTTCAGTTACTGACAGTGGGTTTCCATTCAGTGACAGTAAGTTTTCAGTTACTGAAAGGTGGTTTTCAGTTACTGATGATGAGTTTTCAGTTATTGACAGTTGGATTATAGTCAATGACTGTGAGTTTTCAGTTACTGACAGTGTGGTTTTAGTTTTCAGTTACTGTCAGTGACGTTTTAGTCACTGACAGTAAGTTTTCAGTTACTGAAAGTGGGTTTTCAGTTACTAATGATGAGTTTTCAGTAATTGACAGGTGGTTAATAGTCAATGACTGTGAGTTTTCAGTTACTGGCAGTGGGGTTTCAGTTACTGACAGTGGGGTTTCAGTTACTGACAGTGAGTTTTCAGTTACTGACAGTGATTTTTCAGTCACTGACAGTAAGTTTTTAGTAAATGAAAGTGGGTTTTCAGTTACTGATGATGAGTTTTCAGTAATTGACAGGGGGTTTATAGTCAATGACTGAGTTTTCAGTAACTGACAGTGGGTTTTCAGTCACAGACAATGTGTTTCAGTAACTAACAGTGAGTTTTCAGTTTCTGACAGTGGGTTTTCAGTTACTGATGATGAGTTTTCAGTTACTGACAGTGAGTTTTCAGTCACTGACAGTATGTTTTCAGTAACTGAAAGTGGGTGTTCAGTTACTGATGATGAGTTTTCAGTTACTGACAGTGAGTTTTCAGTCACTGACAGTGGGTGTTCAGTCGCTGAAGATGAGTTTTCAGTTACTGACAGTAGGTTTTCAATCACTGAAAGTGGGTTTTAGTAACTGAAAATGGGTTTTCAGTCACAGACAATGTGTTTCAGTAACTAACAGTGAGGTTTCAGTCACTGACAGTAAGTTTTTAGTTACTGAAAAAGGGTTTTCAATTACTGATGATGAGTTTTCAGTTACTGACAGTATGTTTTCAGTCACTGACAGTAAGTTTTCAGATACTGACAGTGGGTTTTCAGTCACAGACAATGTGTTTCAGTAACTAACAGTCAGTTTTCAGTTTCTGACAGTGGGTTTTCAGTTACTGATGACGAGTTTTCAGTTACTGACAGTGAGTTTTCAGTCACTGACAGTAAGTTTTCAATTACTGAAAGTGGGTTTTCAGTTACTGACGATGAGTTTTCAGTTGTTGAGAGTGAGTTTTCAGTTACTGACAGTGGGGTTTCAGTAACTGACAGTGGGGTTTCAGTCACTGACAGTGAGATTTCAGTTACTGACTGTGAGTTTTCAATCACTGACAGTAAGTTTTCAGTTACTGAAAGACGGTTTTCAGTTTCTGATGATGAGTTTTCAGTTACTGACAGTGAGTTTTCATTCACTGACAGTAAGTTTTCACTTACTGAAAGTGGGTTTTCAGTAACTGACAGTGGGGTTTTAGTTTTCAGTTACTGACAGTGGGGTTTTAGTCACTGACAGTAAGTTTTCAGTTACTGAAAGTGGGTTTTCAGTTACTGATGATGAGTTTTCAGTAATTGACAGGGGGTTTATAGTCAATGACTGTGAGTTTTCAGTTACTGGCAGTGGGGTTTCAGTTACTGACAGTGGGGTTTCAGTCACTGACAGTGAGTTTTCAGTTACTGACAGTGATTTTTCAGTCACTGACAGTAAGTTTTTAGTAACTGAAAGTGGGTTTTCAGTTACTGATGATGAGTTTTCAGTAATTAACAGGAAGTTTATAGTCAATCACTGAGGTTTCAGTAACTGACAGTGGGTTTTCAGTCACAGACAATGTGTTTCAGAAACTAACAGTGAGTTTTCAGTAACTTAAAGTGGGTGTTCAGTTACTGATGATGAGTTTTCAGTTACTGACAGTGAGTTTACAGTCACTGACAGTGGGTTTTAGTAACTTAAAATGGGTTTTCAGTCACAGACAATGTGTTTCAGTAACTAACAGAGAGTTTTCTGTTTCTGACTGTGGGTTTTCAGTTACTGATGATGAGTTTTCAGTTACTGACAGTGAGTTTTCAGTTACTGATGATGAGTTTTCAGTTACTGACAGTGAGTTTTCAGTCACTGACAGTATGTTTTCAGTTACTGAAAGTGGGTTTTCAGTTACTGATGATGAGTTTTCAGTTACCGACAGTGAGTTTTCAGTCACTGACAGTAAGTTTTCAGTTACTGAAAGTGGGTTTTCAGTTACTGATGATGAGTTTTCAGTTATTGACAGTGGGTTTATAGTCAATTGCTGTGAGTTTTCAGTTACTGACAGTGGGGTTTCAGTAACTGACAGTGGGGTTTCAGTCACTGACAGTGAGTTTTCAGTAACTGAAAGACGGTTTCCAGTTACTGATGATGAGTTTTCAGTTACTCACAGTGAGTTTTCATTCACTGACAGTAAGTTTTCAGTTACTGAAAGTGGGTTTTCAGTTACTGACATTGAGTTTTCAGTCACTGACAGTTAGTTTTCAGTAACTGAAAGGTGGTTTTTAGTTACTGATGATGAGTTTTCAGTTACTGACAGTGAGTTTTCAGTCACTGACAGTAAGTTTTCAGTTACTGAAAGTGGGTTTTCAGTTACTGATGATGAGTTTTCAGTTACTGACATTGAGTTTTCAGTCACTGACAGTTAGTTTTCAGTAACTGAAAGGTGGTTTTCAGTTACTGATGATGAGTTTTCAGTTACTGACAGTGAGTTTTCAGTCACTGACACTAAGTTTTCAGTTCCTGAAAGTGGGTTTTCAGTTACTGATGATGAGTTTTCAGTAACTGTCAGTGAGTTTTCAGTCACTGACAGTATGTTTTCAGTTACTAAAAGTGGGTTTTCAGTTACTAATGATGAGTTTTTAGTTACTGAGAGTGAGTTTTCAGTCACAGACAGTAAGCTTTCAGTTACTGACAGTGGGTTTTCAGTCACTGACAATGAGTTTTCAGTTACTGACAGTGGGTTTCCATTCAGTGACAGTAAGTTTTCAGTTACTGAAAGGTGGTTTTGAGTTACTGATGATGAGTTTTCAGTTGTTGACAGTTGACAGTTGGATTATAGTCAATGACTGTGAGTTTTCAGTTACTTACAGTGTGGTTTTAGTTTTCAGTTACTGTCAGTGGGGTTTTAGTCACTGACAGTAAGTTTTCAGTTACTGAAAGTGGGTTTTCAGTTACTAATGATGAGTTTTCAGTAATTGACAGGTGGTTAATAGTCAATGACTGTGAGTTTTCAGTTACTGGCAGTGGGGTTTCAGTTACTGACAGTGGGGTTTCAGTTACTGACAGTGAGTTTTCAGTTACTGACAGTGATTTTTCAGTCACTGACAGTAAGTTTTTAGTAAATGAAAGTGGGTTTTCAGTTACTGATGATGAGTTTTCAGTAACTGACAGTGGGTTTTCAGTCACAGACAATGTGTTTCAGTAACTAACAGTGAGTTTTCAGTTTCTGACAGTGGGTTTTCAGTTACTGATGATGAGTTTTCAGTTACTGACAGTGAGTTTTCAGTCACTGACAGTATGTTTTCAGTAACTGAAAGTGGGTTTTCAGTTACTGAAAACATACTGTCAGTGATTGAAAACCTACTGTCAGTAACTGAAAACTCATCTTCAGCGACTGAACACCCACTGTCAGTGACTGAAAACTCACTGTCAGTAACTGAAAACTCATCATCAGTAACTGAAAGTGGGTGTTCAGTCGCTGAAGATGAGTTTTCAGTTACTGACAGTAGGTTTTCAATCACTGAAAGTGGGTTTTAGTAACTGAAAATGGGTTTTCAGTCACAGACAATGTGTTTCAGTAACTAACAGTGAGGTTTCAGTCACTGACAGTAAGTTTTTAGTTACTGAAAAAGGGTTTTCAATTACTGATGATGAGTTTTCAGTTACTGACAGTGTGTTTTCAGTCACTGACAGTAAGTTTTCAGTTACTGACAGTGGGTTTTCAGTCACAGAAAATGTGTTTCAGTAACTAACAGTCAGTTTTTAGTTTCTGACAGTGGGTTTTCAGTTACTGATGACGAGTTTTCAGTTACTGACAGTAAGTTTTCAATTACTGAAAGTGGGTTTTCAGTTACTGACGATGAGTTTTCAGTTGTTGAGAGTGAGTTTTCAGTTACTGACAGTGGGGTTTCAGTAACTGACAGTGGGGTTTCAGTCACTGACAGTGAGTTTTCAGTTACTGACTGTGAGTTTTCAATCACTGACAGTAAGTTATCAGTTACTAAAAGACGGTTTTCAGTTACTGATGATGAGTTTTCAAATACTGACAGTGAGTTTTCATTCACTGACAGTAAGTTTTCAGTTACTGAAAGTGGGTTTTCAGTTACTGATGATGAGTTTTCAGTTACTGACAGTGGGGTTTCAGTAACTGACAGTGGGGTTTCAGTCACTGACAGTGAGTTTTCAGTTACTGACTGTGAGTTTTCAGTCACTGACAGTAAGTTTTCAGTTACTGAAAGTCGGTTTTCAGTTACTGATGATGAGTTTTCAGTTACTGACATTGAGTTTTCAGTCACTGACAGTTAGTTTTCAGTCACTGACACTAAGTTTTCAGTTCCTGAAAGTGGGTTTTAAGTTACTGATGATGAGTTTTCAGTAACTGACAGTGAGTTTTCAGTCACTGACAGTGAGTTTTC
Organism: Scrobipalpa costella; assembly: GCA_949820665.1. Taxonomy (NCBI): domain Eukaryota; kingdom Metazoa; phylum Arthropoda; class Insecta; order Lepidoptera; family Gelechiidae; genus Scrobipalpa; species Scrobipalpa costella. The sequence goes on along the minus strand of OX463323.1, from coordinate 125,521 downwards.
AGTTACTGACTGTGAGTTTTCAGTCACTGACAGTAAGTTTTCAGTTAATGAAAGTGGGTTTTCAGTTACTGATAATAAGTTTTCAGTTACTGACATTGAGTTTTCAGTCACTGACAGTTAGTTTTCAGTAACTGAAAGGTGGTTTTCAGTTACTGATGGTGAGTTTTCAGTTACTGACAGTGAGATTTCAGTCACTGACAGTAAGTTTTCAGTTACTGAAAGTGGGTTTTCAGTTAGTGACGATGAGTTTTCAGTTGTTGAGAGTGAGTTTTCAGTTACTGACAGTGGGAATTCAGTAACTGACAGTGGGGTTTCAGTCACCGACAGTGAGTTTTCAGTTACTGTCTGTGAGTTTTCAGTCACTGACAGTAAGTTTTCAGTTACTGAAAGACGGTTTTCAGTTACTGATGATGAGTTTTCAGTTACTGTCAGTGAGTTTTTATTCACTGACAGTAAGTTTTCAGTTACTAAATGTTGGTTTTCAGTTACTGATAATGAGTTTTCAGTTACTGACAGTGGGGTTTCAGTTACTGACAGTGGGGTTTCAGTCACTGACAGTGAGTTTTCAGTTACTGACTGTGAGTTTTCAGTCACTGACAGTAAGTTTTCAGTTACTGAAAGTGGTTTTTCGGTTACATATGATGAGTTTTCAGTTACTGACATTGAGTTTTCAGTCACTGACAGTTAGTTTTCAGTAACTTAAAGGTGGTTTTTAGTTACTGATGATGAGTTTTCAGTTACTGACAGTGAGTTTTCAGTCACTGACACTAAGTTTTCAGTTCCTGAAAGTGGGTTTTAAGTTACTGATGATGAGTTTTCAGTAACTGACAGTGAGTTTTCAGTTACTGAAAGTGGGTTTTCAGTTACTGATGATGAGTTTTTAGTTACATACAGTAGGGTTTCAGTCACTGACAGTGAGATTTCAGTTACTTACTGTGAGTTTTAAGTCACTGACAGTAAGTTTTCAGTTACTGAAAGTGGGTTTTCAGTTACTAATGATGAGTTTTCAGTTACTGACATTGAGTTTTCAGTCACAGACAGTTAGTTTTCAGTAACTGAAAGGTGGTTTTCAGTTACTGATGATGAGTTTTCAGTTACTGACAGTGAGTTTTCAGTCACTGACACTAAGTTTTTAGTTCCTGAAAGTGGGTTTTCAGTTACTGATGATGAGTTTTTAGTAACTGTCAGTGAGTTTTCAGTCACTGACAGTATGTTTTCAGTTACTAAAAGTGGGTTTTCAGTTACTAATGATGAGTTTTTAGTTACTGAGAGTGAGTTTTCAGTCACTGACAGTAAGCTTTCAGTTACTGACAGTGGGTTTTCAGTCACTGACAATGAGTTTTCAGTTACTGACAGTGGGTTTTCATTCACTGACAGTAAGGTTTCATTTACTGAAAGGTGGTTTTCAGTTACTGATGATGAGTTTTCAGTTATTGACAGTTGGATTATAGTCAATGACTGAGAGTTTTCAGTTACTGACAGTGTGGTTTTAGTTTTCAGTTACTGTCAGTGGGGTTTTAGTCACTGACAGTAAGTTTTTAGTTACTGAAAGTGGGTTTTCAGTTACTAATGATGAGTTTTCAGTAATTGACAGGGGGTTTATAGTCAATGACTGTGAGTTTTCAGTTACTGGCAGTGTGGTTTCAGTTACTGACAGTGGGGTTTCAGTCACTGACAGTGAGTTTACAGTTACTGACAGTGATTTTTCAGTCATTGACAGTAAGTTTTTAGTAAATGAAAGTGGGTTTTCAGTTACTGATGATGAGTTTTCAGTTATTGACAGGGGGTTTATAGTCAATGACTGAGTTTTCAGTAACTGACAGTGGGTTTTCAGTCACTGACAGTGGGTGTTCAGTCGCTGAAGATGAGTTTTCAGTTACTGACAGTAGGTTTTCAATCACTGAAAGTGGGTTTTAGTAACTGAAAATGGGTTTTCAGTCACAGACAATGTGTTTCAGTAACTAACAGTGAGGTTTCAGTCACTGACAGTAAGTTTTTAGTTACTGAAAAAGGGTTTTCAATTACTGATGATGAGTTTTCAGTTACTGACAGTATGTTTTCAGTCACTGACAGTAAGTTTTTAGTTACTGAAAGTGGGTTTTCAGTTACTAATGATGAGTTTTCAGTAATTGACAGGTGGTTAATAGTCAATGACTGTGAGTTTTCAGTTACTGGCAGTGGGGTTTCAGTTACTGACAGTGGGGTTTCAGTTACTGACAGTGAGTTTTCAGTTACTGACAGTGATTTTTCAGTCACTGACAGTAAGTTTTTAGTAAATGAAAGTGGGTTTTCAGTTACTGATGATGAGTTTTCAGTAATTGACAGGGGGTTTATAGTCAATGACTGAGTTTTCAGTAACTGACAGTGGGTTTTCAGTCACAGACAATGTGTTTCAGTAACTAACAGTGAGTTTTCAGTTTCTGACAGTGGGTTTTCAGTTACTGATGATGAGTTTTCAGTTACTGACAGTGAGTTTTCAGTCACTGACAGTATGTTTTCAGTAACTGAAAGTGGGTGTTCAGTTACTGATGATGAGTTTTCAGTTACTGACAGTGAGTTTTCAGTCACTGACAGTGGGTGTTCAGTCGCTGAAGATGAGTTTTCAGTTACTGACAGTAGGTTTTCAATCACTGAAAGTGGGTTTTAGTAACTGAAAATGGGTTTTCAGTCACAGACAATGTGTTTCAGTAACTAACAGTGAGGTTTCAGTCACTGACAGTAAGTTTTTAGTTACTGAAAAAGGGTTTTCAATTACTGATGATGAGTTTTCAGTTACTGACAGTATGTTTTCAGTCACTGACAGTAAGTTTTCAGATACTGACAGTGGGTTTTCAGTCACAGACAATGTGTTTCAGTAACTAACAGTCAGTTTTCAGTTTCTGACAGTGGGTTTTCAGTTACTGATGACGAGTTTTCAGTTACTGACAGTGAGTTTTCAGTCACTGACAGTAAGTTTTCAATTACTGAAAGTGGGTTTTCAGTTACTGACGATGAGTTTTCAGTTGTTGAGAGTGAGTTTTCAGTTACTGACAGTGGGGTTTCAGTAACTGACAGTGGGGTTTCAGTCACTGACAGTGAGATTTCAGTTACTGACTGTGAGTTTTCAATCACTGACAGTAAGTTTTCAGTTACTGAAAGACGGTTTTCAGTTTCTGATGATGAGTTTTCAGTTACTGACAGTGAGTTTTCATTCACTGACAGTAAGTTTTCACTTACTGAAAGTGGGTTTTCAGTAACTGACAGTGGGGTTTTAGTTTTCAGTTACTGACAGTGGGGTTTTAGTCACTGACAGTAAGTTTTCAGTTACTGAAAGTGGGTTTTCAGTTACTGATGATGAGTTTTCAGTAATTGACAGGGGGTTTATAGTCAATGACTGTGAGTTTTCAGTTACTGGCAGTGGGGTTTCAGTTACTGACAGTGGGGTTTCAGTCACTGACAGTGAGTTTTCAGTTACTGACAGTGATTTTTCAGTCACTGACAGTAAGTTTTTAGTAACTGAAAGTGGGTTTTCAGTTACTGATGATGAGTTTTCAGTAATTAACAGGAAGTTTATAGTCAATCACTGAGGTTTCAGTAACTGACAGTGGGTTTTCAGTCACAGACAATGTGTTTCAGAAACTAACAGTGAGTTTTCAGTAACTTAAAGTGGGTGTTCAGTTACTGATGATGAGTTTTCAGTTACTGACAGTGAGTTTACAGTCACTGACAGTGGGTTTTAGTAACTTAAAATGGGTTTTCAGTCACAGACAATGTGTTTCAGTAACTAACAGAGAGTTTTCTGTTTCTGACTGTGGGTTTTCAGTTACTGATGATGAGTTTTCAGTTACTGACAGTGAGTTTTTAGTTACTGATGATGAGTTTTCAGTTACTGACAGTGAGTTTTCAGTCACTGACAGTATGTTTTCAGTTACTGAAAGTGGGTTTTCAGTTACTGATGATGAGTTTTCAGTTACCGACAGTGAGTTTTCAGTCACTGACAGTAAGTTTTCAGTTACTGAAAGTGGGTTTTCAGTTACTGATGATGAGTTTTCAGTTATTGACAGTGGGTTTATAGTCAATTGCTGTGAGTTTTCAGTTACTGACAGTGGGGTTTCAGTAACTGACAGTGGGGTTTCAGTCACTGACAGTGAGTTTTCAGTAACTGAAAGACGGTTTCCAGTTACTGATGATGAGTTTTCAGTTACTCACAGTGAGTTTTCATTCACTGACAGTAAGTTTTCAGTTACTGAAAGTGGGTTTTCAGTTACTGACATTGAGTTTTCAGTCACTGACAGTTAGTTTTCAGTAACTGAAAGGTGGTTTTTAGTTACTGATGATGAGTTTTCAGTTACTGACAGTGAGTTTTCAGTCACTGACAGTAAGTTTTCAGTTACTGAAAGTGGGTTTTCAGTTACTGATGATGAGTTTTCAGTTACTGACATTGAGTTTTTAGTCACTGACAGTTAGTTTTCAGTAACTGAAAGGTGGTTTTCAGTTACTGATGATGAGTTTTCAGTTACTGACAGTGAGTTTTCAGTCACTGACACTAAGTTTTCAGTTCCTGAAAGTGGGTTTTCAGTTACTGATGATGAGTTTTCAGTAACTGTCAGTGAGTTTTCAGTCACTGACAGTATGTTTTCAGTTACTAAAAGTGGGTTTTCAGTTACTAATGATGAGTTTTTAGTTACTGAGAGTGAGTTTTCAGTCACTGACAGTAAGCTTTCAGTTACTGACAGTGGGTTTTCAGTCACTGACAATGAGTTTTCAGTTACTGACAGTGGGTTTCCATTCAGTGACAGTAAGTTTTCAGTTACTGAAAGGTGGTTTTGAGTTACTGATGATGAGTTTTCAGTTGTTGACAGTTGACAGTTGGATTATAGTCAATGACTGTGAGTTTTCAGTTACTTACAGTGTGGTTTTAGTTTTCAGTTACTGTCAGTGGGGTTTTAGTCACTGACAGTAAGTTTTCAGTTACTGAAAGTGGGTTTTCAGTTACTAATGATGAGTTTTCAGTAATTGACAGGTGGTTAATAGTCAATGACTGTGAGTTTTCAGTTACTGGCAGTGGGGTTTCAGTTACTGACAGTGGGGTTTCAGTTACTGACAGTGAGTTTTCAGTTACTGACAGTGATTTTTCAGTCACTGACAGTAAGTTTTTAGTAAATGAAAGTGGGTTTTCAGTTACTGATGATGAGTTTTCAGTAACTGACAGTGGGTTTTCAGTCACAGACAATGTGTTTCAGTAACTAACAGTGAGTTTTCAGTTTCTGACAGTGGGTTTTCAGTTACTGATGATGAGTTTTCAGTTACTGACAGTGAGTTTTCAGTCACTGACAGTATGTTTTCAGTAACTGAAAGTGGGTTTTCAGTTACTGAAAACATACTGTCAGTGATTGAAAACCTACTGTCAGTAACTGAAAACTCATCTTCAGCGACTGAACACCCACTGTCAGTGACTGAAAACTCACTGTCAGTAACTGAAAACTCATCATCAGTAACTGAAAGTGGGTGTTCAGTCGCTGAAGATGAGTTTTCAGTTACTGACAGTAGGTTTTCAATCACTGAAAGTGGGTTTTAGTAACTGAAAATGGGTTTTCAGTCACAGACAATGTGTTTCAGTAACTAACAGTGAGGTTTCAGTCACTGACAGTAAGTTTTTAGTTACTGAAAAAGGGTTTTCAATTACTGATGATGAGTTTTCAGTTACTGACAGTGTGTTTTCAGTCACTGACAGTAAGTTTTCAGTTACTGACAGTGGGTTTTCAGTCACAGAAAATGTGTTTCAGTAACTAACAGTCAGTTTTTAGTTTCTGACAGTGGGTTTTCAGTTACTGATGACGAGTTTTCAGTTACTGACAGTAAGTTTTCAATTACTGAAAGTGGGTTTTCAGTTACTGACGATGAGTTTTCAGTTGTTGAGAGTGAGTTTTCAGTTACTGACAGTGGGGTTTCAGTAACTGACAGTGGGGTTTCAGTCACTGACAGTGAGTTTTCAGTTACTGACTGTGAGTTTTCAATCACTGACAGTAAGTTATCAGTTACTAAAAGACGGTTTTCAGTTACTGATGATGAGTTTTCAAATACTGACAGTGAGTTTTCATTCACTGACAGTAAGTTTTCAGTTACTGAAAGTGGGTTTTCAGTTACTGATGATGAGTTTTCAGTTACTGACAGTGGGGTTTCAGTAACTGACAGTGGGGTTTCAGTCACTGACAGTGAGTTTTCAGTTACTGACTGTGAGTTTTCAGTCACTGACAGTAAGTTTTCAGTTACTGAAAGTCGGTTTTCAGTTACTGATGATGAGTTTTCAGTTACTGACATTGAGTTTTCAGTCACTGACAGTTAGTTTTCAGTCACTGACACTAAGTTTTCAGTTCCTGAAAGTGGGTTTTAAGTTACTGATGATGAGTTTTCAGTAACTGACAGTGAGTTTTCAGTCACTGACAGTGAGTTTTCAGTTACTGACTGTGAGTTTTCAGTCACTGACAGTAAGTTTTCAGTTAATGAAAGTGGGTTTTCAGTTACTGATAATAAGTTTTCAGTTACTGACATTGAGTTTTCAGTCACTGACAGTTAGTTTTCAGTAACTGAAAGGTGGTTTTCAGTTACTGATGGTGAGTTTTCAGTTACTGACAGTGAGATTTCAGTCACTGACAGTAAGTTTTCAGTTACTGAAAGTGGGTTTTCAGTTAGTGACGATGAGTTTTCAGTTGTTGAGAGTGAGTTTTCAGTTACTGACAGTGGGAATTCAGTAACTGACAGTGGGGTTTCAGTCACCGACAGTGAGTTTTCAGTTACTGTCTGTGAGTTTTCAGTCACTGACAGTAAGTTTTCAGTTACTGAAAGACGGTTTTCAGTTACTGATGATGAGTTTTCAGTTACTGTCAGTGAGTTTTTATTCACTGACAGTAAGTTTTCAGTTACTAAATGTTGGTTTTCAGTTACTGATAATGAGTTTTCAGTTACTGACAGTGGGGTTTCAGTTACTGACAGTGGGGTTTCAGTCACTGACAGTGAGTTTTCAGTTACTGACTGTGAGTTTTCAGTCACTGACAGTAAGTTTTCAGTTACTGAAAGTGGTTTTTCGGTTACATATGATGAGTTTTCAGTTACTGACATTGAGTTTTCAGTCACTGACAGTTAGTTTTCAGTAACTTAAAGGTGGTTTTTAGTTACTGATGATGAGTTTTCAGTTACTGACAGTGAGTTTTCAGTCACTGACACTAAGTTTTCAGTTCCTGAAAGTGGGTTTTAAGTTACTGATGATGAGTTTTCAGTAACTGACAGTGAGTTTTCAGTTACTGAAAGTGGGTTTTCAGTTACTGATGATGAGTTTTTAGTTACAGACAGTAGGGTTTCAGTCACTGACAGTGAGATTTCAGTTACTTACTGTGAGTTTTAAGTCACTGACAGTAAGTTTTCAGTTACTGAAAGTGGGTTTTCAGTTACTAATGATGAGTTTTCAGTTACTGACATTGAGTTTTCAGTCACAGACAGTTAGTTTTCAGTAACTGAAAGGTGGTTTTCAGTTACTGATGATGAGTTTTCAGTTACTGACAGTGAGTTTTCAGTCACTGACACTAAGTTTTTAGTTCCTGAAAGTGGGTTTTCAGTTACTGATGATGAGTTTTTAGTAACTGTCAGTGAGTTTTCAGTCACTGACAGTATGTTTTCAGTTACTAAAAGTGGGTTTTCAGTTACTAATGATGAGTTTTTAGTTACTGAGAGTGAGTTTTCAGTCACTGACAGTAAGCTTTCAGTTACTGACAGTGGGTTTTCAGTCACTGACAATGAGTTTTCAGTTACTGACAGTGGGTTTTCATTCACTGACAGTAAGGTTTCATTTACTGAAAGGTGGTTTTCAGTTACTGATGATGAGTTTTCAGTTATTGACAGTTGGATTATAGTCAATGACTGAGAGTTTTCAGTTACTGACAGTGTGGTTTTAGTTTTCAGTTACTGTCAGTGGGGTTTTAGTCACTGACAGTAAGTTTTTAGTTACTGAAAGTGGGTTTTCAGTTACTAATGATGAGTTTTCAGTAATTGACAGGGGGTTTATAGTCAATGACTGTGAGTTTTCAGTTACTGGCAGTGTGGTTTCAGTTACTGACAGTGGGGTTTCAGTCACTGACAGTGAGTTTACAGTTACTGACAGTGATTTTTCAGTCATTGACAGTAAGTTTTTAGTAAATGAAAGTGGGTTTTCAGTTACTGATGATGAGTTTTCAGTTATTGACAGGGGGTTTATAGTCAATGACTGAGTTTTCAGTAACTGACAGTGGGTTTTCAGTCACAGACAATGTGTTTCAGTAACTAACAGTGAGTTTTCAGTTTCTGACAGTGGGTTTTCAGTTACTGATGATGAGTTTTCAGTTACTGACAGTGAGTTTTCAGTCACTGACAGTATGTTTTCAGTAACTGAAAGTGGGTGTTCAGTTACTGATGATGAGTTTTCAGTTACTGACAGTGAGTTTTCAGTCACTGACAGTGGGTGTTCAGTCGCTGAAGATGAGTTTTCAGTTACTGACAGTAGGTTTTCAATCACTGACAGTGGGTTTTAGTAACTGAAAATGGGTTTTCAATCACAGACAATGTGTTTTAGTAACTAACAGTGAGGTTTCAGTCACTGACAGTAAGTTTTGAGTTACTGAAAAAGGGTTTTCAATTACTGATGATGAGTTTTCAGTTACTGACAGTGGGGTTTCAGTCAATGACAGTAAGTTTTCAGTAACTGAAAGTTGGTTTTCAGTTACTGATGATGAGTTTTCAGTTACTGACAGTGAGTTTTCAGTCACTGACAATAAGTGTTCAGTTCCTGAAAGTGGGTTTTCAGTTACTGATGATGAGTTTTCAGTAACTGTCAGTGAGTTTTCAGTCACTGACAGTGGGTGTTCAGTCGCTGACTATGAGTTTTCAGTTACTGACAGTAGGTTTTCAATTACTGACAGTGGGTTTTAGTAACTGAAAATGGGTTTTCAGTCACAGACAATGTGTTTCAGTAACTAACAGTGAGTTTTCAGTTTCTGACAGTAGTATTTCAGTCACTGACGATGAGTTTTCAGTTATTGAGAGTGAGTTTTCAGTCACTGACAGTAAGTTTTCAGTTACTGAAAGTGGGTTTTCAGTCACTGACAGTGGGTGTTCACTCACTGACGATGAGTTTTCAGTTACTGACAGTGAGTTTTCAGTCACTGACAGAAAGTTTTCAGTTACTGAAAGTGGGTCTTCAATACTGATGATGAGTTTTCAGTTACTGACAGTGGGTTTTCAGTTACTGATGATGAGTTTTCAGTCACTGACAGTAAGTTTTCAGTTACTGACAGTGGGTTTTCAGTCATAGACGATGTGTTTCAAAAACTAACAGTGAGTTTTCAGTAACTTAAAGTGGGTGTTCAGTTAATGATGATGAGTTTTCAGTTACTGACAGTGAGTTTACAATCACTGACAGTGTTTTCAGTTACTGACAGTGGGTTTTCAGTCACAGACAATGTGTTTCAGTAACTAACAGTGAGTTTTCAGTTTCTGACTGTGGGTTTTCAGTTACTGATGATGAGTTTTCAGTTACTGACAGTGAGTTTTCAGTTACTGATGATGAGTTTTCAGTTACTGACAGTGAGTTTTCAGTCACTGACAGTATGTTTTCAGTTACTGAAAGTGGGTTTTCAGTTACTGATGATGAGTTTTCAGTTACTGACATTGAGTTTTCAGTCACTGACAGTTAGTTTTCAGTAACTGAAAGGTGGTTTTCAGTTACTGATGATGAGTTTTCAGTTACTGACAGTGAGTTTTCAGTCACTGACACTAAGTTTTCAGTTCCTGAAAGTGGGTTTTCAGTTACTGATGATGAGTTTTCAGTAACTGTCAGTGAGTTTTCAGTCACTGACAGTATGTTTTCAGTTACTAAAAGTGGGTTTTCAGTTACTAATGATGAGTTTTTAGTTACTGAGAGTGAGTTTTCAGTCACTGACAGTAAGCTTTCAGTTACTGACAGTGGGTTTTCAGTCACTGACAATGAGTTTTCAGTTACTGACAGTGGGTTTTCATTCACTGACAGTAAGTTTTCAGTTACTGAAAGGTGGTTTTCAGTTACTGATGATGAGTTTTCAGTTATTGACAGTTGGATTATAGTCAATGACTGTGAGTTTTCAGTTACTGACAATGTGGTTTTAGTTTTCAGTTACTGTCAGTGGGGTTTTAGTCACTGACAGTAAGTTTTCAGTTACTGAAAGTGGGTTTTCAGTTACTAATGATGAGTTTTCAGTAATTGACAGGGGTTTATAGTCAATGACTGTGAGTTTTCAGTTACTGGAAGTGTGGTTTCAGTTACTGACAGTGGGGTTTCAGTCACTGACAGTGAGTTTTCAGTTACTGACAGTGATTTTTCAGTCATTGACAGTAAGTTTTTAGTAAATGAAAGTGGGTTTTCAGTTACTGATGATGAGTTTTCAGTAATTGACAGGGGGTTTATAGTCAATGACTGAGTTTTCAGTAACTGACAGTGGGTTTTCAGTCACAGACAATGTGTTTCAGTAACTAACAGCGAGTTTTCAGTTTCTGACAGTGGGTTTTCAGATACTGATGATGAGTTTTCAGTTACTGACAGTGGGTTTTCAGTTACTGATGATGAGTTTTCAGTCACTGACAGTAAGTTTTCAGTTACTGACAGTGGGTTTTCAGTCATAGACAATGTATTTCAGAAACTAACAGTGCGTTTTCAGTAACTTAAAGTGGGTGTTCAGTTACTGATGATGAGTTTTCAGTTACTGACAGTGAGTTTACAATCACTGACAGTGGGTTTTAGTAACTGAAAATGGGTTTTCAGTCACAGACAATGTGTTTCAGTAACTAACAGTGAGTTTTCAGTTTCTGACTGTGGGTTTTCAGTTACTGATGATTAGTTTTCAGTTACTGACAGTGAGTTTTCAGTTACTGATGATGAGTTTTCAGTTAATGACAGTGAGTTTTCGGTCACTGACAGTATGTTTTCAGTTACTGAAAGTGGGTTTTCAGTTACTAATGATGAGTTTTCAGTTACTGACAGTGAGTTTTCAGTCACTGACAGTAAGTTTTCAGTTACTGAAAGTGGGTTTTCAGTTACTGATGATGAGTTTTCAGTTATTGACAGTGGGTTTATAATCAATTGCTGTGAGTTTTCAGTTACTGACAGTGGGGTTTCAGTAACTGACAGTGGGTTTCAGTCGCTGACAGTAGGGTTTCAGTCACTGACAATGTGTTTCAGTAACTAACAGTGAGTTTTCAGTTTCTGACAGTAGTTGTTCAGTCACTGACGATGAGATTTCAGTTATTGAGAGTGAGTTTTCAGTCACTGACAGTAAGTTTTCAGTTACTTAAAGTGGGTTTTCAGTCACTGACAGTGGGTGTTCACTCACTGACGATGAGTTTTCAGTTACTGACAGTGAGTTTTTAGTCACTGACAGAAAGTTTTCAGTTACTGAAAGTGGGTCTTCAATACTGATGATGAGTTTTCAGTCACTGACAGTAAGTTTTCAGTTACTGACAGTGGGTTTTCAGTCACAGACAATGTGTTTCAGAAACTAACAGTGAGTTTTCAGTAACTTAAAGTGGGTGTTCAGTTACTGATGATGAGTTTTCAGTTACTGACAGTGAGTTTACAATCACTGACAGTGGGTTTTAGTAACTGAAAATGGGTTTTCAGTCACAGACAATGTGTTTCAGTAACTAACAGTGAGTTTTCAGATTCTGACTGTGGGTTTTCAGTTACTGATGATGAGTTTTCAGTTACTGACAGTGAGTTTTCAGTTACTGATGATGAGTTTTCAGTTACTGACAGTGAGTTTTCAGTCACTGACAATATGTTTTCAGTTACTGAAAGTGGGTTTTCAGTTACTGATGATGAATTTTCAGTTACTGACAGTGAGTTTTCAGTCACTGAGAGTAAGTTTTCAGTTACTTAAAGTGGGTTTTCAGTTACTGATGATGAGTTTTCAGTTATTGACAGTGGGTTTATAGTCAATTACTGTGAGTTTTCAGTTACTGACAGTGGGGTTTCAGTAACTGACAGTGGGGTTTCAGTCACTGACAGTGAGTTTTCAGTTACTGACTGTGAGTTTTCAGTCACTGACAGTAAGTTTTCAGTTACTGAAAGACGGTTTCCAGTTACTGATGATGAGTTTTCAGTTACTCACAGTGAGTTTTCATTCACTGACAGTAAGTTTTCAGTTACTGAAAGTGGGTTTTCAGTTACTGATGATGAGTTTTCAGTTACTGACAGTAGGGTTTCAGTTACTGACAGTGGGGTTTTAGTCAATGCCAATGAGATTTCAGTTACTGACTGTGAGTTTTCAGTCACTGACAGTAAGTTTTCAGTTACTGAAAGTGGGTTTTCAGTTACTGATGATGAGTTTTCAGTTACTGACATTGAGTTTTCAGTCACTGACAGTTAGTTTTCAGTAACTGAAAGGTGGTTTTCAGTTACTGATGATGAGTTTTCAGTTACTGACAGTGAGTTTACAGTCACTGACAGTATGTTTTCAGTTACTAAAAGTGGGTTTTCAGTTACTAATGATGAGTTTTTAGTTACTGATGATGAGTTTTCAGTCACTGACAGTAAGTTTTCAGTTACTGACAGTGGGTTTTCAGTCACTGACAATGAGTTTTCAGTTACTGACAGTGGGTTTTCATTCACTGACAGTAAGTTTTCAGTTACTGAAAGTGGGTTTTCAGTTACTGATAATGAGTTTCAGTTATTGACAGTTTGATTATAGTCAATGACTGTGAGTTTTCTGTAACTGACAGTGGGGTTTTAGTTTTCAGTTACTGACAGTGGGGTTTTAGTCACTGACAGTAAGTTTTCAGTTACTGAAAGTGGGTTTTCAGTTACTGATGCTGAGTTTTCAGTAATTGACAGGGGGTTTATAGTCAATGACTGTGAGTTTTCAGTTACTGTCAGTGGGGTTTCAGTTACTGACAGTGGGGTTTCAGTCACTGACAGTGAGTTTTCAGTTACTGACAGTGATTTTTCAGTCACTGACAGTAAGTTTTTAGTAACTGAAAGTGGGTTTTCAGTTACTGATGATGAGTTTTCAGTAATTGACAGGAAGTTTATAGTCAATGACTGAGGTTTCAGTAACTGACAGTGGGTTTTCAGTCACAGACAATGTGTTTCAGAAACTAACAGTGAGTTTTCAGTAACTTAAAGTGGGTGTTCAGTTACTGATGATGAGTTTTCAGTTACTGACAGTGAGTTTACAATCACTGACAGTGGGTTTTAGTAACTGAAAATGGGTTTTCAGTCACAGACAATGTGTTTCAGTAACTAACAGTGAGTTTTCAGTTTCTGACTGTGGGTTTTCAGTTACTGATGATGAGTTTTCAGTTACTGACAGTGAGTTTTCAGTTACTGATGATGAGTTTTCAGTTACTGACAGTGAGTTTTCAGTCACTGACAGTATGTTTTCAGTTACTGAAAGTGGGTTTTCAGTTACTGATGATGAGTTTTCAGTTACTGACAGTGAGTTTTCAGTCACTGACAGTAAGTTTTCAGTTACTGAAAGTGGGTTTTCAGTTACTGATGATGAGTGTTCAGTTATTGACAGTGGGTATATAGTCAATTGCTGTGAGTTTTCAGTCACTGACAGTGAGTTTTCAGTTACTGACTGTGAGTTTTCAATCACTGACAGTAAGTTTTCAGTTACTAAAAGACGGTTTTCAGTTACTGATGATGAGTTATCAAATACTGACAGTGAGTTTTCATTCACTGACAGTAAGTTTTCAGTTACTGAAAGTGGGTTTTCAGTTACTGATGATGAGTTTTCAGTTACTGACAGTGGGGTTTCAGTAACTGACAGTGGGGTTTCAGTCACTGACAGTGAGTTTTCAGTTACTGACTGTGAGTTTTCAGTCACTGACAGTAAGTTTTCAGTTACTGAAAGTCGGTTTTCAGTTACTGATGATGAGTTTTCAGTTACTGACATTGAGTTTTCAGTCACTGACAGTTAGTTTTCAGTCACTGACACTAAGTTTTCAGTTCCTGAAAGTCGGTTTTAAGTTACTGATGATGAGTTTTCAGTAACTGACAGTGAGTTTTCAGTCACTGACAGTGAGTTTTCAGTCACTGACAGTGAGTTTTCAGTTACTGACTGTGAGTTTTCAGTCACTGACAGTAAGTTTTCAGTTAATGAAAGTGGGTTTTCAGTTACTGATAATAAGTTTTCAGTTACTGACATTGAGTTTTCAGTCACTGACAGTTAGTTTTCAGTAACTGAAAGGTGGTTTTCAGTTACTGATGGTGAGTTTTCAGTTACTGACAGTGAGATTTCAGTCACTGACAGTAAGTTTTCAGTTACTGAAAGTGGGTTTTCAGTTAGTGACGATGAGTTTTCAGTTGTTGAGAGTGAGTTTTCAGTTACTGACAGTGGGAATTCAGTAACTGACAGTGGGGTTTCAGTCACCGACAGTGAGTTTTCAGTTACTGTCTGTGAGTTTTCAGTCACTGACAGTAAGTTTTCAGTTACTGAAAGACGGTTTTCAGTTACTGATGATGAGTTTTCAGTTACTGTCAGTGAGTTTTTATTCACTGACAGTAAGTTTTCAGTTACTAAATGTTGGTTTTCAGTAACTGATAATGAGTTTTCAGTTACTGACAGTGGGGTTTCAGTTACTGACAGTGGGGTTTCAGTCACTGACAGTGAGTTTTCAGTTACTGACTGTGAGTTTTCAGTCACTGACAGAAAGTTTTCAGTTACTGAAAGTGGTTTTTCGGTTACTTATGATGAGTTTTCAGTTACTGACATTGAGTTTTCAGTCACTGACAGATAGTTTTCAGTAACTTAAAGGTGGTTTTTAGTTACTGATGATGAGTTTTCAGTTACTGACAGTGAGTTTTCAGTCACTGACACTAAGTTTTCAGTTCCTGAAAGTGGGTTTTAAGTTACTGATGATGAGTTTTCAGTAACTGACAGTGAGTTTTCAGTTACTGAAAGTGGGTTTTCAGTTACTGATGATGAGTTTTCAGTTACTGACAGTAGGGTTTCAGTCACTGACAGTGAGATTTCAGTTACTGACTGTGAGTTTTAAGTCACTGACAGTAAGTTTTCAGTTACTGAAAGTGGGTTTTCAGTTACTAATGATGAGTTTTCAGTTACTGACATTGAGTTTTCAGTCACAGACAGTTAGTTTTCAGTAACTGAAAGGTGGTTTTCAGTTACTGATGATGAGTTTTCAGTTACTGACAGTGAGTTTTCAGTCACTGACACTAAGTTTTTAGTTCCTGAAAGTGGGTTTTCAGTTACTGATGATGAGTTTTTAGTAACTGTCAGTGAGTTTTAAGTCACTGACAGTATGTTTTCAGTTACTAAAAGTGGGTTTTCAGTTACTAATGATGAGTTTTTAGTTACTGAGAGTGAGTTTTCAGTCACTGACAGTAAGCTTTCAGTTACTGACAGTGGGTTTTCAGTCACTGACAATGAGTTTTCAGTTACTGACAGTGGGTTTTCATTCACTGACAGTAAGGTTTCAGTTACTGAAAGGTGGTTTTCAGTTACTGATGATGAGTTTTCAGTTATTGACAGTTGGATTATAGTCAATGACTGAGAGTTTTCAGTTACTGACAGTGTGGTTTTAGTTTTCAGTTACTGTCAGTGGGGTTTTAGTCACTGACAGTAAGTTTTTAGTTACTGAAAGTGGGTTTTCAGTTACTAATGATGAGTTTTCAGTAATTGACAGGGGGTTTATAGTCAATGACTGTGAGTTTTTAGTTACTGGCAGTGTGGTTTCAGTTACTGACAGTGGGGTTTCAGTCACTGACAGTGAGTTTTCAGTTACTGACAGTGATTTTTCAGTCATTGACAGTAAGTTTTTAGTAAATGAAAGTGGGTTTTCAGTTACTGATGATGAGTTTTCAGTTATTGACAGGGGGTTTATAGTCAATGACTGAGTTTTCAGTAACTGACAGTGGGTTTTCAGTTTCTGACAGTGGGTTTTCAGTAACTGATGATGAGTTTTCAGTTACTGACAGTGAGTTTTCAGTCACTGACAGTATGTTTTCAGTAACTGAAAGTGGGTGTTCAGTTACTGATGATGAGTTTTCAGTTACTGACAGTGAGTTTTCAGTCACTGACAGTGGGTGTTCAGTCGCTGAAGATGAGTTTTCAGTTACTGACAGTAGGTTTTCAATCACTGACAGTGGGTTTTAGTAACTGAAAATGGGTTTTCAATCACAGACAATGTGTTTTAGTAACTAACAGTGAGGTTTCAGTCACTGACAGTAAGTTTTGAGTTACTGAAAAAGGGTTTTCAATTACTGATGATGAGTTTTCAGTTACTGACTGTGGGGTTTCAGTCAATGACAGTAAGTTTTCAGTAACTGAAAGTTGGTTTTCAGTTACTGATGATGAGTTTTCAGTTACTGACAGTGAGTTTTCAGTCACTGACAATAAGTGTTCAGTTCCTGAAAGTGGGTTTTCAGTTACTGATGATGAGTTTTCAGTAACTGTCAGTGAGTTTTCAGTCACTGACAGTGGGTGTTCAGTCGCTGACTATGAGTTTTCAGTTACTGACAGTAGGTTTTCAATTACTGACAGTGGGTTTTAGTAACTGAAAATGGGTTTTCAGTCACAGACAATGTGTTTCAGTAACTAACAGTGAGTTTTCAGTTTCTGACAGTAGTATTTCAGTCACTGACGATGAGTTTTCAGTTATTGAGAGTGAGTTTTCAGTCACTGACAGTAAGTTTTCAGTTACTGAAAGTGGGTTTTCAGTCACTGACAGTGGGTGTTCACTCACTGACGATGAGTTTTCAGTTACTGACAGTGAGTTTTCAGTCACTGACAGAAAGTTTTCAGTTACTGAAAGTGGGTCTTCAATACTGATGATGAGTTTTCAGTTACTGACAGTGGGTTTTCAGTTACTGATGATGAGTTTTCAGTCACTGACAGTAAGTTTTCAGTTACTGACAGTGGGTTTTCAGTCATAGACAATGTGTTTCAGAAACTAACAGTGAGTTTTCAGTAACTTAAAGTGGGTGTTCAGTTAATGATGATGAGTTTTCAGTTACTGACAGTGAGTTTACAATCACTGACAGTGTTTTCAGTTACTGACAGTGGGTTTTCAGTCACAGACAATGTGTTTCAGTAACTAACAGTGAGTTTTCAGTTTCTGACTGTGGGTTTTCAGTTACTGATGATGAGTTTTCAGTTACTGACAGTGAGTTTTCAGTTACTGATGATGAGTTTTCAGTTACTGACAGTGAGTTTTCAGTCACTGACAGTATGTTTTCAGTACTGAAAGTGGGTTTTCAGTTACTGATGATGAGTTTTCAGTTACTGACATTGAGTTTTCAGTCACTGACAGTTAGTTTTCAGTAACTGAAAGGTGGTTTTCAGTTACTGATGATGAGTTTTCAGTTACTGACAGTGAGTTTTCAGTCACTGACACTAAGTTTTCAGTTCCTGAAAGTGGGTTTTCAGTTACTGATGATGAGTTTTCAGTAACTGTCAGTGAGTTTTCAGTCACTGACAGTATGTTTTCAGTTACTAAAAGTGGGTTTTCAGTTACTAATGATGAGTTTTTAGTTACTGAGAGTGAGTTTTCAGTCACTGACAGTAAGCTTTCAGTTACTGACAGTGGGTTTTCAGTCACTGACAATGAGTTTTCAGTTACTGACAGTGGGTTTTCATTCACTGACAGTAAGTTTTCAGTTACTGAAAGGTGGTTTTCAGTTACTGATGATGAGTTTTCAGTTATTGACAGTTGGATTATAGTCAATGACTGTGAGTTTTCAGTTACTGACAGTGTGGTTTTAGTTTTCAGTTACTGTCAGTGGGGTTTTAGTCACTGACAGTAAGTTTTCAGTTACTGAAAGTGGGTTTTCAGTTACTAATGATGAGTTTTCAGTAATTGACAGGGGTTAATAGTCAATGACTGTGAGTTTTCAGTTACTGGAAGTGTGGTTTCAGTTACTGACAGTGGGGTTTCAGTCACTGACAGTGAGTTTTCAGTTACTGACAGTGATTTTTCAGTCATTGACAGTAAGTTTTTAGTAAATGAAAGTGGGTTATCAGTTACTGATGATGAGTTTTCAGTAATTGACAGGGGGTTTATAGTCAATGACTGAGTTTTCAGTAACTGACAGTGGGTTTTCAGTCACAGACAATGTGTTTCAGTAACTAACAGTGAGTTTTCAGTTTCTGAAAGTGGGTTTTCAGATACTGATGATGAGTTTTCAGTTACTGACAGTGGGTTTTCAGTTACTGATGATGAGTTTTCAGTCACTGACAGTAAGTTTTCAGTTACTGACAGTGGGTTTTCAGTCATAGACAATGTGTTTCAGAAACTAACAGTGCGTTTTCAGTAACTTAAAGTGGGTGTTCAGTTACTGATGATGAGTTTTCAGTTACTGACAGTGAGTTTACAATCACTGACAGTGGGTTTTAGTAACTGAAAATGGGTTTTCAGTCACAGACAATGTGTTTCAGTAACTAACAGTGAGTTTTCAGTTTCTGACTGTGGGTTTTCAGTTACTGATGATTAGTTTTCAGTTACTGACAGTGAGTTTTCAGTTACTGATGATGAGTTTTCAGTTAATGACAGTGAGTTTTCGGTCACTGACAGTATGTTTTCAGTTACTGAAAGTGGGTTTTCAGTTACTAATGATGAGTTTTCAGTTACTGACAGTGAGTTTTCAGTCACTGACAGTAAGTTTTCAGTTACTGAAAGTGGGTTTTCAGTTACTGATGATGAGTTTTCAGTTATTGACAGTGGGTTTATAATCAATTGCTGTGAGTTTTCAGTTACTGACAGTGGGGTTTCAGTAACTGACAGTGGGTTTCAGTCGCTGACAGTAGGGTTTCAGTCACTGACAATGTGTTTCAGTAACTAACAGTGAGTTTTCAGTTTCTGACAGTAGTTGTTCAGTCACTGACGATGAGTTTTCAGTTATTGAGAGTGAGTTTTCAGTCACTGACAGTAAGTTTTCAGTTACTTAAAGTGGGTTTTCAGTCACTGACAGTGGGTGTTCACTCACTGACGATGAGTTTTCAGTTACTGACAGTGAGTTTTCAGTCACTGACAGAAAGTTTTCAGTTACTGAAAGTGGGTCTTCAATACTGATGATGAGTTTTCAGTCACTGACAGTAAGTTTTCAGTTACTGACAGTGGGTTTTCAGTCACAGACAATGTGTTTCAGAAACTAACAGTGAGTTTTCAGTAACTTAAAGTGGGTGTTCAGTTACTGATGATGAGTTTTCAGTTACTGACAGTGAGTTTACAATCACTGACAGTGGGTTTTAGTAACTGAAAATGGGTTTTCAGTCACAGACAATGTGTTTCAGTAACTAACAGTGAGTTTTCAGATTCTGACTGTGGGTTTTCAGTTACTGATGATGAGTTTTCAGTTACTGACAGTGAGTTTTCAGTTACTGATGATGAGTTTTCAGTTACTGACAGTGAGTTTTCAGTCACTGACAATATGTTTTTAGTTACTGAAAGTGGGTTTTCAGTTACTGAAAGTGGGTTTTCAGTTACTGATGATGAATTTTCAGTTACTGACAGTGAGTTTTCAGTCACTGACAGTAAGTTTTCAGTTACTGAAAGTGGGTTTTCAGTTACTGATGATGAGTTTTCAGTAACTGTCAGTGAGTTTTCAGTCACTGACAGTGGGTGTTCAGTCGCTGACTATGAGTTTTCAGTTACTGACAGTAGGTTTTCAATTACTGACAGTGGGTTTTAGTAACTGAAAATGGGTTTTCAGTCACAGACAATGTGTTTCAGTAACTAACAGTGAGTTTTCAGTTTCTGACAGTAGTATTTCAGTCACTGACGATGAGTTTTCAGTTATTGAGAGTGAGTTTTCAGTCACTGACAGTAAGTTTTCAGTTACTGAAAGTGGGTTTTCAGTCACTGACAGTGGGTGTTCACTCACTGACGATGAGTTTTCAGTTACTGACAGTGAGTTTTCAGTCACTGACAGAAAGTTTTCAGTTACTGAAAGTGGGTCTTCAATACTGATGATGAGTTTTCAGTTACTGACAGTGGGTTTTCAGTTACTGATGATGAGTTTTCAGTCACTGACAGTAAGTTTTCAGTTACTGACAGTGGGTTTTCAGTCATAGACAATGTGTTTCAGAAACTAACAGTGAGTTTTCAGTAACTTAAAGTGGGTGTTCAGTTAATGATGATGAGTTTTCAGTTACTGACAGTGAGTTTACAATCACTGACAGTGTTTTCAGTTACTGACAGTGGGTTTTCAGTCACAGACAATGTGTTTCAGTAACTAACAGTGAGTTTTCAGTTTCTGACTGTGGGTTTTCAGTTACTGATGATGAGTTTTCAGTTACTGACAGTGAGTTTTCAGTTACTGATGATGAGTTTTCAGTTACTGACAGTGAGTTTTCAGTCACTGACAGTATGTTTTCAGTACTGAAAGTGGGTTTTCAGTTACTGATGATGAGTTTTCAGTTACTGACATTGAGTTTTCAGTCACTGACAGTTGGTTTTCAGTAACTGAAAGGTGGTTTTCAGTTACTGATGATGAGTTTTCAGTTACTGACAGTGAGTTTTCAGTCACTGACACTAAGTTTTCAGTTCCTGAAAGTGGGTTTTCAGTTACTGATGATGTGTTTTCAGTAACTGTCAGTGAGTTTTCAGTCACTGACAGTATGTTTTCAGTTACTAAAAGTGGGTTTTCAGTTACTAATGATGAGTTTTTAGTTACTGAGAGTGAGTTTTCAGTCACTGACAGTAAGCTTTCAGTTACTGACAGTGGGTTTTCAGTCACTGACAATGAGTTTTCAGTTACTGACAGTGGGTTTTCATTTACTGACAGTAAGTTTTCAGTTACTGAAAGGTGGTTTTCAGTTACTGATGATGAGTTTTCAGTTATTGACAGTTGGATTACAGTCAATGACTGTGAGTTTTCAGTTACTGACAGTGTGGTTTTAGTTTTCAGTTACTGTCAGTGGGGTTTTAGTCACTGACAGTAAGTTTTCAGTTACTGAAAGTGGGTTTTCAGTTACTAATGATGAGTTTTCAGTAATTGACAGGGGTTAATAGTCAATGACTGTGAGTTTTCAGTTACTGGAAGTGTGGTTTCAGTTACTGACAGTGGGGTTTCAGTCACTGACAGTGAGTTTTCAGTTACTGACAGTGATTTTTCAGTCATTGACAGTAAGTTTTTAGTAAATGAAAGTGGGTTATCAGTTACTGATGATGAGTTTTCAGTAATTGACAGGGGGTTTATAGTCAATGACTGAGTTTTCAGTAACTGACAGTGGGTTTTCAGTCACAGACAATGTGTTTCAGTAACTAACAGTGAGTTTTCAGTTTCTGAAAGTGGGTTTTCAGATACTGATGATGAGTTTTCAGTTACTGACAGTGGGTTTTCAGTTACTGATGATGAGTTTTCAGTCACTGACAGTAAGTTTTCAGTTACTGACAGTGGGTTTTCAGTCATAGACAATGTGTTTCAGAAACTAACAGTGCGTTTTCAGTAACTTAAAGTGGGTGTTCAGTTACTGATGATGAGTTTTCAGTTACTGACAGTGAGTTTACAATCACTGACAGTGGGTTTTAGTAACTGAAAATGGGTTTTCAGTCACAGACAATGTGTTTCAGTAACTAACAGTGAGTTTTCAGTTTCTGACTGTGGGTTTTCAGTTACTGATGATTAGTTTTCAGTTACTGACAGTGAGTTTTCAGTTACTGATGATGAGTTTTCAGTTAATGACAGTGAGTTTTCGGTCACTGACAGTATGTTTTCAGTTACTGAAAGTGGGTTTTCAGTTACTAATGATGAGTTTTCAGTTACTGACAGTGAGTTTTCAGTCACTGACAGTAAGTTTTCAGTTACTGAAAGTGGGTTTTCAGTTACTGATGATGAGTTTTCAGTTATTGACAGTGGGTTTATAATCAATTGCTGTGAGTTTTCAGTTACTGACAGTGGGGTTTCAGTAACTGACAGTGGGTTTCAGTCGCTGACAGTAGGGTTTCAGTCACTGACAATGTGTTTCAGTAACTAACAGTGAGTTTTCAGTTTCTGACAGTAGTTGTTCAGTCACTGACGATGAGTTTTCAGTTATTGAGAGTGAGTTTTCAGTCACTGACAGTAAGTTTTCAGTTACTTAAAGTGGGTTTTCAGTCACTGACAGTGGGTGTTCACTCACTGACGATGAGTTTTCAGTTACTGACAGTGAGTTTTCAGTCACTGACAGAAAGTTTTCAGTTACTGAAAGTGGGTCTTCAATACTGATGATGAGTTTTCAGTCACTGACAGTAAGTTTTCAGTTACTGACAGTGGGTTTTCAGTCACAGACAATGTGTTTCAGAAACTAACAGTGAGTTTTCAGTAACTTAAAGTGGGTGTTCAGTTACTGATGATGAGTTTTCAGTTACTGACAGTGAGTTTACAATCACTGACAGTGGGTTTTAGTAACTGAAAATGGGTTTTCAGTCACAGACAATGTGTTTCAGTAACTAACAGTGAGTTTTCAGATTCTGACTGTGGGTTTTCAGTTACTGATGATGAGTTTTCAGTTACTGACAGTGAGTTTTCAGTTACTGATGATGAGTTTTCAGTTACTGACAGTGAGTTTTCAGTCACTGACAATATGTTTTAAGTTACTGAAAGTGGGTTTTCAGTTACTGAAAGTGGGTTTTCAGTTACTGATGATGAATTTTCAGTTACTGACAGTGAGTTTTCAGTCACTGACAGTAAGTTTTCAGTTACTGAAAGTGGGTTTTCAGTTACTGATGATGAGTTTTCAGTTATTGACAGTGGGTTTATAGTCAATTACTGTGAGTTTTCAGTTACTGACAGTGGGGTTTCAGTAACTGACAGTGGGGTTTCAGTCACTGACAGTGAGTTTTCAGTTACTGACTGTGAGTTTTCAGTCACTGACAGTAAGTTTTCAGTTACTGAAAGACGGTTTCCAGTTACTGATGATGAGTTTTCAGTTACTCACAGTGAGTTTTCATTCACTGACAGTAAGTTTTCATTTACTGAAAGTGGGTTTTCAGTTACTGATGATGAGTTTTCAGTTACTGACAGTAGGGTTTCAGTTACTGACAGTGGGGTTTTAGTCAATGACAGTGAGATTTCAGTTACTGACTGTGAGTTTTCAGTCACTGACAGTAAGTTTTCAGTTACTGAAAGTGGGTTTTCAGTTACTGATGATGAGTTTTCAGTTACTGACATTGAGTTTTCAGTCACTGACAGTTAGTTTTCAGTAACTGAAAGGTGGTTTTCAGTAACTGATGATGAGTTTTCAGTTACTGACAGTGAGTTTTCAGTCACTGACAGTATGTTTTCAGTTACTAAAAGTGGGTTTTCAGTTACTAATGATGAGTTTTTAGTTACTGATGATGAGTTTTCAGTCACTGACAGTAAGTTTTCAGTTACTGACAGTGGGTTTTCAGTCACTGACAATGAGTTTTCAGTTACTGACAGTGGGTTTTCATTCACTGACAGTAAGTTTTCAGTTACTGAAAGTGGGTTTTCAGTTACTGATAATGAGTTTCAGTTATTGACAGTTTGATTATAGTCAATGACTGTGAGTTTTCTGTAACTGACAGTGGGGTTTTAGTTTTCAGTTACTGACAGTGGGGTTTTAGTCACTGACAGTAAGTTTTCAGTTACTGAAAGTGGGTTTTCAGTTACTGATGCTGAGTTTTTAGTAATTGACAGGGGGTTTATAGTCAATGACTGTGAGTTTTCAGTTACTGTCAGTGGGGTTTCAGTTACTGACAGTGGGGTTTCAGTCACTGACAGTGAGTTTTCAGTTACTGACAGTGATTTTTCAGTCACTGACAGTAAGTTTTTAGTAACTGAAAGTGGGTTTTCAGTTACTGATGATGAGTTTTCAGTAATTGACAGGAAGTTTATAGTCAATGACTGAGGTTTCAGTAACTGACAGTGGGTTTTCAGTCACAGACAATGTGTTTCAGAAACTAACAGTGAGTTTTCAGTAACTTAAAGTGGGTGTTCAGTTACTGATGATGAGTTTTCAGTTACTGACAGTGAGTTTACAATCACTGACAGTGGGTTTTAGTAACTGAAAATGGGTTTTCAGTCACAGACAATGTGTTTCAGTAACTAACAGTGAGTTTTCAGTTTCTGACTGTGGGTTTTCAGTTACTGATGATGAGTTTTCAGTTACTGACAGTGAGTTTTCAGTTACTGATGATGAGTTTTCAGTTACTGACAGTGAGTTTTCAGTCACTGACAGTATGTTTTCAGTTACTGAAAGTGGGTTTTCAGTTACTGATGATGAGTTTTCAGTTACTGACAGTGAGTTTTCAGTCACTGACAGTAAGTTTTCAGTTACTGAAAGTGGGTTTTCAGTTACTGATGATGAGTTTTCAGTTATTGACAGTGGGTTTATAGTCAATTGCTGTGAGTTTTCAGTTACTGACAGTGGGGTTTCAGTAACTGACAGTGGGGTTTTAGTCACTAACAGTGAGATTTCAGTTACTGACTGTGAGTTTTCAGTCACTGACAGTAAGTTTTCAGTAACTAAAAGACGGTTTCCAGTTACTGATTATGAGTTTTCAGTTACTCACAGTGAGTTTTCATTCACTGACAGTAAGTTTTCAGTTACTGAAAGTGGGTTTTCAGTTACTGATGATGAGTTTTCAGTTACTGACAGTAGGGTTTCAGTTACTGACAGTGGGGTTTCAGTCACTGACAGTGAGATTTCATTTACTGACTGTGAGTTTTCAGTCACTGACAGTAAGTTTTCAGTTACTGAAAGTGGGTTTTCAGTTACTGATGATGAGTTTTCAGTTACTGACATTGAGTTTTCAGTCACTGACAGTTAGTTTTCAGTAACTGAAAGGTGGTTTTCAGTTACTGATGATGAGTTTTCAGTTACTGACAGTGAGTTTTCAGGCACTGACCCTAAGTTTTCAGTTCCTGAAAGTGGGTTTTCAGTTACTGATGATGAGTTTTCAGTAACTGTCAGTGAGTTTTCAGTCACTGACAGTATGTTTTCAGTTACTAAAAGTGGGTTTTCAGTTACTAATGATGAGTTTTTAGTTACTGAGAGTGAATTTTCAGTCACTGACAGTAAGCTTTCAGTTACTGACAGTGGGTTTTCAGTCACTGACTATGAGTTTTCAGTTACTGACAGTGGGTTTTCATTCACTGACAGTAAGTTTTCAGTTACTGAAAGGTGGTTTTCAGTTACTGATGATGAGTTTTCAGTTATTGACAGTTGGATTATAGTTAATGACTGTGAGTTTTCAGTTACTGACAGTGTGGTTTTAGTTTTCAGTTACTGTCAGTGGGGTTTTAGTCACTGACAGTAAGTTTTCAGTTACTGAAAGTGGGTTTTCAGTTACTAATGATGAGTTTTCAGTAATTGACAGGGGGTTTATAGTCAATGACTGTGAGTTTTCAGTTACTGGCAGTGGGGTTTCAGTTATTGACAGTGGGGTTTCAGTCACTGACAGTGAGTTTTCAGTTACTGACAGTGATTTTTCAGTCATTGACAGTAAGTTTTTAGTAAATGAAAGTGGGTTTTCAGTTACTGATGATGAGTTTTCAGTAATTGACAGGGGGTTTATAGTCAATGACTGAGTTTTCAGTAACTGACAGTGGGTTTTCAGTCACAGACAATGTGTTTCAGTAACTAACAGTGAGTTTTCAGTTTCTGACAGTGGGTTTTCAGTTACTGATGATGAGTTTTCAGTTACTGACAGTGAGTTTTCAGTCACTGACAGTATGTTTTCAGTAACTGAAAGTGGGTGTTCAGTTACTGATGATGAGTTTTCAGTTACTGACAGTGAGTTTTCAGTCACTGACAGTGGGTGTTCAGTCGCTGACAATGAGTTTTCAGTTACTGACAGTAGGTTTTCAATTACTGACAGTGGGTTTTAGTAACTGAAAATGGGTTTTCAGTCACAGACAATGTGTTTCAGTAACTAACAGTGAGTTTTCAGTTTCTGACAGTAGTTGTTCAGTCACTGACGATGAGTTTTCAGTTACTGAAAGTGGGTTTTCAGTCACTGACAGTGGGTGTTCACTCACTGACGATGAGTTTTCAGTTACTGACAGTGAGTTTTCAGTCACTGACAGAAAGTTTTCAGTTACTGAAAGTGGATCTTCAATACTGATGATGAGTTTTCAGTTACTGACAGTGGGTTTTCAGTTACTGATGATGAGTTTTCAGTCACTGACAGTAAGTTTTCAGTTACTGACAGTGGGTTTTCAGTCATAGACAATGTGTTTCAGAAACTACCAGTGAGTTTTCAGTAACTTAAAGTGGGTGTTCAGTTACTGATGATGAGTTTTCAGTTACTGACAGTGAGTTTACAATCACTGACAGTGGGTTTTAGTAACTGAAAATGGGTTTTCAGTCACAGACAATGTGTTTCAGTAACTAACAGTGAGTTTTCAGTAACTTAAAGTGGGTGTTCAGTTACTGATGATGAGTTTTCAGTTACTGACAGTGGGTTTTCAGTTACTGATGATGAGTTTTCAGTTACTGACAGTGAGTTTACAATCACTGACAGTGTTTTCAGTTACTGACAGTGGGTTTTCAGTCACAGACAATGTGTTTCAGTAACTAACAGTGAGTTTTCAGTTTCTGACTGTGGGTTTTCAGTTACTGATGATGAGTTTTCAGTTACTGACAGTGAGTTTTCAGTTACTGATGATGAGTTTTCAGTTACTGACAGTGAGTTTTCAGTCACTGACAGTATGTTTTCAGTACTGAAAGTGGGTTTTCAGTTACTGATGATGAGTTTTCAGTTACTGACATTGAGTTTTCAGTCACTGACAGTTAGTTTTCAGTAACTGAAAGGTGGTTTTCAGTTACTGATGATGAGTTTTCAGTTACTGACAGTGAGTTTTCAGTCACTGACACTAAGTTTTCAGTTCCTGAAAGTGGGTTTTCAGTTACTGATGATGAGTTTTCAGTAACTGTCAGTGAGTTTTCAGTCACTGACAGTATGTTTTCAGTTACTAAAAGTGGGTTTTCAGTTACTAATGATGAGTTTTTAGTTACTGAGAGTGAGTTTTCAGTCACTGACAGTAAGCTTTCAGTTACTGACAGTGGGTTTTCAGTCACTGACAATGAGTTTTCAGTTACTGACAGTGGGTTTTCATTCACTGACAGTAAGTTTTCAGTTACTGAAAGGTGGTTTTCAGTTACTGATGATGAGTTTTCAGTTATTGACAGTTGGATTATAGTCAATGACTGTGAGTTTTCAGTTACTGACAGTGTGGTTTTAGTTTTCAGTTACTGTCAGTGGGGTTTTAGTCACTGACAGTAAGTTTTCAGTTACTGAAAGTGGGTTTTCAGTTACTAATGATGAGTTTTCAGTAATTGACAGGGGTTAATAGTCAATGACTGTGAGTTTTCAGTTACTGGAAGTGTGGTTTCAGTTACTGACAGTGGGGTTTCAGTCACTGACAGTGAGTTTTCAGTTACTGACAGTGATTTTTCAGTCATTGACAGTAAGTTTTTAGTAAATGAAAGTGGGTTATCAGTTACTGATGATGAGTTTTCAGTAATTGACAGGGGGTTTATAGTCAATGACTGAGTTTTCAGTAACTGACAGTGGGTTTTCAGTCACAGACAATGTGTTTCAGTAACTAACAGTGAGTTTTCAGTTTCTGAAAGTGGGTTTTCAGATACTGATGATGAGTTTTCAGTTACTGACAGTGGGTTTTCAGTTACTGATGATGAGTTTTCAGTTACTGACAGTGAGTTTACAATCACTGACAGTGGGTTTTAGTAACTGAAAATGGGTTTTCAGTCACAGACAATGTGTTTCAGTAACTAACAGTGAGTTTTCAGTTTCTGACTGTGGGTTTTCAGTTACTGATGATTAGTTTTCAGTTACTGACAGTGAGTTTTCAGTTACTGATGATGAGTTTTCAGTTAATGACAGTGAGTTTTCGGTCACTGACAGTATGTTTTCAGTTACTGAAAATGGGTTTTCAGTTACTAATGATGAGTTTTCAGTTACTGACAGTGAGTTTTCAGTCACTGACAGTAAGTTTTCAGTTACTGAAAGTGGGTTTTCAGTTACTGATGATGAGTTTTCAGTTATTGACAGTGGGTTTATAATAAATTGCTGTGAGTTTTCAGTTACTGACAGTGGGGTTTCAGTAACTGACAGTGGGTTTCAGTCGCTGACAGTAGGGTTTCAGTCACTGACAATGTGTTTCAGTAACTAACAGTGAGTTTTCAGTTTCTGACAGTAGTTGTTCAGTCACTGACGATGAGTTTTCAGTTATTGAGAGTGAGTTTTCAGTCACTGACAGTAAGTTTTCAGTTACTTAAAGTGGGTTTTCAGTCACTGACAGTGGGTGTTCACTCACTGACGATGAGTTTTCAGTTACTGACAGTGAGTTTTCAGTCACTGACAGAAAGTTTTCAGTTACTGAAAGTGGGTCTTCAATACTGATGATGAGTTTTCAGTCACTGACAGTAAGTTTTCAGTTACTGACAGTGGGTTTTCAGTCACAGACAATGTGTTTCAGAAACTAACAGTGAGTTTTCAGTAACTTAAAGTGGGTGTTCAGTTACTGATGATGAGTTTTCAGTTACTGACAGTGAGTTTACAATCACTGACAGTGGGTTTTAGTAACTGAAAATGGGTTTTCAGTCACAGACAATGTGTTTCAGTAACTAACAGTGAGTTTTCAGATTCTGACTGTGGGTTTTCAGTTACTGAAAGTGGGTTTTCAGTTACTGAAAGTGGGTTTTCAGTTACTGATGATGAATTTTCAGTTACTGACAGTGAGTTTTCAGTCACTGACAGTAAGTTTTCAGTTACGGAAAGTGGGTTTTCAGTAACTGATGATGAGTTTTCAGTTATTGACAGTGGGTTTATAGTCAATTACTGTGAGTTTTCAGTCACTGACAGTGGGGTTTCAGTAACTGACAGTGGGGTTTCAGTCACTGACAGTGAGTTTTCAGTTACTGACTGTGAGTTTTCATTTACTGAAAGTGGGTTTTCAGTTACTGATGATGAGTTTTCAGTTACTGACAGTAGGGTTTCAGTTACTGACAGTGGGGTTTTAGTCAATGACAGTGAGATTTCAGTTACTGACTGTGAGTTTTCAGTCACTGACAGTAAGTTTTCAGTTACTGAAAGTGGGTTTTCAGTTACTGATGATGAGTTTTCAGTTACTGACATTGAGTTTTCAGTCACTGACAGTTAGTTTTCAGTAACTGAAAGGTGGTTTTCAGTAACTGATGATGAGTTTTCAGTTACTGACAGTGAGTTTTCAGTCACTGACAGTATGTTTTCAGTTACTAAAAGTGGGTTTTCAGTTACTAATGATGAGTTTTTAGTTACTGATGATGAGTTTTAAGTCACTGACAGTAAGTTTTCAGTTACTGACAGTGGGTTTTCAGTCACTGACAATGAGTTTTCAGTTACTGACAGTGGGTTTTCATTCACTGACAGTAAGTTTTCAGTTACTGAAAGTGGGTTTTCAGTTACTGATAATGAGTTTCAGTTATTGACAGTTTGATTATAGTCAATGACTGTGAGTTTTCTGTAACTGACAGTGGGGTTTTAGTTTTCAGTTACTGACAGTGGGGTTTTAGTCACTGACAGTAAGTTTTCAGTTACTGAAAGTGGGTTTTCAGTTACTAATGATGAGTTTTCAGTAATTGACAGGGGGTTTATAGTCAATGACTGTGAGTTTTCAGTTACTGGCAGTGGGGTTTCAGTTACTGACAGTGGGGTTTCAGTCACTGACAGTGAGTTTTCAGTTACTGACAGTGATTTTTCAGTCACTGACAGTAAGTTTTTAGTAACTGAAAGTGGGTTTTCAGTTACTGATGATGAGTTTTCAGTAATTGACAGGAAGTTTATAGTCAATGACTGAGGTTTCAGTAACTGACAGTGGGTTTTCAGTCACAGACAATGTGTTTCAGAAACTAACAGTGAGTTTTCAGTAACTTAAAGTGGGTGTTCAGTTACTGATGATGAGTTTTCAGTTACTGACAGTGAGTTTACAATCACTGACAGTGGGTTTTAGTAACTGAAAATGGGTTTTCAGTCACAGACAATGTGTTTCAGTAACTAACAGTGAGTTTTCAGTTTCTGACTGTGGGTTTTCAGTTACTGATGATGAGTTTTCAGTTACTGACAGTGAGTTTTCAGTTACTGATGATGAGTTTTCAGTTACTGACAGTGAGTTTTCAGTCACTGACAGTATGTTTTCAGTTACTGATGATGAGTTTTCAGTTACTGACAGTGAGTTTTCAGTCACTGACAGTAAGTTTTCAGTTACTGAAAGTGGGTTTTCAGTTACTGATGATGAGTTTTCAGTTATTGACAGTGGGTTTATAGTCAATTGCTGTGAGTTTTCAGTTACTGACAGTGGGGTTTCAGTAACTGACAGTGGGGTTTTAGTCACTAACAGTGAGATTTCAGTTACTGACTGTGAGTTTTCAGTCACTGACAGTAAGTTTTCAGTAACTAAAAGACGGTTTCCAGTTACTGATTATGAGTTTTCAGTTACTCACAGTGAGTTTTCATTCACTGACAGTAAGTTTTCAGTTACTGAAAGTGGGTTTTCAGTTACTGATGATGAGTTTTCAGTTACTGACAGTAGGGTTTCAGTTACTGACATTGAGTTTTCAGTCACTGACAGTTAGTTTTCAGTAACTGAAAGGTGGTTTTCAGTTACTGATGATGAGTTTTCAGTTACTGACAGTGAGTTTTCAGGCACTGACCCTAAGTTTTCAGTTCCTGAAAGTGGGTTTTCAGTTACTGATGATGAGTTTTCAGTAACTGTCAGTGAGTTTTCAGTCACTGACAGTATGTTTTCAGTTACTAAAAGTGGGTTTTCAGTTACTAATGATGAGTTTTTAGTTACTGAGAGTGAATTTTCAGTCACTGACAGTAAGCTTTCAGTTACTGACAGTGGGTTTTCAGTCACTGACTATGAGTTTTCAGTTACTGACAGTGGGTTTTCATTCACTGACAGTAAGTTTTCAGTTACTGAAAGGTGGTTTTCAGTTACTGATGATGAGTTTTCAGTTATTGACAGTTGGATTATAGTTAATGACTGTGAGTTTTCAGTTACTGACAGTGTGGTTTTAGTTTTCAGTTACTGTCAGTGGGGTTTTAGTCACTGACAGTAAGTTTTCAGTTACTGAAAGTGGGTTTTCAGTTACTAATGATGAGTTTTCAGTAATTGACAGGGGGTTTATAGTCAATGACTGTGAGTTTTCAGTTACTGGCAGTGGGGTTTCAGTTATTGACAGTGGGGTTTCAGTCACTGACAGTGAGTTTTCAGTTACTGACAGTGATTTTTCAGTCATTGACAGTAAGTTTTTAGTAAATGAAAGTGGGTTTTCAGTTACTGATGATGAGTTTTCAGTAATTGACAGGGGGTTTATAGTCAATGACTGAGTTTTCAGTAACTGACAGTGGGTTTTCAGTCACAGACAATGTGTTTCAGTAACTAACAGTGAGTTTTCAGTTTCTGACAGTGGGTTTTCAGTTACTGATGATGAGTTTTCAGTTACTGACAGTGAGTTTTCAGTCACTGACAGTATGTTTTCAGTAACTGAAAGTGGGTGTTCAGTTACTGATGATGAGTTTTCAGTTACTGACAGTGAGTTTTCAGTCACTGACAGTGGGTGTTCAGTCGCTGACGATGAGTTTTCAGTTACTGACAGTAGGTTTTCAATTACTGACAGTGGGTTTTAGTAACTGAAAATGGGTTTTCAGTCACAGACAATGTGTTTCAGTAACTAACAGTGAGTTTTCAGTTTCTGACAGTAGTTGTTCAGTCACTGACGATGAGTTTTCAGTTATTGAGAGTGAGTTTTCAGTCACTGACAGTAAGATTTCAGTTACTGAAAGTGGGTTTTCAGTCACTGACAGTGGGTGTTCACTCACTGACGATGAGTTTTCAGTTACTGACAGTGAGTTTTCAGTCACTGACAGAAAGTTTTCAGTTACTGAAAGTGGATCTTCAATACTGATGATGAGTTTTCAGTTACTGACAGTGGGTTTTCAGTTACTGATGATGAGTTTTCAGTCACTGACAGTAAGTTTTCAGTTACTGACAGTGGGTTTTCAGTCATAGACAATGTGTTTCAGAAACTACCAGTGAGTTTTCAGTAACTTAAAGTGGGTGTTCAGTTACTGATGATGAGTTTTCAGTTACTGACAGTGAGTTTACAATCACTGACAGTGGGTTTTAGTAACTGAAAATGGGTTTTCAGTCACAGACAATGTGTTTCAGTAACTAACAGTGAGTTTTCAGTAACTTAAAGTGGGTGTTCAGTTACTGATGATGAGTTTTCAGTTACTGACAGTGGGTTTTCAGTTACTGATGATGAGTTTTCAGTTACTGACAGTGAGTTTACAATCACTGACAGTGTTTTCAGTTACTGACAGTGGGTTTTCAGTCACAGACAATGTGTTTCAGTAACTAACAGTGAGTTTTCAGTTTCTGACTGTGGGTTTTCAGTTACTGATGATGAGTTTTCAGTTACTGACAGTGAGTTTTCAGTTACTGATGATGAGTTTTCAGTTACTGACAGTGAGTTTTCAGTCACTGACAGTATGTTTTCAGTACTGAAAGTGGGTTTTCAGTTACTGATGATGAGTTTTCAGTTACTGACATTGAGTTTTCAGTCACTGACAGTTAGTTTTCAGTAACTGAAAGGTGGTTTTCAGTTACTGATGATGAGTTTTCAGTTACTGACAGTGAGTTTTCAGTCACTGACACTAAGTTTTCAGTTCCTGAAAGTGGGTTTTCAGTTACTGATGATGAGTTTTCAGTAACTGTCAGTGAGTTTTCAGTCACTGACAGTATGTTTTCAGTTACTAAAAGTGGGTTTTCAGTTACTAATGATGAGTTTTTAGTTACTGAGAGTGAGTTTTCAGTCACTGACAGTAAGCTTTCAGTTACTGACAGTGGGTTTTCAGTCACTGACAATGAGTTTTCAGTTACTGACAGTGGGTTTTCATTCACTGACAGTAAGTTTTCAGTTACTGAAAGGTGGTTTTCAGTTACTGATGATGAGTTTTCAGTTATTGACAGTTGGATTATAGTCAATGACTGTGAGTTTTCAGTTACTGACAGTGTGGTTTTAGTTTTCAGTTACTGTCAGTGGGGTTTTAGTCACTGACAGTAAGTTTTCAGTTACTGAAAGTGGGTTTTCAGTTACTAATGATGAGTTTTCAGTAATTGACAGGGGTTAATAGTCAATGACTGTGAGTTTTCAGTTACTGGAAGTGTGGTTTCAGTTACTGACAGTGGGGTTTCAGTCACTGACAGTGAGTTTTCAGTTACTGACAGTGATTTTTCAGTCATTGACAGTAAGTTTTTAGTAAATGAAAGTGGGTTATCAGTTACTGATGATGAGTTTTCAGTAATTGACAGGGGGTTTATAGTCAATGACTGAGTTTTCAGTAACTGACAGTGGGTTTTCAGTCACAGACAATGTGTTTCAGTAACTAACAGTGAGTTTTCAGTTTCTGAAAGTGGGTTTTCAGATACTGATGATGAGTTTTCAGTTACTGACAGTGGGTTTTCAGTTACTGATGATGAGTTTTCAGTTACTGACAGTGAGTTTACAATCACTGACAGTGGGTTTTAGTAACTGAAAATGGGTTTTCAGTCACAGACAATGTGTTTCAGTAACTAACAGTGAGTTTTCAGTTTCTGACTGTGGGTTTTCAGTTACTGATGATTAGTTTTCAGTTACTGACAGTGAGTTTTCAGTTACTGATGATGAGTTTTCAGTTAATGACAGTGAGTTTTCGGTCACTGACAGTATGTTTTCAGTTACTGAAAGTGGGTTTTCAGTTACTAATGATGAGTTTTCAGTTACTGACAGTGAGTTTTCAGTCACTGACAGTAAGTTTTCAGTTACTGAAAGTGGGTTTTCAGTTACTGATGATGAGTTTTCAGTTATTGACAGTGGGTTTATAATAAATTGCTGTGAGTTTTCAGTTACTGACAGTGGGGTTTCAGTAACTGACAGTGGGTTTCAGTCGCTGACAGTAGGGTTTCAGTCACTGACAATGTGTTTCAGTAACTAACAGTAAGTTTTCAGTTTCTGACAGTAGTTGTTCAGTCACTGACGATGAGTTTTCAGTTATTGAGAGTGAGTTTTCAGTCACTGACAGTAAGTTTTCAGTTACTTAAAGTGGGTTTTCAGTCACTGACAGTGGGTGTTCACTCACTGACGATGAGTTTTCAGTTACTGACAGTGAGTTTTCAGTCACTGACAGAAAGTTTTCAGTTACTGAAAGTGGGTCTTCAATACTGATGATGAGTTTTCAGTCACTGACAGTAAGTTTTCAGTTACTGACAGTGGGTTTTCAGTCACAGACAATGTGTTTCAGAAACTAACAGTGAGTTTTCAGTAACTTAAAGTGGGTGTTCAGTTACTGATGATGAGTTTTCAGTTACTGACAGTGAGTTTACAATCACTGACAGTGGGTTTTAGTAACTGAAAATGGGTTTTCAGTCACAGACAATGTGTTTCAGTAACTAACAGTGAGTTTTCAGATTCTGACTGTGGGTTTTCAGTTACTGAAAGTGGGTTTTCAGTTACTGAAAGTGGGTTTTCAGTTACTGATGATGAATTTTCAGTTACTGACAGTGAGTTTTCAGTCACTGACAGTAAGTTTTCAGTTACGGAAAGTGGGTTTTCAGTTACTGATGATGAGTTTTCAGTTATTGACAGTGGGTTTATAGTCAATTACTGTGAGTTTTCAGTTACTGACAGTGGGGTTTCAGTAACTGACAGTGGGGTTTCAGTCACTGACAGTGAGTTTTCAGTTACTGACTGTGAGTTTTCATTTACTGAAAGTGGGTTTTCAGTTACTGATGATGAGTTTTCAGTTACTGACAGTAGGGTTTCAGTTACTGACAGTGGGGTTTTAGTCAATGACAGTGAGATTTCAGTTACTGACTGTGAGTTTTCAGTCACTGACAGTAAGTTTTCAGTTACTGAAAGTGGGTTTTCAGTTACTGATGATGAGTTTTCAGTTACTGACATTGAGTTTTCAGTCACTGACAGTTAGTTTTCAGTAACTGAAAGGTGGTTTTCAGTAACTGATGATGAGTTTTCAGTTACTGACAGTGAGTTTTCAGTCACTGACAGTATGTTTTCAGTTACTAAAAGTGGGTTTTCAGTTACTAATGATGAGTTTTTAGTTACTGATGATGAGTTTTCAGTCACTGACAGTAAGTTTTCAGTTACTGACAGTGGGTTTTCAGTCACTGACAATGAGTTTTCAGTTACTGACAGTGGGTTTTCATTCACTGACAGTAAGTTTTCAGTTACTGAAAGTGGGTTTTCAGTTACTGATAATGAGTTTCAGTTATTGACAGTTTGATTATAGTCAATGACTGTGAGTTTTCTGTAACTGACAGTGGGGTTTTAGTTTTCAGTTACTGACAGTGGGGTTTTAGTCACTGACAGTAAGTTTTCAGTTACTGAAAGTGGGTTTTCAGTTACTAATGATGAGTTTTCAGTAATTGACAGGGGGTTTATAGTCAATGACTGTGAGTTTTCAGTTACTGGCAGTGGGGTTTCAGTTACTGACAGTGGGGTTTCAGTCACTGACAGTGAGTTTTCAGTTACTGACAGTGATTTTTCAGTCACTGACAGTAAGTTTTTAGTAACTGAAAGTGGGTTTTCAGTTACTGATGATGAGTTTTCAGTAATTGACAGGAAGTTTATAGTCAATGACTGAGGTTTCAGTAACTGACAGTGGGTTTTCAGTCACAGACAATGTGTTTCAGAAACTAACAGTGAGTTTTCAGTAACTTAAAGTGGGTGTTCAGTTACTGATGATGAGTTTTCAGTTACTGACAGTGAGTTTACAATCACTGACAGTAGGTTTTAGTAACTGAAAATGGGTTTTCAGTCACAGACAATGTGTTTCAGTAACTAACAGTGAGTTTTCAGTTTCTGACTGTGGGTTTTCAGTTACTGATGATGAGTTTTCAGTTACTGACAGTGAGTTTTCAGTTACTGATGATGAGTTTTCAGTTACTGACAGTGAGTTTTCAGTCACTGACAGTATGTTTTCAGTTACTGAAAGTGGGTTTTCAGTTACTGATGATGAGTTTTCAGTTACTGACAGTGAGTTTTCAGTCACTGACAGTAAGTTTTCAGTTACTGAAAGTGGGTTTTCAGTTACTGATGATGAGTTTTCAGTTATTGACAGTGGGTTTATAGTCAATTGCTGTGAGTTTTCAGTTACTGACAGTGGGGTTTCAGTAACTGACAGTGGGGTTTTAGTCACTAACAGTGAGATTTCAGTTACTGACTGTGAGTTTTCAGTCACTGACAGTAAGTTTTCAGTAACTAAAAGACGGTTTCCAGTTACTGATTATGAGTTTTCAGTTACTCACAGTGAGTTTTCATTCACTGACAGTAAGTTTTCAGTTACTGAAAGTGGGTTTTCAGTTACTGATGATGAGTTTTCAGTTACTGACAGTAGGGTTTCAGTTACTGACAGTGGGGTTTCAGTCACTGACAGTGAGATTTCAGTTACTGACTGTGAGTTTTCAGTCACTGACAGTAAGTTTTCAGTTACTGAAAGTGGGTTTTCAGTTACTGATGATGAGTTTTCAGTTACTGACATTGAGTTTTCAGTCACTGACAGTTAGTTTTCAGTAACTGAAAGGTGGTTTTCAGTTACTGATGATGAGTTTTCAGTTACTGACAGTGAGTTTTCAGGCACTGACCCTAAGTTTTCAGTTCCTGAAAGTGGGTTTTCAGTTACTGATGATGAGTTTTCAGTAACTGTCAGTGAGTTTTCAGTCACTGACAGTATGTTTTCAGTTACTAAAAGTGGGTTTTCAGTTACTAATGATGAGTTTTTAGTTACTGAGAGTGAGTTTTCAGTCACTGACAGTAAGCTTTCAGTTACTGACAGTGGGTTTTCAGTCACTGACTATGAGTTTTCAGTTACTGACAGTGGGTTTTCATTCACTGACAGTAAGTTTTCAGTTACTGAAAGGTGGTTTTCAGTTACTGATGATGAGTTTTCAGTTATTGACAGTTGGATTATAGTTAATGACTGTGAGTTTTCAGTTACTGACAGTGTGGTTTTAGTTTTCAGTTACTGTCAGTGGGGTTTTAGTCACTGACAGTAAGTTTTCAGTTACTGAAAGTGGGTTTTCAGTTACTAATGATGAGTTTTCAGTAATTGACAGGGGGTTTATAGTCAATGACTGTGAGTTTTCAGTTACTGGCAGTGGGGTTTCAGTTATTGCCAGTGGGGTTTCAGTCACTGACAGTGAGTTTTCAGTTACTGACAGTGATTTTTCAGTCATTGACAGTAAGTTTTTAGTAAATGAAAGTGGGTTTTCAGTTACTGATGATGAGTTTTCAGTAATTGAACGGGGGGTTTATAGTCAATGACTGAGTTTTCAGTAACTGACAGTGGGTTTTCAGTCACAGACAATGTGTTTCAGTAACTAACAGTGAGTTTTCAGTTTCTGACAGTGGGTTTTCAGTTACTGATGATGAGTTTTCAGTTACTGACAGTGAGTTTTCAGTCACTGACAGTATGTTTTCAGTAACTGAAAGTGGGTGTTCAGTTACTGATGATGAGTTTTCAGTTACTGACAGTGAGTTTTCAGTCACTGACAGTGGGTGTTCAGTCGCTGACGATGAGTTTTCAGTTACTGACAGTAGGTTTTCAATTACTGACAGTGGGTTTAAGTAACTGAAAATGGGTTTTCAGTCACAGACAATGTGTTTCAGTAACTAACAGTGAGTTTTCAGTTTCTGACAGTAGTTGTTCAGTCACTGACGATGAGTTTTCAGTTATTGAGAGTGAGTTTTCAGTCACTGACAGTAAGATTTCAGTTACTGAAAGTGGGTTTTCAGTCACTGACAGTGGGTGTTCACTCACTGACGATGAGTTTTCAGTTACTGACAGTGAGTTTTCAGTCACTGACAGAAAGTTTTCAGTTACTGAAAGTGGATCTTCAATACTGATGATGAGTTTTCAGTTACTGACAGTGGGTTTTCAGTTACTGATGATGAGTTTTCAGTCACTGACAGTAAGTTTTCAGTTACTGACAGTGGGTTTTCAGTCATAGACAATGTGTTTCAGAAACTACCAGTGAGTTTTCAGTAACTTAAAGTGGGTGTTCAGTTACTGATGATGAGTTTTCAGTTACTGACAGTGAGTTTACAATCACTGACAGTGGGTTTTAGTAACTGAAAATGGGTTTTCAGTCACAGACAATGTGTTTCAGTAACTAACAGTGAGTTTTCAGTAACTTAAAGTTGGTGTTCAGTTACTGATGATGAGTTTTCAGTTACTGACAGTGGGTTTTCAGTTACTGATGATGAGTTTTCAGTCACTGACAGTAAGTTTTCAGTTACTGACAGTGGGTTTTCAGTCATAGACAATGTGTTTCAGAAACTACCAGTGATTTTCAGTAACTTAAAGTGGG
Organism: Scrobipalpa costella; assembly: GCA_949820665.1. Taxonomy (NCBI): domain Eukaryota; kingdom Metazoa; phylum Arthropoda; class Insecta; order Lepidoptera; family Gelechiidae; genus Scrobipalpa; species Scrobipalpa costella. The sequence goes on along the minus strand of OX463323.1, from coordinate 87,144 downwards.
TGTTCAGTTACTGATGATGAGTTTTCAGTTACTGACAGTGAGTTTACAATCACTGACAGTGGGTTTTAGTAACTGAAAATGGGTTTTCAGTCACAGACAATGTGTTTCAGTAACTAACAGTGAGTTTTCAGTAACTTAAAGTGGGTGTTCAGTTACTGATGATGAGTTTTCAGTTACTGACAGTGAGTTTACAATCACTGACAGTGGGTTTTAGTAACTGAAAATGGGTTTTCAGTCACAGACAATGGGTTTCAGTAACTAACAGTGAGTTTTCAGTTTCCGACTGTGGACTTTCAGTTACTGATGATGAGTTTTCAGTTACTGTCAGTGAGTTTTTATTCACTGACAGTAAGTTTTCAGTTACTAAATGTTGGTTTTCAGTTACTGATAATGAGTTTTCAGTTACTGACAGTGGGGTTTCAGTTACTGACAGTGGGGTTTCAGTCACTGACAGTGAGTTTTCAGTTACTGACTGTGAGTTTTCAGTCACTGACAGTAAGTTTTCAGTTACTGAAAGTGGTTTTTCGGTTACTTATGATGAGTTTTCAGTTACTGACATTGAGTTTTCAGTCACTGACAGTTAGTTTTCCGTAACTTAAAGGTGGTTTTTAGTTACTGATGATGAGTTTTCAGTTACTGACAGTGAGTTTTCAGTCACTGACACTAAGTTTTCAGTTCCTGAAAGTGGGTTTTAAGTTACTGATGATGAGTTTTCAGTAACTGACAGTGAGTTTTCAGTTACTGAAAGTGGGTTTTCAGTTACTGATGATGAGTTTTCAGTTACTGACAGTGGGGTTTCAGTCACTGACAGTGAGACTTCAGTTACTGACTGTGAGTTTTCAGTCACTGACAGTAAGTTTTCAGTTACTGACAGTGGGGTTTTAGTTTTCAGTTACTGACAGTGGGGTTTTAGTCACTGACAGTAAGTTTTCAGTTACTGACAGTAGGGTTTCAGTCACTGACAGTGAGATTTCAGTTACTGACTGTGAGTTTTAAGTCACTGACAGTAAGTTTTCAGTTACTGAAAGTGGGTTTTCAGTTACTAATGATGAGTTTTCAGTTACTGACATTGAGTTTTCAGTCACAGACAGTTAGTTTTCAGTAACTGAAAGGTGGTTTTCAGTTACTAAAGATGAGTTTTCAGTTACTGACAGTGAGTTTTCAGTCACTGACACTAAGTTTTTAGTTCCTGAAAGTGGGTTTTCAGTTACTGATGATGAGTTTTTAGTAACTGTCAGTGAGTTTTCAGTCACTGACAGTATGTTTTCAGTTACTAAAAGTGGGTTTTCAGTTACTAATGATGAGTTTTTAGTTACTGAGAGTGAGTTTTCAGTCACTGACAGTAAGCTTTCAGTTACTGACAGTGGGTTTTCAGTCACTGACAATGAGTTTTCAGTTACTGACAGTGGGTTTTCATTCACTGACAGTAAGGTTTCAGTTACTGAAAGGTGGTTTTCAGTTACTGATGATGAGTTTTCAGTTATTGACAGTTGGATTATAGTCAATGACTGAGAGTTTTCAGTTACTGACAGTGTGGTTTTAGTTTTCAGTTACTGTCAGTGGGGTTTTAGTCACTGACAGTAAGTTTTTAGTTACTGAAAGTGGGTTTTCAGTTACTAATGATGAGTTTTCAGTAATTGACAGGGGGTTTATAGTCAATGACTGTGAGTTTTCAGTTACTGGCAGTGTGGTTTCAGTTACTGACAGTGGGGTTTCAGTCACTGACAGTGAGTTTTCAGTTACTGACAGTGATTTTTCAGTCATTGACAGTAAGTTTTTAGTAAATGAAAGTGGGTTTTCAGTTACTGATGATGAGTTTTCAGTTATTGACAGGGGGTTTATAGTCAATGACTGAGTTTTCAGTAACTGACAGTGGGTTTTCAGTCACAGACAATGTGTTTCAGTAACTAACAGTGAGTTTTCAGTTTCTGACAGTGGGTTTTCAGTTACTGATGATGAGTTTTCAGTTACTGACAGTGAGTTTTCAGTCACTGACTGTTTCAGTCACTGTTCAGTCGCTGAAGATGAGTTTTCAGTTACTGACAGTAGGTTTTCAATCACTGACAGTGGGTTTTAGTAACTGAAAATGGGTTTTCAATCACAGACAATGTGTTTTAGTAACTAACAGTGAGGTTTCAGTCACTGACAGTAAGTTTTGAGTTACTGAAAAAGGGTTTTCAATTACTGATGATGAGTTTTCAGTTACTGACTGTGGGGTTTCAGTCAATGACAGTAAGTTTTCAGTAACTGAAAGTTGGTTTTCAGTTACTGATGATGAGTTTTCAGTTACTGACAGTGAGTTTTCAGTCACTGACAATAAGTGTTCAGTTCCTGAAAGTGGGTTTTCAGTTACTGATGATGAGTTTTCAGTAACTGTCAGTGAGTTTTCAGTCACTGACAGTGGGTGTTCAGTCGCTGACTATGAGTTTTCAGTTACTGACAGTAGGTTTTCAATTACTGACAGTGGGTTTTAGTAACTGAAAATGGGTTTTCAGTCACAGACAATGTGTTTCAGTAACTAACAGTGAGTTTTCAGTTTCTGACAGTAGTATTTCAGTCACTGACGATGAGTTTTCAGTTATTGAGAGTGAGTTTTCAGTCACTGACAGTAAGTTTTCAGTTACTCAAAGTGGGTTTTCAGTCACTGACAGTGGGTGTTCACTCACTGACGATGAGTTTTCAGTTACTGACAGTGAGTTTTCAGTCACTGACAGAAAGTTTTCAGTTACTGAAAGTGGGTCTTCAATACTGATGATGAGTTTTCAGTTACTGACAGTGGGTTTTCAGTTACTGATGATAAATTTTCAGTCACTGACAGTAAGTTTTCAGTTACTGACAGTGGGTTTTCAGTCATAGACAATGTGTTTCAGAAACTAACAGTGAGTTTTCAGTAACTTAAAGTGGGTGTTGAGTTAATGATGATGAGTTTTCAGTTACTGACAGTGAGTTTACAATCACTGACAGTGTTTTCAGTTACTGACAGTGGGTTTTCAGTCACAGACAATGTGTTTCAGTAACTAACAGTGAGTTTTCAGTTTCTGACTGTGGGTTTTCAGTTACTGATGATGAGTTTTCAGTTACTGACAGTGAGTTTTCAGTTACTGATGATGAGTTTTCAGTTACTGACAGTGAGTTTTCAGTCACTGACAGTATGTTTTCAGTACTGAAAGTGGGTTTTCAGTTACTGATGATGAGTTTTCAGTTACTGACATTGAGTTTTCAGTCACTGACAGTTAGTTTTCAGTAACTGAAAGGTGGTTTTCAGTTACTGATGATGAGTTTTCAGTTACTGACAGTGAGTTTTCAGTCACTGACACTAAGTTTTCAGTTCCTGAAAGTGGGTTTTCAGTTACTGATGATGAGTTTTCAGTAACTGTCAGTGAGTTTTCAGTCACTGACAGTATGTTTTCAGTTACTAAAAGTGGGTTTTCAGTTACTAATGATGAGTTTTTAGTTACTGAGAGTGAGTTTTCAGTCACTGACAGTAAGCTTTCAGTTACTGACAGTGGGTTTTCAGTCACTGACAATGAGTTTTCAGTTACTGACAGTGGGTTTTCATTCACTGACAGTAAGTTTTCAGTTACTGAAAGGTGGTTTTCAGTTACTGATGATGAGTTTTCAGTTATTGACAGTTGGATTATAGTCAATGACTGTGAGTTTTCAGTTACTGGCAGTGTGGTTTTAGTTTTCAGTTACTGTCAGTGGGGTTTTAGTCACTGACAGTAAGTTTTCAGTTACTGAAAGTGGGTTTTCAGTTACTAATGATGAGTTTTCAGTAATTGACAGGGGTTAATAGTCAATGACTGTGAGTTTTCAGTTACTGGAAGTGTGGTTTCAGTTACTGACAGTGGGGTTTCAGTCACTGACAGTGAGTTTTCAGTTACTGACAGTGATTTTTCAGTCATTGACAGTAAGTTTTTAGTAAATGAAAGTGGGTTTTCAGTTACTGATGATGAGTTTTCAGTAATTGACAGGGGGTTTATAGTCAATGACTGAGTTTTCAGTAACTGACAGTGGGTTTTCAGTCACAGACAATGTGTTTCAGTAACTAACAGTGAGTTTTCAGTTTCTGACAGTGGGTTTTCAGATACTGATGATGAGTTTTCAGTTACTGACAGTGGGTTTTCAGTTACTGATGATGAGTTTTCAGTCACTGACAGTAAGTTTTCAGTTACTGACAGTGGGTTTTCAGTCATAGACAATGTGTTTCAGAAACTAACAGTGCGTTTTCAGTAACTTAAAGTGGGTGTTCAGTTACTGATGATGAGTTTTCAGTTACTGACAGTGAGTTTACAATCACTGACAGTGGGTTTTAGTAACTGAAAATGGGTTTTCAGTCACAGACAATGTGTTTCAGTAACTAACAGTGAGTTTTCAGTTTCTGACTGTGGGTTTTCAGTTACTGATGATTAGTTTTCAGTTACTGACAGTGAGTTTTCAGTTACTGATGATGAGTTTTCAGTTAATGACAGTGAGTTTTCGGTCACTGACAGTATGTTTTCAGTTACTGAAAGTGGGTTTTCAGTTACTAATGATGAGTTTTCAGTTACTGACAGTGAGTTTTCAGTCACTGACAGTAAGTTTTCAGTTACTGAAAGTGGGTTTTCAGTTACTGATGATGAGTTTTCAGTTATTGACAGTGGGTTTATAATCAATTGCTGTGAGTTTTCAGTTACTGACAGTGGGGTTTCAGTAACTGACAGTGGGTTTCAGTCGCTGACAGTAGGGTTTCAGTCACTGACAATGTGTTTCAGTAACTAACAGTGAGTTTTCAGTTTCTGACAGTAGTTGTTCAGTCACTGACGATGAGTTTTCAGTTATTGAGAGTGAGTTTTCAGTCACTGACAGTAAGTTTTCAGTTACTTAAAGTGGGTTTTCAGTCACTGACAGTGGGTGTTCACTCACTGACGATGAGTTTTCAGTTACTGACAGTGAGTTTTCAGTCACTGACAGAAAGTTTTCAGTTACTGAAAGTGGGTCTTCAATACTGATGATGAGTTTTCAGTCACTGACAGTAAGTTTTCAGTTACTGACAGTGGGTTTTCAGTCACAGACAATGTGTTTCAGAAACTAACAGTGAGTTTTCAGTAACTTAAAGTGGGTGTTCAGTTACTGATGATGAGTTTTCAGTTACTGACAGTGAGTTTACAATCACTGACAGTGGGTTTTAGTAACTGAAAATGGGTTTTCAGTCACAGACAATGTGTTTCAGTAACTAACAGTGAGTTTTCAGATTCTGACTGTGGGTTTTCAGTTACTGATGATGAGTTTTCAGTTACTGACAGTGAGTTTTCAGTTACTGATGATGAGTTTTCAGTTACTGACAGTGAGTTTTCAGTCACTGACAATATGTTTTCAGTTACTGAAAGTGGGTTTTCAGTTACTGATGATGAATTTTCAGTTACTGCCAGTGAGTTTTCAGTCACTGACAGTAAGTTTTCAGTTACTGAAAGTGGGTTTTCAGTTACTGATGATGAGTTTTCAGTTATTGACAGTGGGTTTATAGTCAATTACTGTGAGTTTTCAGTTACTGACAGTGGGGTTTCAGTAACTGACAGTGGGGTTTCAGTCACTGACAGTGAGTTTTCAGTTACTGACTGTGAGTTTTCAGTCACTGACAGTAAGTTTTCAGTTACTGAAAGACGGTTTCCAGTTACTGATGATGAGTTTTCAGTTACTCACAGTGAGTTTTCATTCACTGACAGTAAGTTTTCAGTTACTGAAAGTGGGTTTTCAGTTACTGATGATGAGTTTTCAGTTACTGACAGTAGGGTTTCAGTTACTGACAGTGGGGTTTTAGTCAATGACAGTGAGATTTCAGTTACTGACTGTGAGTTTTCAGTCACTGACAGTAAGTTTTCAGTTACTGAAAGTGGGTTTTCAGTTACTGATGATGAGTTTTCAGTTACTGACATTGAGTTTTCAGTCACTGACAGTTAGTTTTCAGTAACTGAAAGGTGGTTTTCAGTTACTGATGATGAGTTTTCAGTTACTGACAGTGAGTTTTCAGTCACTGACAGTATGTTTTCAGTTACTAAAAGTGGGTTTTCAGTTACTAATGATGAGTTTTTAGTTACTGATGATGAGTTTTCAGTCACTGACAGTAAGTTTTCAGTTACTGACAGTGGGTTTTCAGTCACTGACAATGAGTTTTCAGTTACTGACAGTGGGTTTTCATTCACTGACAGTAAGTTTTCAGTTACTGAAAGTGGGTTTTCAGTTACTGATAATGAGTTTCAGTTATTGACAGTTTGATTATAGTCAATGACTGTGAGTTTTCTGTAACTGACAGTGGGGTTTTAGTTTTCAGTTACTGACAGTGGGGTTTTAGTCACTGACAGTAAGTTTTCAGTTACTGAAAGTGGGTTTTCAGTTACTGATGCTGAGTTTTCAGTAATTGACAGGGGGTTTATAGTCAATGACTGTGAGTTTTCAGTTACTGTCAGTGGGGTTTCAGTTACTGACAGTGGGGTTTCAGTCACTGACAGTGAGTTTTCAGTTACTGACAGTGATTTTTCAGTCACTGACAGTAAGTTTTTAGTAACTGAAAGTGGGTTTTCAGTTACTGATGATGAGTTTTCAGTAATTGACAGGAAGTTTATAGTCAATGACTGAGGTTTCAGTAACTGACAGTGGATTTTCAGTCACAGACAATGTGTTTCAGAAACTAACAGTGAGTTTTCAGTAACTTAAAGTGGGTGTTCAGTTACTGATGATGAGTTTTCAGTTACTGACAGTGAGTTTACAATCACTGACAGTGGGTTTTAGTAACTGAAAATGGGTTTTCAGTCACAGACAATGTGTTTCAGTAACTAACAGTGAGTTTTCAGTTTCTGACTGTGGGTTTTCAGTTACTGATGATGAGTTTTCAGTTACTGACAGTGAGTTTTCAGTTACTGATGATGAGTTTTCAGTTACTGACAGTGAGTTTTCAGTCACTGACAGTATGTTTTCAGTTACTGAAAGTGGGTTTTCAGTTACTGATGATGAGTTTTCAGTTACTGACAGTGAGTTTTCAGTCACTGACAGTAAGTTTTCAGTTACTGAAAGTGGGTTTTCAGTTACTGATGATGAGTTTTCAGTTATTGACAGTGGGTTTATAGTCAATTGCTGTGAGTTTTCAGTTACTGACAGTGGGGTTTCAGTAACTGACAGTGGGGTTTTAGTCACTAACAGTGAGTTTTCAGTTACTGACTGTGAGTTTTCAGTCACTGACAGTAAGTTTTCAGTAACTAAAAGACGGTTTCCAGTTACTGATTATGAGTTTTCAGTTACTCACAGTGAGTTTTCATTCACTGACAGTAAGTTTTCAGTTACTGAAAGTGGGTTTTCAGTTACTGATGATGTGTTTACAGTTACTGACAGTAGGGTTTGAGTTACTGACAGTGGGGTTTCAGTCACTGACAGTGAGATTTCAGTTACTGACTGTGAGTTTTCAGTCACTGACAGTAAGTTTTCAGTTACTGAAAGTGGGTTTTCAGTTACTGATGATGAGTTTTCAGTTACTGACATTGAGTTTTCAGTCACTGACAGTTAGTTTTCAGTAACTGAAAGGTGGTTTTCAGTTACTGATGATGAGTTTTCAGTTACTGACAGTGAGTTTTCAGGCACTGACACTAAGTTTTCAGTTCCTGAAAGTGGGTTTTCAGTTACTGATGATGAGTTTTCAGTAACTGTCAGTGAGTTTTCAGTCACTGACAGTATGTTTTCAGTTACTAAAAGTGGGTTTTCAGTTACTAATGATGAGTTTTTAGTTACTGAGAGTGAGTTCTCAGTCACTGACAGTAAGCTTTCAGTTACTGACAGTGGGTTTTCAGTCACTGACTATGAGTTTTCAGTTACTGACAGTGGGTTTTCATTCACTGACAGTAAGTTTTCAGTTACTGAAAGGTGGTTTTCAGTTACTGATGATGAGTTTTCAGTTATTGACAGTTGGATTATAGTTAATGACTGTGAGTTTTCAGTTACTGACAGTGTGGTTTTAGTTTTCAGTTACTGTCAGTGGGGTTTTAGTCACTGACAGTAAGTTTTCAGTTACTGAAAGTGGGTTTTCAGTTACTAATGATGAGTTTTCAGTAATTGACAGGGGGTTTATAGTCAATGACTGTGAGTTTTCAGTTACTGGCAGTGGGGTTTCAGTTATAGACAGTGGGGTTTCAGTCACTGACAGTGAGTTTTCAGTTACTGACAGTGATTTTTTAGTCATTGACAGTAAGTTTTTAGTAAATGAAAGTGGGTTTTCAGTTACTGATGATGAGTTTTCAGTAATTGACAGGGGGTTTATAGTCAATGACTGAGTTTTCAGTAACTGACAGTGGGTTTTCAGTCACAGACAATGTGTTTCAGTAACTAACAGTGAGTTTTCAGTTTCTGACAGTGGGTTTTCAGTTACTGATGATGAGTTTTCAGTTACTGATAGTGAGTTTTCAGTCACTGACAGTATGTTTTCAGTAACTGAAAGTGGGTGTTCAGTTACTGATGATGAGTTTTCAGTTACTGACAGTGAGTTTTCAGTCACTGACAGTGGGTGTTCAGTCGCTGACGATGAGTTTTCAGTTACTGACAGTAGGTTTTCAATTACTGACAGTGGGTTTTAGTAACTGAAAATGGGTTTTCAGTCACAGACAATGTGTTTCAGTAACTAACAGTGAGTTTTCAGTTTCTGACAGTAGTTGTTCAGTCACTGACGATGAGTTTTCAGTTATTGAGAGTGAGTTTTCAGTCACTGACAGTAAGTTTTCAGTTACTGAAAGTGGGTTTTCAGTCACTGACAGTGGGTGTTCACTCACTGACGATGAGTTTTCAGTTACTGACAGTGAGTTTTCAGTCACTGACAGAAAGTTTTCAGTTACTGAAAGTGGATCTTCAATACTGATGATGAGTTTTCAGTTACTGACAGTGGGTTTTCAGTTACTGACAGTGAGATTTCAGTCACTGACAGTAAGTTTTCAGTTATTGAAAGTGGGTTTTCAGTTAGTGACGATGAGTTTTCAGTTGTTGAGAGTGAGTTTTCAGTTACTGACAGTGGGAATTCAGTAACTGACAGTGGGGTTTCAGTCACCGACAGTGAGTTTTCAGTTACTGTCTGTGAGTTTTCAGTCACTGACAGTAAGTTTTCAGTTACTGAAAGACGGTTTTCAGTTACTGATGATGAGTTTTCAGTTACTGTCAGTGAGTTTTTATTCACTGACAGTAAGTTTTCAGTTACTAAATGTTGGTTTTCAGTTACTGATAATGAGTTTTCAGTTACTGACAGTGGGGTTTCAGTTACTGACAGTGGGGTTTCAGTCACTGACAGTGAGTTTTCAGTTACTGACTGTGAGTTTTCAGTCACTGACAGTAAGTTTTCAGTTACTGAAAGTGGTTTTTCGGTTACATATGATGAGTTTTCAGTTACTGACATTGAGTTTTCAGTCACTGACAGTTAGTTTTCAGTAACTTAAAGGTGGTTTTTAGTTACTGATGATGAGTTTTCAGTTACTGACAGTGAGTTTTCAGTCACTGACACTAAGTTTTCAGTTCCTGAAAGTGGGTTTTAAGTTACTGATGATGAGTTTTCAGTAACTGACAGTGAGTTTTCAGTTACTGAAAGTGGGTTTTGAGTTACTGATGATGAGTTTTCAGTTACAGACAGTAGGGTTTCAGTCACTGACAGTGAGATTTCAGTTACTGACTGTGAGTTTTAAGTCACTGACAGTAAGTTTTCAGTTACTGAAAGTGGGTTTTCAGTTACTAATGATGAGTTTTCAGTTACTGACATTGAGTTTTCAGTCACAGACAGTTAGTTTTCAGTAACTGAAAGGTGGTTTTCAGTTACTGATGATGAGTTTTCAGTTACTGACAGTGAGTTTTCAGTCACTGACACTAAGTTTTTAGTTCCTGAAAGTGGGTTTTCAGTTACTGATGATGAGTTTTTAGTAACTGTCAGTGAGTTTTCAGTCACTGACAGTATGTTTTCAGTTACTAAAAGTGGGTTTTCAGTTACTAATGATGAGTTTTTAGTTACTGAGAGTGAGTTTTCAGTCACTGACAGTAAGCTTTCAGTTACTGACAGTGGGTTTTCAGTCACTGACAATGAGTTTTCAGTTACTGACAGTGGGTTTTCATTCACTGACAGTAAGGTTTCAGTTACTGAAAGGTGGTTTTCAGTTACTGATGATGAGTTTTCAGTTATTGACAGTTGGATTATAGTCAATGACTGAGAGTTTTCAGTTACTGACAGTGTGGTTTTAGTTTTCAGTTACTGTCAGTGGGGTTTTAGTCACTGACAGTAAGTTTTTAGTTACTGAAAGTGGGTTTTCAGTTACTAATGATGAGTTTTCAGTAATTGACAGGGGGTTTATAGTCAATGACTGTGAGTTTTCAGTTACTGGCAGTGTGGTTTCAGTTACTGACAGTGGGGTTTCAGTCACTGACAGTGAGTTTTCAGTTACTGACAGTGATTTTTCAGTCATTGACAGTAAGTTTTTAGTAAATGAAAGTGGGTTTTCAGTTACTGATGATGAGTTTTCAGTTATTGACAGGGGGTTTATAGTCAATGACTGAGTTTTCAGTAACTGACAGTGGGTTTTCAGTCACAGACAATGTGTTTCAGTAACTAACAGTGAGTTTTCAGTTTCTGACAGTGGGTTTTCAGTTACTGATGATGAGTTTTCAGTTACTGACAGTGAGTTTTCAGTCACTGACTGTTTCAGTCACTGTTCAGTCGCTGAAGATGAGTTTTCAGTTACTGACAGTAGGTTTTCAATCACTGACAGTGGGTTTTAGTAACTGAAAATGGGTTTTCAATCACAGACAATGTGTTTTAGTAACTAACAGTGAGGTTTCAGTCACTGACAGTAAGTTTTGAGTTACTGAAAAAGGGTTTTCAATTACTGATGATGAGTTTTCAGTTACTGACTGTGGGGTTTCAGTCAATGACAGTAAGTTTTCAGTAACTGAAAGTTGGTTTTCAGTTACTGATGATGAGTTTTCAGTTACTGACAGTGAGTTTTCAGTCACTGACAATAAGTGTTCAGTTCCTGAAAGTGGGTTTTCAGTTACTGATGATGAGTTTTCAGTAACTGTCAGTGAGTTTTCAGTCACTGACAGTGGGTGTTCAGTCGCTGACTATGAGTTTTCAGTTACTGACAGTAGGTTTTCAATTACTGACAGTGGGTTTTAGTAACTGAAAATGGGTTTTCAGTCACAGACAATGTGTTTCAGTAACTAACAGTGAGTTTTCAGTTTCTGACAGTAGTATTTCAGTCACTGACGATGAGTTTTCAGTTATTGAGAGTGAGTTTTCAGTCACTGACAGTAAGTTTTCAGTTACTCAAAGTGGGTTTTCAGTCACTGACAGTGGGTGTTCACTCACTGACGATGAGTTTTCAGTTACTGACAGTGAGTTTTCAGTCACTGACAGAAAGTTTTCAGTTACTGAAAGTGGGTCTTCAATACTGATGATGAGTTTTCAGTTACTGACAGTGGGTTTTCAGTTACTGATGATAAATTTTCAGTCACTGACAGTAAGTTTTCAGTTACTGACAGTGGGTTTTTAGTCATAGACAATGTGTTTCAGAAACTAACAGTGAGTTTTCAGTAACTTAAAGTGGGTGTTGAGTTAATGATGATGAGTTTTCAGTTACTGACAGTGAGTTTACAATCACTGACAGTGTTTTCAGTTACTGACAGTGGGTTTTCAGTCACAGACAATGTGTTTCAGTAACTAACAGTGAGTTTTCAGTTTCTGACTGTGGGTTTTCAGTTACTGATGATGAGTTTTCAGTTACTGACAGTGAGTTTTCAGTTACTGATGATGAGTTTTCAGTTACTGACAGTGAGTTTTCAGTCACTGACAGTATGTTTTCAGTACTGAAAGTGGGTTTTCAGTTACTGATGATGAGTTTTCAGTTACTGACATTGAGTTTTCAGTCACTGACAGTTAGTTTTCAGTAACTGAAAGGTGGTTTTCAGTTACTGATGATGAGTTTTCAGTTACTGACAGTGAGTTTTCAGTCACTGACACTAAGTTTTCAGTTCCTGAAAGTGGGTTTTCAGTTACTGATGATGAGTTTTCAGTAACTGTCAGTGAGTTTTCAGTCACTGACAGTATGTTTTCAGTTACTAAAAGTGGGTTTTCAGTTACTAATGATGAGTTTTTAGTTACTGAGAGTGAGTTTTCAGTCACTGACAGTAAGCTTTCAGTTACTGACAGTGGGTTTTCAGTCACTGACAATGAGTTTTCAGTTACTGACAGTGGGTTTTCATTCACTGACAGTAAGTTTTCAGTTACTGAAAGGTGGTTTTCAGTTACTGATGATGAGTTTTCAGTTATTGACAGTTGGATTATAGTCAATGACTGTGAGTTTTCAGTTACTGGCAGTGTGGTTTTAGTTTTCAGTTACTGTCAGTGGGGTTTTAGTCACTGACAGTAAGTTTTCAGTTACTGAAAGTGGGTTTTCAGTTACTAATGATGAGTTTTCAGTAATTGACAGGGGTTAATAGTCAATGACTGTGAGTTTTCAGTTACTGGAAGTGTGGTTTCAGTTACTGACAGTGGGGTTTCAGTCACTGACAGTGAGTTTTCAGTTACTGACAGTGATTTTTCAGTCATTGACAGTAAGTTTTTAGTAAATGAAAGTGGGTTTTCAGTTACTGATGATGAGTTTTCAGTAATTGACAGGGGGTTTATAGTCAATGACTGAGTTTTCAGTAACTGACAGTGGGTTTTCAGTCACAGACAATGTGTTTCAGTAACTAACAGTGAGTTTTCAGTTTCTGACAGTGGGTTTTCAGATACTGATGATGAGTTTTCAGTAATTGACAGGAAGTTTATAGTCAATGACTGAGGTTTCAGTAACTGACAGTGGGTTTTCAGTCACAGACAATGTGTTTCAGAAACTAACAGTGAGTTTTCAGTAACTTAAAGTGGGTGTTCAGTTACTGATGATGAGTTTTCAGTTACTGACAGTGAGTTTACAATCACTGACAGTGGGTTTTAGTAACTGAAAATGGGTTTTCAGTCACAGACAATGTGTTTCAGTAACTAACAGTGAGTTTTCAGTTTCTGACTGTGGGTTTTCAGTTACTGATGATGAGTTTTCAGTTACTGACAGTGAGTTTTCAGTTACTGATGATGAGTTTTCAGTTACTGACAGTGAGTTTTCAGTCACTGACAGTATGTTTTCAGTTACTGAAAGTGGGTTTTCAGTTACTGATGATGAGTTTTCAGTTACTGACAGTGAGTTTTCAGTCACTGACAGTAAGTTTTCAGTTACTGAAAGTGGGTTTTCAGTTACTGATGATGAGTTTTCAGTTATTGACAGTGGGTTTATAGTCAATTGCTGTGAGTTTTCAGTCACTGACAGTGAGTTTTCAGTTACTGACTGTGAGTTTTCAGTTACTGACTGTGAGTTTTCAATCACTGACAGTAAGTTTTCAGTTACTAAAAGACGGTTTTCAGTTACTGATGATGAGTTTTCAAATACTGACAGTGAGTTTTCATTCACTGACAGTAAGTTTTCAGTTACTGAAAGTGGGTTTTCAGTTACTGATGATGAGTTTTCAGTTACTGACAGTGGGGTTTCAGTAACTGACAGTGGGGTTTCAGTCACTGACAGTGAGTTTTCAGTTACTGACTGTGAGTTTTCAGTCACTGACAGTAAGTTTTCAGTTACTGAAAGTCGGTTTTCAGTTACTGATGATGAGTTTTCAGTTACTGACATTGAGTTTTCAGTCACTGACAGTTAGTTTTCAGTCACTGACACTAAGTTTTCAGTTCCTGAAAGTCGGTTTTAAGTTACTGATGATGAGTTTTCAGTAACTGACAGTGAGTTTTCAGTCACTGACAGTGAGTTTTCAGTCACTGACAGTGAGTTTTCAGTTACTGACTGTGAGTTTTCAGTCACTGACAGTAAGTTTTCAGTTAATGAAAGTGGGTTTTCAGTTACTGATAATAAGTTTTCAGTTACTGACATTGAGTTTTCAGTCACTGACAGTTAGTTTTCAGTAACTGAAAGGTGGTTTTCAGTTACTGATGGTGAGTTTTCAGTTACTGACAGTGAGATTTCAGTCACTGACAGTAAGTTTTCAGTTACTGAAAGTGGGTTTTCAGTTAGTGACGATGAGTTTTCAGTTGTTGAGAGTGAGTTTTCAGTTACTGACAGTGGGAATTCAGTAACTGACAGTGGGGTTTCAGTCACCGACAGTGAGTTTTCAGTTACTGTCTGTGAGTTTTCAGTCACTGACAGTAAGTTTTCAGTTACTGAAAGACGGTTTTCAGTTACTGATGATGAGTTTTCAGTTACTGTCAGTGAGTTTTTATTCACTGACAGTAAGTTTTCAGTTACTAAATGTTGGTTTTCAGTAACTGATAATGAGTTTTCAGTTACTGACAGTGGGGTTTCAGTTACTGACAGTGGGCTTTCAGTCACTGACAGTGAGTTTTCAGTTACTGACTGTGAGTTTTCAGTCACTGACAGTAAGTTTTCAGTTACTGAAAGTGGTTTTTCGGTTACTTATGATGAGTTTTCAGTTACTGACATTGAGTTTTCAATCACTGACAGTTAGTTTTCTGTAACTTAAAGGTGGTTTTTAGTTACTGATGATGAGTTTTCAGTTACTGACAGTGAGTTTTCAGTCACTGACACTAAGTTTTCAGTTCCTGAAAGTGGGTTTTAAGTTACTGATGATGAGTTTTCAGTAACTGACAGTGAGTTTTCAGTTACTGAAAGTGGGTTTTCAGTTACTGATGATGAGTTTTCAGTTACTGACAGTAGGGTTTCAGTCACTGACAGTGAGATTTCAGTTACTGACTGTGAGTTTTAAGTCACTGACAGTAAGTTTTCAGTTACTGAAAGTGGGTTTTCAGTTGCTAATGATGAGTTTTCAGTTACTGACATTGAGTTTTCAGTCACAGACAGTTAGTTTTCAGTAACTGAAAGGTGGTTTTCAGTTACTGATGATGAGTTTTCAGTTACTGACAGTGAGTTTTCAGTCACTGACACTAAGTTTTTAGTTCCTGAAAGTGGGTTTTCAGTTACTGATGATGAGTTTTTAGTAACTGTCAGTGAGTTTTCAGTCACTGACAGTATGTTTTCAGTTACTAAAAGTGGGTTTTCAGTTACTAATGATGAGTTTTTAGTTACTGAGAGTGAGTTTTCAGTCACTGACAGTAAGCTTTCAGTTACTGACAGTGGGTTTTCAGTCACTGACAATGAGTTTTCAGTTACTGACAGTGGGTTTTCATTCACTGACAGTAAGGTTTCAGTTACTGAAAGGTGGTTTTCAGTTACTGATGATGAGTTTTCAGTTATTGACAGTTGGATTATAGTCAATGACTGAGAGTTTTCAGTTACTGACAGTGTGGTTTTAGTTTTCAGTTACTGTCAGTGGGGTTTTAGTCACTGACAGTAAGTTTTTAGTTACTGAAAGTGGGTTTTCAGTTACTAATGATGAGTTTTCAGTAATTGACAGGGGGTTTATAGTCAATGACTGTGAGTTTTCAGTTACTGGCAGTGTGGTTTCAGTTACTGACAGTGGGGTTTCAGTCACTGACAGTGAGTTTTCAGTTACTGACAGTGATTTTTCAGTCATTGACAGTAAGTTTTTAGTAAATAAAAGTGGGTTTTCAGTTACTGATGATGAGTTTTCAGTTATTGACAGGGGGTTTATAGTCAATGACTGAGTTTTCAGTAACTGACAGTGGGTTTTCAGTCACAGACAATGTGTTTCAGTAACTAACAGTGAGTTTTCAGTTTCTGACAGTGGGTTTTCAGTTACTGATGATGAGTTTTCAGTTACTGACAGTGAGTTTTCAGTCACTGACAGTATGTTTTCAGTAACTGAAAGTGGGTGTTCAGTTACTGATGATGAGTTTTCAGTTACTGACAGTGAGTTTTCAGTCACTGACAGTGGGTGTTCAGTCGCTGACTATGAGTTTTCAGTTACTGACAGTAGGTTTTCAATTACTGACAGTGGGTTTTAGTAACTGAAAATGGGTTTTCAGTCACAGACAATGTGTTTCAGTAACTAACAGTGAGTTTTCAGTTTCTGACAGTAGTATTTCAGTCACTGACGATGAGTTTTCAGTTATTGAGAGTGAGTTTTCAGTCACTGACAGTAAGTTTTCAGTTACTGAAAGTGGGTTTTCAGTCACTGACAGTGGGTGTTCACTCACTGACGATGAGTTTTCAGTTACTGACAGTGAGTTTTCAGTCACTGACAGAAAGTTTTCAGTTACTGAAAGTGGGTCTTCAATACTGATGATGAGTTTTCAGTTACTGACAGTGGGTTTTCAGTTACTGATGATGAGTTTTCAGTCACTGACAGTAAGTTTTCAGTTACTGACAGTGGGTTTTCAGTCATAGACAATGTGTTTCAGAAACTAACAGTGAGTTTTCAGTAACTTAAAGTGGGTGTTCAGTTACTGATGATGAGTTTTCAGTTACTGACAGTGAGTTTACAATCACTGACAGTGGGTTTTAGTAACTGAAAATGGGTTTTCAGTCACAGACAATGTGTTTCAGTAACTAACAGTGAGTTTTCAGATTCTGACTGTGGGTTTTCAGTTACTGATGATGAGTTTTCAGTTACTGACAGTGAGTTTTCAGTTACTGATGATGAGTTTTCAGTTACTGACAGTGAGTTTTCAGTCACTGACAATATGTTTTCAGTTACTGAAAGTGGGTTTTCAGTTACTGATGATGAATTTTCAGTTACTGACAGTGAGTTTTCAGTCACTGAGAGTAAGTTTTCAGTTACTGAAAGTGGGTTTTCAGTTACTGATGATGAGTTTTCAGTTATTGACAGTGGGTTTATAGTCAATTACTGTGAGTGTTCAGTTACTGACAGTGGGGTTTCAGTAACTGACAGTGGGGTTTCAGTCACTGACAGTGAGTTTTCAGTTACTGACTGTGAGTTTTCAGTCACTGACAGTAAGTTTTCAGTTACTGAAAGACGGTTTCCAGTTACTGATGATGAGTTTTCAGTTACTCACAGTGAGTTTTCATTCACTGACAGTAAGTTTTCAGTTACTGAAAGTGGGTTTTCAGTTACTGATGATGAGTTTTCAGTTACTGACAGTAGGGTTTCAGTTACTGACAGTGGGGTTTTAGTCAATGACAGTGAGATTTCAGTTACTGACTGTGAGTTTTCAGTCACTGACAGTAAGTTTTCAGTTACTGAAAGTGGGTTTTCAGTTACTGATGATGAGTTTTCTGTTACTGACATTGAGTTTTCAGTCACTGACAGTTAGTTTTCAGTAACTGAAAGGTGGTTTTCAGTTACTGATGATGAGTTTTCAGTTACTGACAGTGAGTTTACAGTCACTGACAGTATGTTTTCAGTTACTAAAAGTGGGTTTTCAGTTACTAATGATGAGTTTTTAGTTACTGATGATGAGTTTTCAGTCACTGACAGTAAGTTTTCAGTTACTGACAGTGGGTTTTCAGTCACTGACAATGAGTTTTCAGTTACTGACAGTGGGTTTTCATTCACTGACAGTAAGTTTTCAGTTACTGAAAGTGGGTTTTCAGTTACTGATAATGAGTTTCAGTTATTGACAGTTTGATTATAGTCAATGACTGTGAGTTTTCTGTAACTGACAGTGGGGTTTTAGTTTTCAGTTACTGACAGTGGGGTTTTAGTCACTGACAGTAAGTTTTCAGTTACTGAAAGTGGGTTTTCAGTTACTGATGCTGAGTTTTCAGTAATTGACAGGGGGTTTATAGTCAATGACTGTGAGTTTTCAGTTACTGTCAGTGGGGTTTCAGTTACTGACAGTGGGGTTTCAGTCACTGACAGTGAGTTTTCAGTTACTGACAGTGATTTTTCAGTCACTGACAGTAAGTTTTTAGTAACTGAAAGTGGGTTTTCAGTTACTGATGATGAGTTTTCAGTAATTGACAGGAAGTTTATAGTCAATGACTGAGGTTTCAGTAACTGACAGTGGGTTTTCAGTCACAGACAATGTGTTTCAGAAACTAACAGTGAGTTTTCAGTAACTTAAAGTGGGTGTTCAGTTACTGATGATGAGTTTTCAGTTACTGACAGTGAGTTTACAATCACTGACAGTGGGTTTTAGTAACTGAAAATGGGTTTTCAGTCACAGACAATGTGTTTCAGTAACTAACAGTGAGTTTTCAGTTTCTGACTGTGGGTTTTCAGTTACTGATGATGAGTTTTCAGTTACTGACAGTGAGTTTTCAGTTACTGATGATGAGTTTTCAGTTACTGACAGTGAGTTTTCAGTCACTGACAGTATGTTTTCAGTTACTGAAAGTGGGTTTTCAGTTACTGATGACGAGTTTTCAGTTACTGACAGTGAGTTTTCAGTCACTGACAGTAAGTTTTCAGTTACTGAAAGTGGGTTTTCAGTTACTGATGATGAGTTTTCAGTTATTGACAGTGGGTTTATAGTCAATTGCTGTGAGTTTTCAGTCACTGACAGTGAGTTTTCAGTTACTGACTGTGAGTTTTCAATCACTGACAGTAAGTTTTCAGTTACTAAAAGACGGTTTTCAGTTACTGATGATGAGTTTTCAAATACTGACAGTGAGTTTTCATTCACTGACAGTAAGTTTTCAGTTACTGAAAGTGGGTTTTCAGTTACTGATGATGAGTTTTCAGTTACTGACAGTGGGGTTTCAGTAACTGACAGTGGGGTTTCAGTCACTGACAGTGAGTTTTCAGTTACTGACTGTGAGTTTTCAGTCACTGACAGTAAGTTTTCAGTTACTGAAAGTCGGTTTTCAGTTACTGATGATGAGTTTTCAGTTACTGACATTGAGTTTTCAGTCACTGACAGTTAGTTTTCAGTCACTGACACTAAGTTTTCAGTTCCTGAAAGTCGGTTTTAAGTTACTGATGATGAGTTTTCAGTAACTGACAGTGAGTTTTCAGTCACTGACAGTGAGTTTTCAGTCACTGACAGTGAGTTTTCAGTTACTGACTGTGAGTTTTCAGTTACTGACAGTAAGTTTTCAGTTAATGAAAGTGGGTTTTCAGTTACTGATAATAAGTTTTCAGTTACTGACATTGAGTTTTCAGTCACTGACAGTTAGTTTTCAGTAACTGAAAGGTGGTTTTCAGTTACTGATGGTGAGTTTTCAGTTACTGACAGTGAGATTTCAGTCACTGACAGTAAGTTTTCAGTTACTGAAAGTGGGTTTTCAGTTAGTGACGATGAGTTTTCAGTTGTTGAGAGTGAGTTTTCAGTTACTGACAGTGGGAATTCAGTAACTGACAGTGGGGTTTCAGTCACCGACAGTGAGTTTTCAGTTACTGTCTGTGAGTTTTCAGTCACTGACAGTAAGTTTTCAGTTACTGAAAGACGGTTTTCAGTTACTGATGATGAGTTTTCAGTTACTGTCAGTGAGTTTTTATTCACTGACAGTAAGTTTTCAGTTACTAAATGTTGGTTTTCAGTAACTGATAATGAGTTTTCAGTTACTGACAGTGGGGTTTCAGTTACTGACAGTGGGGTTTCAGTCACTGACAGTGAGTTTTCAGTTACTGACTGTGAGTTTTCAGTCACTGACAGTAAGTTTTCAGTTACTGAAAGTGGTTTTTCGGTTACTTATGATGAGTTTTCAGTTACTGACATTGAGTTTTCAGTCACTGACAGTTAGTTTTCAGTAACTTAAAGGTGGTTTTTAGTTACTGATGATGAGTTTTCAGTTACTGACAGTGAGTTTTTAGTCACTGACACTAAGTTTTCAGTTCCTGAAAGTGGGTTTTAAGTTACTGATGATGAGTTTTCAGTAACTGACAGTGAGTTTTCAGTTACTGAAAGTGGGTTTTCAGTTACTGATGATGAGTTTTCAGTTACTGACAGTAGGGTTTCAGTCACTGACAGTGAGATTTCAGTTACTGACTGTGAGTTTTAAGTCACTGACAGTAAGTTTTCAGTTACTGAAAGTGGGTTTTCAGTTACTAATGATGAGTTTTCAGTTACTGACATTGAGTTTTCAGTCACAGACAGTTAGTTTTCAGTAACTGAAAGGTGGTTTTCAGTTACTGATGATGAGTTTTCAGTTACTGACAGTGAGTTTTCAGTCACTGACACTAAGTTTTTAGTTCCTGAAAGTGGGTTTTCAGTTACTGATGATGAGTTTTTAGTAACTGTCAGTGAGTTTTCAGTCACTGACAGTATGTTTTCAGTTACTAAAAGTGGGTTTTCAGTTACTAATGATGAGTTTTTAGTTACTGAGAGTGAGTTTTCAGTCACTGACAGTAAGCTTTCAGTTACTGACAGTGGGTTTTCAGTCACTGACAATGAGTTTTCAGTTACTGACAGTGGGTTTTCATTCACTGACAGTAAGGTTTCAGTTACTGAAAGGTGGTTTTCAGTTACTGATGATGAGTTTTCAGTTATTGACAGTTGGATTATAGTCAATGACTGAGAGTTTTCAGTTACTGACAGTGTGGTTTTAGTTTTCAGTTACTGTCAGTGGGGTTTTAGTCACTGACAGTAAGTTTTTAGTTACTGAAAGTGGGTTTTCAGTTACTAATGATGAGTTTTCAGTAATTGACAGGGGGTTTATAGTCAATGACTGTGAGTTTTCAGTTACTGGCAGTGTGGTTTCAGTTACTGACAGTGGGGTTTCAGTCACTGACAGTGAGTTTTCAGTTACTGACAGTGATTTTTCAGTCATTGACAGTAAGTTTTTAGTAAATGAAAGTGGGTTTTCAGTTACTGATGATGAGTTTTCAGTTATTGACAGGGGGTTTATAGTCAATGACTGAGTTTTCAGTAACTGACAGTGGGTTTTCAGTCACAGACAATGTGTTTCAGTAACTAACAGTGAGTTTTCAGTTTCTGACAGTGGGTTTTCAGTTACTGATGATGAGTTTTCAGTTACTGACAGTGAGTTTTCAGTCACTGACAGTATGTTTTCAGTAACTGAAAGTGGGTGTTCAGTTACTGATGATGAGTTTTCAGTTACTGACAGTGAGTTTTCAGTCACTGACAGTGGGTGTTCAGTCGCTGAAGATGAGTTTTCAGTTACTGACAGTAGGTTTTCAATCACTGACAGTGGGTTTTAGTAACTGAAAATGGGTTTTCAATCACAGACAATGTGTTTTAGTAACTAACAGTGAGGTTTCAGTCACTGACAGTAAGTTTTGAGTTACTGAAAAAGGGTTTTCAATTACTGATGATGAGTTTTCAGTTACTGACTGTGGGGTTTCAGTCAATGACAGTAAGTTTTCAGTAACTGAAAGTTGGTTTTCAGTTACTGATGATGAGTTTTCAGTTACTGACAGTGAGTTTTCAGTCACTGACAATAAGTGTTCAGTTCCTGAAAGTGGGTTTTCAGTTACTGATGATGAGTTTTCAGTAACTGTCAATGAGTTTTCAGTCACTGACAGTGGGTGTTCAGTCGCTGACTATGAGTTTTCAGTTACTGACAGTAGGTTTTCAATTACTGACAGTGGGTTTTAGTAACTGAAAATGGGTTTTCAGTCACAGACAATGTGTTTCAGTAACAAACAGTGAGTTTTCAGTTTCTGACAGTAGTATTTCAGTCACTGACGATGAGTTTTCAGTTATTGAGAGTGAGTTTTCAGTCACTGACAGTAAGTTTTCAGTTACTGAAAGTGGGTTTTCAGTCACTGACAGTGGGTGTTCACTCACTGACGATGAGTTTTCAGTTACTGACAGTGAGTTTTCAGTCACTGACAGAAAGTTTTCAGTTACTGAAAGTGGGTCTTCAATACTGATGATGAGTTTTCAGTTACTGACAGTGGGTTTTCAGTTACTGATGATGAGTTTTCAGTCACTGACAGTAAGTTTTCAGTTACTGACAGTGGGTTTTCAGTCATAGACAATGTGTTTCAGAAACTAACAGTGAGTTTTCAGTAACTTAAAGTGGGTGTTCAGTTAATGATGATGAGTTTTCAGTTACTGACAGTGAGTTTACAATCACTGACAGTGTTTTCAGTTACTGACAGTGGGTTTTCAGTCACAGACAATGTGTTTCAGTAACTAACAGTGAGTTTTCAGTTTCTGACTGTGGGTTTTCAGTTACTGATGATGAGTTTTCAGTTACTGACAGTGAGTTTTCAGTTACTGATGATGAGTTTTCAGTTACTGACAGTGAGTTTTCAGTCACTGACAGTATGTTTTCAGTACTGAAAGTGGGTTTTCAGTTACTGATGATGAGTTTTCAGTTACTGACATTGAGTTTTCAGTCACTGACAGTTAGTTTTCAGTAACTGAAAGGTGGTTTTCAGTTACTGATGATGAGTTTTCAGTTACTGACAGTGAGTTTTCAGTCACTGACACTAAGTTTTCAGTTCCTGAAAGTGGGTTTTCAGTTACTGATGATGAGTTTTCAGTAACTGTCAGTGAGTTTTCAGTCACTGACAGTATGTTTTCAGTTACTAAAAGTGGGTTTTCAGTTACTAATGATGAGTTTTTAGTTACTGAGAGTGAGTTTTCAGTCACTGACAGTAAGCTTTCAGTTACTGACAGTGGGTTTTCAGTCACTGACAATGAGTTTTCAGTTACTGACAGTGGGTTTTCATTCACTGACAGTAAGTTTTCAGTTACTGAAAGGTGGTTTTCAGTTACTGATGATGAGTTTTCAGTTATTGACAGTTGGATTATAGTCAATGACTGTGAGTTTTCAGTTACTGACAGTGTGGTTTTAGTTTTCAGTTACTGTCAGTGGGGTTTTAGTCACTGACAGTAAGTTTTCAGTTACTGAAAGTGGGTTTTCAGTTACTAATGATGAGTTTTCAGTAATTGACAGGGGTTAATAGTCAATGACTGTGAGTTTTCAGTTACTGGAAGTGTGGTTTCAGTTACTGACTGTGAGTTTTAAGTCACTGACAGTAAGTTTTCAGTTACTGAAAGTGGGTTTTCAGTTACTAATGATGAGTTTTCAGTTACTGACATTGAGTTTTCAGTCACAGACAGTTAGTTTTCAGTAACTGAAAGGTGGTTTTCAGTTACTGATGATGAGTTTTCAGTTACTGACAGTGAGTTTTCAGTCACTGACACTAAGTTTTTAGTTCCTGAAAGTGGGTTTTCAGTTACTGATGATGAGTTTTTAGTAACTGTCAGTGAGTTTTCAGTCACTGACAGTATGTTTTCAGTTACTAAAAGTGGGTTTTCAGTTACTAATGATGAGTTTTTAGTTACTGAGAGTGAGTTTTCAGTCACTGACAGTAAGCTTTCAGTTACTGACAGTGGGTTTTCAGTCACTGACAATGAGTTTTCAGTTACTGACAGTGGGTTTTCATTCACTGACAGTAAGGTTTCAGTTACTGAAAGGTGGTTTTCAGTTACTGATGATGAGTTTTCAGTTATTGACAGTTGGATTATAGTCAATGACTGAGAGTTTTCAGTTACTGACAGTGTGGTTTTAGTTTTCAGTTACTGTCAGTGGGGTTTTAGTCACTGACAGTAAGTTTTTAGTTACTGAAAGTGGGTTTTCAGTTACTAATGATGAGTTTTCAGTAATTGACAGGGGGTTTATAGTCAATGACTGTGAGTTTTCAGTTACTGGCAGTGTGGTTTCAGTTACTGACAGTGGGGTTTCAGTCACTGACAGTGAGTTTTCAGTTACTGACAGTGATTTTTCAGTCATTGACAGTAAGTTTTTAGTAAATGAAAGTGGGTTTTCAGTTACTGATGATGAGTTTTCAGTTATTGACAGGGGGTTTATAGTCAATGACTGAGTTTTCAGTAACTGACAGTGGGTTTTCAGTCACAGACAATGTGTTTCAGTAACTAACAGTGAGTTTTCAGTTTCTGACAGTGGGTTTTCAGTTACTGATGATGAGTTTTCAGTTACTGACAGTGAGTTTTCAGTCACTGACAGTATGTTTTCAGTAACTGAAAGTGGGTGTTCAGTTACTGATGATGAGTTTTCAGTTACTGACAGTGAGTTTTCAGTCACTGACAGTGGGTGTTCAGTCGCTGAAGATGAGTTTTCAGTTACTGACGGTAGGTTTTCAATCACTGACAGTGGGTTTTAGTAACTGAAAATGGGTTTTCAATCACAGACAATGTGTTTTAGTAACTAACAGTGAGGTTTCAGTCACTGACAGTAAGTTTTGAGTTACTGAAAAAGGGTTTTCAATTACTGATGATGAGTTTTCAGTTACTGACTGTGGGGTTTCAGTCAATGACAGTAAGTTTTCAGTAACTGAAAGTTGGTTTTCAGTTACTGATGATGAGTTTTCAGTTACTGACAGTGAGTTTTCAGTCACTGACAATAAGTGTTCAGTTCCTGAAAGTGGGTTTTCAGTTACTGATGATGAGTTTTCAGTAACTGTCAATGAGTTTTCAGTCACTGACAGTGGGTGTTCAGTCGCTGACTATGAGTTTTCAGTTACTGACAGTAGGTTTTCAATTACTGACAGTGGGTTTTAGTAACTGAAAATGGGTTTTCAGTCACAGACAATGTGTTTCAGTAACAAACAGTGAGTTTTCAGTTTCTGACAGTAGTATTTCAGTCACTGACGATGAGTTTTCAGTTATTGAGAGTGAGTTTTCAGTCACTGACAGTAAGTTTTCAGTTACTGAAAGTGGGTTTTCAGTCACTGACAGTGGGTGTTCACTCACTGACGATGAGTTTTCAGTTACTGACAGTGAGTTTTCAGTCACTGACAGAAAGTTTTCAGTTACTGAAAGTGGGTCTTCAATACTGATGATGAGTTTTCAGTTACTGACAGTGGGTTTTCAGTTACTGATGATGAGTTTTCAGTCACTGACAGTAAGTTTTCAGTTACTGACAGTGGGTTTTCAGTCATAGACAATGTGTTTCAGAAACTAACAGTGAGTTTTCAGTAACTTAAAGTGGGTGTTCAGTTAATGATGATGAGTTTTCAGTTACTGACAGTGAGTTTACAATCACTGACAGTGTTTTCAGTTACTGACAGTGGGTTTTCAGTCACAGACAATGTGTTTCAGTAACTAACAGTGAGTTTTCAGTTTCTGACTGTGGGTTTTCAGTTACTGATGATGAGTTTTCAGTTACTGACAGTGAGTTTTCAGTTACTGATGATGAGTTTTCAGTTACTGACAGTGAGTTTTCAGTCACTGACAGTATGTTTTCAGTACTGAAAGTGGGTTTTCAGTTACTGATGATGAGTTTTCAGTTACTGACATTGAGTTTTCAGTCACTGACAGTTAGTTTTCAGTAACTGAAAGGTGGTTTTCAGTTACTGATGATGAGTTTTCAGTTACTGACAGTGAGTTTTCAGTCACTGACACTAAGTTTTCAGTTCCTGAAAGTGTGTTTTCAGTTACTGATGATGAGTTTTCAGTAACTGTCAGTGAGTTTTCAGTCACTGACAGTATGTTTTCAGTTACTAAAAGTGGGTTTTCAGTTACTAATGATGAGTTTTTAGTTACTGAGAGTGAGTTTTCAGTCACTGACAGTAAGCTTTCAGTTACTGACAGTGGGTTTTCAGTCACTGACAATGAGTTTTCAGTTACTGACAGTGGGTTTTCATTCACTGACAGTAAGTTTTCAGTTACTGAAAGGTGGTTTTCAGTTACTGATGATGAGTTTTCAGTTATTGACAGTTGGATTATAGTCAATGACTGTGAGTTTTCAGTTACTGACAGTGTGGTTTTAGTTTTCAGTTACTGTCAGTGGGGTTTTAGTCACTGACAGTAAGTTTTCAGTTACTGAAAGTGGGTTTTCAGTTACTAATGATGAGTTTTCAGTAATTGACAGGGGTTAATAGTCAATGACTGTGAGTTTTCAGTTACTGGAAGTGTGGTTTCAGTTACTGACAGTGGGGTTTCAGTCACTGACAGTGAGTTTTCAGTTACTGACAGTGATTTTTCAGTCATTGACAGTAAGTTTTTAGTAAATGAAAGTGGGTTATCAGTTACTGATGATGAGTTTTCAGTAATTGACAGGGGGTTTATAGTTAATGACTGAGTTTTCAGTAACTGACAGTGGGTTTTCAGTCACAGACAATGTGTTTCAGTAACTAACAGTGAGTTTTCAGTTTCTGAAAGTGGGTTTTCAGATACTGATGATGAGTTTTCAGTTACTGACAGTGGGTTTTCAGTTACTGATGATGAGTTTTCAGTCACTGACAGTAAGTTTTCAGTTACTGACAGTGGGTTTTCAGTCATAGACAATGTGTTTCAGAAACTAACAGTGCGTTTTCAGTAACTTAAAGTGGGTGTTCAGTTACTGATGATGAGTTTTCAGTTACTGACAGTGAGTTTACAATCACTGACAGTGGGTTTTAGTAACTGAAAATGGGTTTTCAGTCACAGACAATGTGTTTCAGTAACTAACAGTGAGTTTTCAATTTCTGACTGTGGGTTTTCAGTTACTGATGATTAGTTTTCAGTTACTGACAGTAAGTTTTCAGTTACTGATGATGAGTTTTCAGTTAATGACAGTGAGTTTTCGGTCACTGACAGTATGTTTTCAGTTACTGAAAGTGGGTTTTCAGTTACTAATGATGAGTTTTCAGTTACTGACAGTGAGTTTTCAGTCACTGACAGTAAGTTTACAGTTACTGAAAGTGGGTTTTCAGTTACTGATGATGAGTTTTCAGTTATTGACAGTGGGTTTATAATCAATTGCTGTGAGTTTTCAGTTACTGACAGTGGGGTTTCAGTAACTGACAGTGGGTTTCAGTCGCTGACAGTAGGGTTTCAGTCACTGACAATGTGTTTCAGTAACTAACAGTGAGTTTTCAGTTTCTGACAGTAGTTGTTCAGTCACTGACGATGAGTTTTCAGTTATTGAGAGTGAGTTTTCAGTCACTGACAGTAAGTTTTCAGTTACTTAAAGTGGGTTTTCAGTCACTGACAGTGGGTGTTCACTCACTGACGATGAGTTTTCAGTTACTGACAGTGAGTTTTCAGTCACTGACAGAAAGTTTTCAGTTACTGAAAGTGGGTCTTCAATACTGATGATGAGTTTTCAGTCACTGACAGTAAGTTTTCAGTTACTGACAGTGGGTTTTCAGTCACAGACAATGTGTTTCAGAAACTAACAGTGAGTTTTCAGTAACTTAAAGTGGGTGTTCAGTTACTGATGATGAGTTTTCAGTTACTGACAGTGAGTTTACAATCACTGACAGTGGGTTTTAGTAACTGAAAATGGGTTTTCAGTCACAGCAATGTGTTTCAGTAACTAACAGTGAGTTTTCAGATTCTGACTGTGGGTTTTCAGTTACTGATGATGAGTTTTCAGTTACTGACAGTGAGTTTTCAGTTACTGATGATGAGTTTTTAGTTACTGAGAGTGAGTTTTCAGTCACTGACAGTAAGCTTTCAGTTACTGACAGTGGGTTTTCAGTCACTGACTATGAGTTTTCAGTTACTGACAGTGGGTTTTCATTCACTGACAGTAAGTTTTCAGTTACTGAAAGGTGGTTTTCAGTTACTGATGATGAGTTTTCAGTTATTGACAGTTGGATTATAGTTAATGACTGTGAGTTTTCAGTTACTGACAGTGTGGTTTTAGTTTTCAGTTTTTTCAGTAATTGACAGGGGGTTTATAGTCAATGACTGTGAGTTTTCAGTTACTGGCAGTGGGGTTTCAGTTATTGACAGTGGGGTTTCAGTCACTGACAGTGAGTTTTCAGTTACTGACAGTGATTTTTCAGTCATTGACAGTAAGTTTTTAGTAAATGAAAGTGGGTTTTCAGTTACTGATGATGAGTTTTCAGTAATTGACAGGGGGTTTATAGTCAATGACTGAGTTTTCAGTAACTGACAGTGGGTTTTCAGTCACAGACAATGTGTTTCAGTAACTAACAGTGAGTTTTCAGTTTCTGACAGTGGGTTTTCAGTTACTGATGATGAGTTTTCAGTTACTGACAGTGAGTTTTCAGTCACTGACAGTATGTTTTCAGTAACTGAAAGTGGGTGTTCAGTTACTGATGATGAGTTTTCAGTTACTGACAGTGAGTTTTCAGTCACTGACAGTGGGTGTTCAGTCGCTGACGATGAGTTTTCAGTTACTGACAGTAGGTTTTCAATTACTGACAGTGGGTTTTAGTAACTGAAAATGGGTTTTCAGTCACAGACAATGTGTTTCAGTAACTAACAGTGAGTTTTCAGTTTCTGACAGTAGTTGTTCAGTCACTGACGATGAGTTTTCAGTTATTGAGAGTGAGTTTTCAGTCACTGACAGTAAGATTTCAGTTACTGAAAGTGGGTTTTCAGTCACTGACAGTGGGTGTTCACTCACTGACGATGAGTTTTCAGTTACTGACAGTGAGTTTTCAGTCACTGACAGTAAGTTTTCAGTTACTGAAAGTGGATCTTCAATACTGATGATGAGTTTTCAGTTACTGACAGTGGGTTTTCAGTTACTGATGATGAGTTTTCAGTCACTGACAGTAAATTTTCAGTTACTGGCAGTGGGTTTTCAGTCATAGACAATGTGTTTCAGAAACTACCAGTGAGTTTTCAGTAACTTAAAGTGGGTGTTCAGTTACTGATGATGAGTTTTCAGTTACTGACAGTGAGTTTACAATCACTGACAGTGGGTTTTAGTAACTGAAAATGGGTTTTCAGTCACAGACAATGTGTTTCAGTAACTAACAGTGAGTTTTCAGTAACTTAAAGTGGGTGTTCAGTTACTGATGATGAGTTTTCAGTTACTGACAGTGGGTTTTCAGTTACTGATGATGAGTTTTCAGTCACTGACAGTAAGTTTTCAGTTACTGACAGTGGGTTTTCAGTCATAGACAATGTGTTTCAGAAACTACCAGTGATTTTCAGTAACTTAAAGTGGGTGTTCAGTTACTGATGATGAGTTTTCAGTTACTGACAGTGAGTTTACAATCACTGACAGTGGGTTTTAGTAACTGAAAATGGGTTTTCAGTCACAGACAATGTGTTTCAGTAACTAACAGTGAGTTTTCAGTAACTTAAAGTGGGTGTTCAGTTACTGATGATGAGTTTTCAGTTACTGACAGTGAGTTTACAATCACTGACAGTGGGTTTTAGTAACTGAAAATGGGTTTTCAGTCACAGACAATGGGTTTCAGTAACTAACAGTGAGTTTTCAGTTTCCGACTGTGGACTTTCAGTTACTGATGATGAGTTTTCAGTTACTGTCAGTGAGTTTTTATTCACTGACAGTAAGTTTTCAGTTACTAAATGTTGGTTTTCAGTTACTGATAATGAGTTTTCAGTTACTGACAGTGGGGTTTCAGTTACTGACAGTGGGGTTTCAGTCACTGACAGTGAGTTTTCAGTTACTGACTGTGAGTTTTCAGTCACTGACAGTAAGTTTTCAGTTACTGAAAGTGGTTTTTCGGTTACTTATGATGAGTTTTCAGTTACTGACATTGAGTTTTCAGTCACTGACAGTTAGTTTTCAGTAACTTAAAGGTGGTTTTTAGTTACTGATGATGAGTTTTCAGTTACTGACAGTGAGTTTTCAGTCACTGACACTAAGTTTTCAGTTCCTGAAAGTGGGTTTTAAGTTACTGATGATGAGTTTTCAGTAACTGACAGTGAGTTTTCAGTTACTGAAAGTGGGTTTTCAGTTACTGATGATGAGTTTTCAGTTACTGACAGTGGGGTTTCAGTCACTGACAGTGAGATTTCAGTTACTGACTGTGAGTTTTCAGTCACTGACAGTAAGTTTTCAGTTACTGACAGTGGGGTTTTAGTTTTCAGTTACTGACAGTGGGGTTTTAGTCACTGACAGTAAGTTTTCAGTTACTGACAGTAGGGTTTCAGTCACTGACAGTGAGATTTCAGTTACTGACTGTGAGTTTTAAGTCACTGACAGTAAGTTTTCAGTTACTGAAAGTGGGTTTTCAGTTACTAATGATGAGTTTTCAGTTACTGACATTGAGTTTTCAGTCACAGACAGTTAGTTTTCAGTAACTGAAAGGTGGTTTTCAGTTACTGATGATGAGTTTTCAGTTACTGACAGTGAGTTTTCAGTCACTGACACTAAGTTTTTAGTTCCTGAAAGTGGGTTTTCAGTTACTGATGATGAGTTTTTAGTAACTGTCAGTGAGTTTTCAGTCACTGACAGTATGTTTTCAGTTACTAAAAGTGGGTTTTCAGTTACTAATGATGAGTTTTTAGTTACTGAGAGTGAGTTTTCAGTCACTGACAGTAAGCTTTCAGTTACTGACAGTGGGTTTTCAGTCACTGACAATGAGTTTTCAGTTACTGACAGTGGGTTTTCATTCACTGACAGTAAGGTTTCAGTTACTGAAAGGTGGTTTTCAGTTACTGATGATGAGTTTTCAGTTATTGACAGTTGGATTATAGTCAATGACTAAGAGTTTTCAGTTACTGACAGTGTGGTTTTAGTTTTCAGTTACTGTCAGTGGGGTTTTAGTCACTGACAGTAAGTTTTTAGTTACTGAAAGTGGGTTTTCAGTTACTAATGATGAGTTTTCAGTAATTGACAGGGGGTTTATAGTCAATGACTGTGAGTTTTCAGTTACTGGCAGTGTGGTTTCAGTTACTGACAGTGGGGTTTCAGTCACTGACAGTGAGTTTTCAGTTACTGACAGTGATTTTTCAGTCATGGACAGTAAGTTTTTAGTAAATGAAAGTGGGTTTTCAGTTACTGATGATGAGTTTTCAGTTATTGACAGGGGGTTTATAGTCAATGACTGAGTTTTCAGTAACTGACAGTGGGTTTTCAGTCACAGACAATGTGTTTCAGTAACTAACAGTGAGTTTTCAGTTTCTTACAGTGGGTTTTCAGTAACTGATGATGAGTTTTCAGTTACTGACAGTGAGTTTTCAGTCACTGACAGTATGTTTTCAGTAACTGAAAGTGGGTGTTCAGTTACTGATGATGAGTTTTCAGTTACTGACAGTGAGTTTTCAGTCACTGACAGTGGGTGTTTAGTCGCTGAAGATGAGTTTTCAGTTACTGACAGTAGGTTTTCAATCACTGACAGTGGGTTTTAGTAACTGAAAATGGGTTTTCAATCACAGACAATGTGTTTTAGTAACTAACAGTGAGGTTTCAGTCACTGACAGTAAGTTTTGAGTTACTGAAAAAGGGTTTTCAATTACTGATGATGAGTTTTCAGTTACTGACTGTGGGGTTTCAGTCAATGACAGTAAGTTTTCAGTAACTGAAAGTTGGTTTTCAGTTACTGATGATGAGTTTTCAGTTACTGACAGTGAGTTTTCAGTCACTGACAATAAGTGTTCAGTTCCTGAAAGTGGGTTTTCAGTTACTGATGATGAGTTTTCAGTAACTGTCAGTGAGTTTTCAGTCACTGACAGTGGGTGTTCAGTCGCTGACTATGAGTTTTCAGTTACTGACAGTAGGTTTTCAATTACTGACAGTGGGTTTTAGTAACTGAAAATGGGTTTTCAGTCACAGACAATGTGTTTCAGTAACTAACAGTGAGTTTTCAGTTTCTGACAGTAGTATTTCAGTCACTGACGATGAGTTTTCAGTTATTGAGAGTGAGTTTTCAGTCACTGACAGTAAGTTTTCAGTTACTGAAAGTGGGTTTTCAGTCACTGACAGTGGGTGTTCACTCACTGACGATGAGTTTTCAGTTACTGACAGTGAGTTTTCAGTCACTGACAGAAAGTTTTCAGTTACTGAAAGTGGGTCTTCAATACTGATGATGAGTTTTCAGTTACTGACAGTGGGTTTTCAGTTACTGATGATGAGTTTTCAGTCACTGACAGTAAGTTTTCAGTTACTGACAGTGGGTTTTCAGTCATAGACAATGTGTTTCAGAAACTAACAGTGAGTTTTCAGTAACTTAAAGTGGGTGTTCAGTTAATGATGATGAGTTTTCAGTTACTGACAGTGAGTTTACAATCACTGACAGTGTTTTCAGTTACTGACAGTGGGTTTTCAGTCATAGACAATGTGTTTCAGTAACTAACAGTGAGTTTTCAGTTTCTGACTGTGGGTTTTCAGTTACTGATGATGAGTTTTCAGTTACTGACAGTGAGTTTTCAGTTACTGATGATGAGTTTTCAGTTACTGACAGTGAGTTTTCAGTCACTGACAGTATGTTTTCAGTACTGAAAGTGGGTTTTCAGTTACTGATGATGAGTTTTCAGTTACTGACATTGAGTTTTCAGTCACTGACAGTTAGTTTTCAGTAACTGAAAGGTGGTTTTCAGTTACTGATGATGAGTTTTCAGTTACTGACAGTGAGTTTTCAGTCACTGACACTAAGTTTTCAGTTCCTGAAAGTGGGTTTTCAGTTACTGATGATGAGTTTTCAGTAACTGTCAGTGAGTTTTCAGTCACTGACAGTATGTTTTCAGTTACTAAAAGTGGGTTTTCAGTTACTAATGATGAGTTTTTAGTTACTGAGAGTGAGTTTTCAGTCACTGACAGTAAGCTTTCAGTTACTGACAGTGGGTTTTCAGTCACTGACAATGAGTTTTCAGTTACTGACAGTGGGTTTTCATTCACTGACAGTAAGTTTTCAGTTACTGAAAGGTGGTTTTCAGTTACTGATGATGAGTTTTCAGTTATTGACAGTTGGATTATAGTCAATGACTGTGAGTTTTCAGTTACTGGCAGTGTGGTTTTAGTTTTCAGTTACTGTCAGTGGGGTTTTAGTCACTGACAGTAAGTTTTCAGTTACTGAAAGTGGGTTTTCAGTTACTAATGATGAGTTTTCAGTAATTGACAGGGGTTAATAGTCAATGACTGTGAGTTTTCAGTTACTGGAAGTGTGGTTTCAGTTACTGACAGTGGGGTTTCAGTCACTGACAGTGAGTTTTCAGTTACTGACAGTGATTTTTCAGTCATTGACAGTAAGTTTTTAGTAAATGAAAATGGGTTTTCAGTTACTGATGATGAGTTTTCAGTAATTGACAGGGGGTTTATAGTCAATGACTGAGTTTTCAGTAACTGACAGTGGGTTTTCAGTCACAGACAATGTGTTTCAGTAACTAACAGTGAGTTTTCAGTTTCTGACAGTGGGTTTTCAGATACTGATGATGAGTTTTCAGTTACTGACAGTGGGTTTTCAGTTACTGATGATGAGTTTTCAGTCACTGACAGTAAGTTTTCAGTTACTGACAGTGGGTTTTCAGTCATAGACAATGTGTTTCAGAAACTAACAGTGCGTTTTCAGTAACTTAAAGTGGGTGTTCAGTTACTGATGATGAGTTTTCAGTTACTGACAGTGAGTTTACAATCACTGACAGTGGGTTTTAGTAACTGAAAATGGGTTTTCAGTCACAGACAATGTGTTTCAGTAACTAACAGTGAGTTTTCAGTTTCTGACTGTGGGTTTTCAGTTACTGATGATTAGTTTTCAGTTACTGACAGTGAGTTTTCAGTTACTGATGATGAGTTTTCAGTTAATGACAGTGAGTTTTCGGTCACTGACAGTATGTTTTCAGTTACTGAAAGTGGGTTTTCAGTTACTAATGATGAGTTTTCAGTTACTGACAGTGAGTTTTCAGTCACTGACAGTAAGTTTTCAGTTACTGAAAGTGGGTTTTCAGTTACTGATGATGAGTTTTCAGTTATTGACAGTGGGTTTATAATCAATTGCTGTGAGTTTTCAGTTACTGACAGTGGGGTTTCAGTAACTGACAGTGGGTTTCAGTCGCTGACAGTAGGGTTTCAGTCACTGACAATGTGTTTCAGTAACTAACAGTGAGTTTTCAGTTTCTGACAGTAGTTGTTCAGTCACTGACGATGAGTTTTCAGTTATTGAGAGTGAGTTTTCAGTCACTGACAGTAAGTTTTCAGTTACTTAAAGTGGGTTTTCAGTCACTGACAGTGGGTGTTCACTCACTGACGATGAGTTTTCAGTTACTGACAGTGAGTTTTCAGTCACTGACAGAAAGTTTTCAGTTACTGAAAGTGGGTCTTCAATACTGATGATGAGTTTTCAGTCACTGACAGTAAGTTTTCAGTTACTGACAGTGGGTTTTCAGTCACAGACAATGTGTTTCAGAAACTAACAGTGAGTTTTCAGTAACTTAAAGTGGGTGTTCAGTTACTGATGATGAGTTTTCAGTTACTGACAGTGAGTTTACAATCACTGACAGTGGGTTTTAGTAACTGAAAATGGGTTTTCAGTCACAGACAATGTGTTTCAGTAACTAACAGTGAGTTTTCAGATTCTGACTGTGGGTTTTCAGTTACTGATGATGAGTTTTCAGTTACTGACAGTGAGTTTTCAGTTACTGATGATGAGTTTTCAGTTACTGACAGTGAGTTTTCAGTCACTGACAATATGTTTTCAGTTACTGAAAGTGGGTTTTCAGTTACTGATGATGAATTTTCAGTTACTGACAGTGAGTTTTCAGTCACTGACAGTAAGTTTTCAGTTACTGAAAGTGGGTTTTCAGTTACTGATGATGAGTTTTCAGTTATTGACAGTGGGTTTATAGTCAATTACTGTGAGTTTTCAGTTACTGACAGTGGGGTTTCAGTAACTGACAGTGGGGTTTCAGTCACTGACAGTGAGTTTTCAGTTACTGACTGTGAGTTTTCAGTCACTGACAGTAAGTTTTCAGTTACTGAAAGACGGTTTCCAGTTACTGATGATGAGTTTTCAGTTACTCACAGTGAGTTTTCATTCACTGACAGTAAGTTTTCAGTTACTGAAAGTGGGTTTTCAGTTACTGATGATGAGTTTTCAGTTACTGACAGTAGGGTTTCAGTTACTGACAGTGGGGTTTTAGTCAATGACAGTGAGATTTCAGTTACTGACTAGGAGTTTTCAGTCACTGACAGTAAGTTTTCAGTTACTGAAAGTGGGTTTTCAGTTACTGATGATGAGTTTTCAGTTACTGACATTGAGTTTTCAGTCACTGACAGTTAGTTTTCAGTAACTGAAAGGTGGTTTTCAGTTACTGATGATGAGTTTTCAGTTACTGACAGTGAGTTTTCAGTCACTGACAGTATGTTTTCAGTTACTAAAAGTGGATTTTCAGTTACTAATGATGAGTTTTTAGTTACTGATGATGAGTTTTCAGTCACTGACAGTAAGTTTTCAGTTACTGACAGTGGGTTTTCAGTCACTGACAATGAGTTTTCAGTTACTGACAGTGGGTTTTCATTCACTGACAGTAAGTTTTCAGTTACTGAAAGTGGGTTTTCAGTTACTGATAATGAGTTTCAGTTATTGACAGTTTGATTATAGTCAATGACTGTGAGTTTTCTGTAACTGACAGTGGGGTTTTAGTTTTCAGTTACTGACAGTGGGGTTTTAGTCACTGACAGTAAGTTTTCAGTTACTGAAAGTGGGTTTTCAGTTACTGATGCTGAGTTTTCAGTAATTGACAGGGGGTTTATAGTCAATGACTGTGAGTTTTCAGTTACTGTCAGTGGGGTTTCAGTTACTGACAGTGGGGTTTCAGTCACTGACAGTGAGTTTTCAGTTACTGACAGTGATTTTTCAGTCACTGACAGTAAGTTTTTAGTAACTGAAAGTGGGTTTTCAGTTACTGATGATGAGTTTTCAGTAATTGACAGGAAGTTTATAGTCAATGACTGAGGTTTCAGTAACTGACAGTGGGTTTTCAGTCACAGACAATGTGTTTCAGAAACTAACAGTGAGTTTTCAGTAACTTAAAGTGGGTGTTCAGTTACTGATGATGAGTTTTCAGTTACTGACAGTGAGTTTACAATCACTGACAGTGGGTTTTAGTAACTGAAAATGGGTTTTCAGTCACAGACAATGTGTTTCAGTAACTAACAGCGAGTTTTCAGTTTCTGACTGTGGGTTTTCAGTTACTGATGATGAGTTTTCAGTTACTGACAGTGAGTTTTCAGTTACTGATGATGAGTTTTCAGTTACTGACAGTGAGTTTTCAGTCACTGACAGTATGTTTTCAGTTACTGAAAGTGGGTTTTCAGTTACTGATGATGAGTTTTCAGTTACTGACAGTGAGTTTTCAGTCACTGACAGTAAGTTTTCAGTTACTGAAAGTGGGTTTTCAGTTACTGATGATGAGTTTTCAGTTATTGACAGTGGGTTTATAGTCAATTGCTGTGAGTTTTCAGTTACTGACAGTGGGGTTTCAGTAACTGACAGTGGGGTTTTAGTCACTAACAGTGAGTTTTCAGTTACTGACTGTGAGTTTTCAGTCACTGACAGTAAGTTTTCAGTAACTAAAAGACGGTTTCCAGTTACTGATTATGAGTTTTCAGTTACTCACAGTGAGTTTTCATTCACTGACAGTAAGTTTTCAGTTACTGAAAGTGGGTTTTCAGTTACTGATGATGAGTTTACAGTTACTGACAGTAGGGTTTCAGTTACTGACAGTGGGGTTTCAGTCACTGACAGTGAGATTTCAGTTACTGACTGTGAGTTTTCAGTCACTGACAGTAAGTTTTCAGTTACTGAAAGTGGGTTTTCAGTTACTGATGATGAGTTTTCAGTTACTGACATTGAGTTTTCAGTCACTGACAGTTAGTTTTCAGTAACTGAAAGGTGGTTTTCAGTTACTGATGATGAGTTTTCAGTTACTGACAGTGAGTTTTCAGGCACTGACACTAAGTTTTCAGTTCCTGAAAGTGGGTTTTCAGTTACTGATGATGAGTTTTCAGTAACTGTCAGTGAGTTTTCAGTCACTGACAGTATGTTTTCAGTTACTAAAAGTGGGTTTTCAGTTACTAATGATGAGTTTTTAGTTACTGAGAGTGAGTTCTCAGTCACTGACAGTAAGCTTTCAGTTACTGACAGTGGGTTTTCAGTCACTGACTATGAGTTTTCAGTTACTGACAGTGGGTTTTCATTCACTGACAGTAAGTTTTCAGTTACTGAAAGGTGGTTTTCAGTTACTGATGATGAGTTTTCAGTTATTGACAGTTGGATTATAGTTAATGACTGTGAGTTTTCAGTTACTGACAGTGTGGTTTTAGTTTTCAGTTACTGTCAGTGGGGTTTTAGTCACTGACAGTAAGTTTTCAGTTACTGAAAGTGGGTTTTCAGTTACTAATGATGAGTTTTCAGTAATTGACAGGGGGTTTATAGTCAATGACTGTGAGTTTTCAGTTACTGGCAGTGGGGTTTCAGTTATTGACAGTGGGGTTTCAGTCACTGACAGTGAGTTTTCAGTTACTGACAGTGATTTTTCAGTCATTGACAGTAAGTTTTTAGTAAATGAAAGTGGGTTTTCAGTTACTGATGATGAGTTTTCAGTAATTGACAGGGGGTTTATAGTCAATGACTGAGTTTTCAGTAACTGACAGTGGGTTTTCAGTCACAGACAATGTGTTTCAGTAACTAACAGTGAGTTTTCAGTTTCTGACAGTGGGTTTTCAGTTACTGATGATGAGTTTTCAGTTACTGACAGTGAGTTTTCAGTCACTGACAGTATGTTTTCAGTAACTGAAAGTGGGTGTTCAGTTACTGATGATGAGTTTTCAGTTACTGACAGTGAGTTTTCAGTCACTGACAGTGGGTGTTCAGTCGCTGACGATGAGTTTTCAGTTACTGACAGTAGGTTTTCAATTACTGACAGTGGGTTTTAGTAACTGAAAATGGGTTTTCAGTCACAGACAATGTGTTTCAGTAACTAACAGTGAGTTTTCAGTTTCTGACAGTAGTTGTTCAGTCACTGACGATGAGTTTTCAGTTATTGAGAGTGAGTTTTCAGTCACTGACAGTAAGTTTTCAGTTACTGAAAGTGGGTTTTCAGTCACTGACAGTGGGTGTTCACTCACTGACGATGAGTTTTCAGTTACTGACAGTGAGTTTTCAGTCACTGACAGAAAGTTTTCAGTTACTGAAAGTGGATCTTCAATACTGATGATGAGTTTTCAGTTACTGACAGTGGGTTTTCAGTTACTGATGATGAGTTTTCAGTCACTGACAGTAAGTTTTCAGTTACTGACAGTGGGTTTTCAGTCATAGACAATGTGTTTCAGAAACTACCAGTGAGTTTTCAGTAACTTAAAGTGGGTGTTCAGTTACTGATGATGAGTTTTCAGTTACTGACAGTGAGTTTACAATCACTGACAGTGGGTTTTAGTAACTGAAAATGGGTTTTCAGTCACAGACAATGTGTTTCAGTAACTAACAGTGAGTTTTCAGTAACTTAAAGTGGGTGTTCAGTTACTGATGATGAGTTTTCAGTTACTGACAGTGAGTTTACAATCACTGACAGTGGGTTTTAGTAACTGAAAATGGGTTTTCAGTCACAGACAATGGGTTTCAGTAACTAACAGTGAGTTTTCAGTTTCCGACTGTGGACTTTCAGTTACTGATTATGAGTTTTCAGTTACTGACAGTGAGTTTTCAGTTACTGATGATGAGTTTTCAGTTACTGACAGTGAGTTTTCAGTTACTGACAGTGAGTTTTCAGTCACTGACAGTATGTTTTCAGTTACTGAAAGTGGGTTTTCAGTTACTGATGATGAGTTTTCAGTTACTGACAGTGAGTTTTCAGTCACTGACAGTAAGTTTTCAGTTACTGAAAGTGGGTTTTCAGTTACTGATGATGAGTTTTCAGTTATTGACAGTGGGTTTATAGTCAATTGCTGTGAGTTTTCAGTTACTGACAGTGGGGTTTCAGTCACTGACAGTGAGTTTTCAGTTACTGACTGTGAATTTTCAGTCACTGACAGTAAGTTTTCAGTTACTGAAAGACGGTTTCCAGTTACTGATGATGAGTTTTCAGTTACTCACAGTGTGTTTCCATTCACTGACAGTAAGTTTTCAGTTACTGAAAGTGGGTTTTCAGTTACTGATGATGAGTTTTCAGTTACTGACAGTAGGGTTTCAGTTACTGACAGTGGGGTTTCAGTCACTGACAGTGAGATTTCAGTAACTGACTGTGAGTTTTCAGTCACTGACAGTAAGTTTTCAGTTACTGAAAGTGGGTTTTCAGTTACTGATGATGAGTTTTTAGTTACTGACATTGAGTTTTCAGTCACTGACAGTTAGTTTTCAGTTACTGAAAGGTGGTTTTCAGTTACTGATGATGAGTTTTCAGTTACTGACAGTGAGTTTTCAGTCACTGACACTAAGTTTTCAGTTCCTGAAAGTGGGTTTTAAGTTACTGATGATGAGTTTTCAGTAACTGTCAGTGAGTTTTCAGTCACTGACAGTATGTTTTCAGTTACTAAAAGTGGGTTTTCAGTTACTAAGGATGAGTTTTTAGTTACTGAGAGTGAGTTTTCAGTCACTGACAGTAAGCTTTCAGTTACTGACAGTGGGTTTTCAGTCACTGACAATGAGTTTTCAGTTACTGACAGTGGGTTTTCATTCACTGACAGTAAGTTTTCAGTTACTGAAAGGTGGTTTTGTTAGGTTAGGTTAGGG
This sequence comes from Scrobipalpa costella, assembly GCA_949820665.1. Lineage (NCBI taxonomy): Eukaryota > Metazoa > Arthropoda > Insecta > Lepidoptera > Gelechiidae > Scrobipalpa > Scrobipalpa costella. The sequence goes on along the minus strand of OX463323.1, from coordinate 47,961 downwards.
TAGGTTAGGTTAGGTTAGGTTAGGTTTTTTTTTTTTTTTTGTATGTCATCAGCGGTATTCACTGACACTGGTCAGAGACATTTTGCATCGAAACACCTGTCTTGACTTTTTGACATTTATGTTATTTATCAGGTCAGCTATACAATTTGTATTGCTGAAATTTGGCGGAAGGGGAAGAGATAGTGGGCTTATATAAATAATTGTAAGACAAATTCTGCTTCTCTTTTTTTTTTTTTTTTTTTTGTACATATGTATATTTTTTGGTGTGTTTTTTGCAGTACTTTTTTTTTTTTTTTTCTTATCCACTTAATTTACATCTAATCTTATAGCTATGTATGTTTTACAACTTATTTTATGTTTAATATAAACTATGTTAATCTACACATTATCAATATGTTAGTCACAGTTTACATTTTGTGCTTAGTGTTTACATGTGATTTATATTACCTAATGTATTTATAATTTCATATTCTCATTTAGATATATTACATTTATATACGCATTATATAAGTCTATATCTATTTCTTAGTCTTATTTCTATTGATGGCGTCTTTAGCTACATGCAAACTAAATTCTATGAATTTACCTCTTTTTGTTTTAGATGCTAGTATTTCAGATAGGCTATCTTTATTTAATTTTGTGTCTATTTCTGATTCCAGATCTAATCGTTTCATGTCGTTTCTCGGACACTCCAACAGTAAGTGTTCTATGGTTTCATTTTTTACAGGGTCACACACGCAAGATGGACTGTCTTTACATTTGAACCTGTTGAGGTATCTTGAGAATCCGCCATGACCCGTAAGTACCTGCACAAGCACCTGGTTCAATTTAATTTTTGACAGCAATCGGAAGGCATCGCCAGCATCTGGTAGGAACATCTTTGTGACTGCAGCTGTGTCTCCATTTTTGTATTTATGGTTCCATTTTGATATCGTTTCCTGCCTATAATAGTGTTTTAGGAACGAGGCTGGGCATTTGTCGTAGTCTGGTGACGTCTTTTTGTGTAATGCCGCTTGTTTAGCTAGTTCGTCAGCTCTCTCGTTCCCGACGACACCCACGTGGGCTCTGATCCAGAAAAAGCGAATGGTCTTGCCTTGCTCTTTAATTTTCGCAAGCTGTTCCCTGACTGCGATGGCTAAGGGGTGGAAGGAGTATCGGTTTTTGAGTAGTTCGAGGGCAGATCTCGAGTCGCTAAGGACATTCACTATGGGCTGCTTTTGCTCAACGACTTCAACTGTTGCTCGATATAAAGCATACAGTTCGGCCTGGAAGACGGTGCAGAACGGTTCGAGCTTGAATTTTCGCGCTTTGGTTTCGCCACCATTATTCCAACAAGATAATGCGGCGCCAACCTTTCCTTCAATTTTACTCCCGTCGGTGTATATCTGCATTCCTATTATTTGGTGTCTTTCCACTGTTTCAGGTTCTTCGTCTTCCAGGCATTCGAAATCTACCCCGACCTCATTTGCCGGATGTTGGGCTTTTAAGAAGCAGATCCTTCCCTCCATCTCCCTATCACCGATTGCTCCTTGCGGCTTCCCTCTCTTTGCTTCAAAAAGACGGGCTGCTTCTTGAACTCTTAGGTCCAGTGGAAGCAGTCTCGCCAAAATCAGAGCAGCATTCAGGGATACAGTACGGTAAGATTTACATACTTTTTGTGCAAAGCCCCTCTGGATCGCATTTAAAGCATTTTGTATGTATACTTTTGTTGTTGCCGGAGCCCAGACACTAGCTGCGTACAATATGATTGGTTCGATAACCGCAACATAGATCGTTCTAATGATATCAGAGTTCAGACCCCAGGTGACTCTAGCTGCTCTTGACAACTGCTTGTAGATGTTTGCTGCTTTGCGACATTGCATATCGACGTGTTTCCGGAACGTGAGTTTATTGTCGATCGTAAGGCCGAGGAGTTTTATGTGTTCCACCAAATTTATTGGTGTTCCTCCCATGTATGGGGCATCGTATTTTAGTTTTTTCGTAACTAACATTGCGTTAGTTTTATGTGCCGCGAAATTCAACTTGTTTTTGATTCCCCATTCATGCACATAGGCTAAGGTGGTGATGGCTTGCTCTACAATTTCCGCGGTTGTGGTACCGGAAAACACCAGAACGACATCATCCGCAAATGCCTGGCTGTATACACGTCTTTTATCAAGGCCATTTAGTAGGGAATCTAGGATCAGGTTCCAAAAGGTTGGTCCCGCGATAGAGCCTTGCACACATCCCTTTGTGGTAGCTTTTGTATATTCGGCTCCAGCATATCTAACACAGACTTTCCTGTCTATCAAATAACTGTGAATAATCTTGCGTAAGTTTTGGGGGCACTTTTTTTCGGCTAGCTGGCATCTCATCACGGGCCACCAGGCATTATCAAACGCTCCCTCTATATCTAGGGAGACGATGATATTAATCAGTTTCCTATCCAGGTTTCCTTTTACGCAATGCATCATGTCGTATAGAGAGTCCTCCGTGCTCCTCTGCGGGACAAAACCATACTGTCGAGGGTTTGATTTTGGGAGAGTATACCACCGTATTCTTCGAACTATAATCTTTTCCAAAACCTTGCCGATAATGGACAGTAAGCCTATCGGTCTGTAGGATTTGGGAACCGTATAGTCGTCTTTACCAGGTTTTCTTAATATAACGACCGCTGCTTCTTTCCAAGGTTCTGGAATACACGACAGCTCCAGACGTTTGTTAGCTATAGCCAGAAAAATCTCCTTTTGCTCTAATATAGCTGTCGAACATATGTCCGCAGTTAGGCCGTCAGGTCCAGATGTGGTCTCTGCCTACCCCTCCGGGAAAGAGGCGTGATTATATGTATGTATGTATGTATGTCCAGGAGCTTTTCGAGGATTAAAGCTCATCACTGATTTTTTCAACTCTTCTTCTGTGAAGGGTGGATCCTGTGTGTCGCCGGTTATTCTTTCTTCTGCTTTATTGGCCTTTTCTCTGGTCTCCTTGTGATCATCAGTGTCCTGTTCTTTCAGGTCATCTGGAAAGAAGGTTCTGGCCAATAGTTCTGCCGAATCCTTGCCGTCCAGTGATACACCATCCCTTACAAGGGGCTGATCCTCGTGAAACTTGGATGTTCATGCTTTTTTTATAACTTGCACGTAATTTCCAATGAGGCGTTCTAGTGACTCGGTTGTTTGTATTTTCTCTACTTCCTGCTTATTTATTCCTTCTGTGTGTAATGCTGACTTTAGTTCCTTTCGAAATTCTTCTCAATTCGCTTTCTTTGTGTTAAAAATGCGTGTTGATTTGATGTTTAACGCTTGCGTAGATTTAGTAAGTTCTAGACTAAAGGTGATGGAATTATGATCGGAACTGGTGAGACTCTCGTTAATTGCCCAGTCGTGAATAGCTCCAAGCAGTCCCGCGGTGCAGACAGTGATGTCCACATTACTTGTGTACCTCTTCCCTCCTCTGATGGTATCAAATGTAGGCTTATTTCCAGTGTTCAAGATTTGTAGATTATTCTCCTCTAACATCCCCGACAGTAACTCTCCTCTATAGTCTTCCGATGCACTTCCCCACCAGAGGCTCCATGCATTCACATCTCCTGCAATAATTAAGTTACTTACTCCTATGTTGTCTAAGATGTGTTTTATTTGTTGCAGGTAAGGCTCTATCGGTAGCTGGTCCTCAAAGTACACAGAAACAACGCCCACCGTCCATCTTGTAGTTCTGAGGATAGCCACTGCTATATTCTCCGTCGTGAGCGTGGGAGCCTCTATGACTTCGATGTCGCTGTCAAAGATTATGATCGCCGCCTTTATCGGGCGTTCTCTCTTATTTGTTCGTTGGACGACTCGTGTTCCAGGTTGGTTAGGTTAGGTTAGGTTAGGTTAGGTTAGGTTTTTTTTTTTTTTTTTTTTTAACTTGTGTCCCTCTAACATAATTAGAGACCTTCTCTATCACGTTTTTAGTTTAGCCGGCAGGGAAATCCTCATAGGACGCCTGGGAAGGGAGGGCCCAGACAGTGCCGGACTTTTACCGGCTAAAACCCTGCCAGCCAAATACTTAACAGTTTATCTTATACTTATATTGTCTTATATCTAGCATCTTATTTTACTTAAATTTACTTTTACTTATTATTAATATTTAACATTTACCACTACAATTCGTTATTACAAAACAAAATATTTCATACTTAAATTTAATGCTATGTCTGCGAATATATAATACACTATATATTGCACCATACTTTTTTATCTAGCTCTTACTGCTCTTTATTACCCTTCTAGCTACTTTTTCACAATATTGTAGTAACATGTTCCTTTTTTGAGTGTCTTTAATAAGGTCACTAACTGTGTGTTTGTTTATTACACTTTCTATCAGATGCTCGTAGTCGTATCTAATGGTTCCGTAGGCAGGGCAATCGAAAAGAATGTGTTCTACAGTTTCCTGCATATCTGGGTCACAGATGCATGATGGACTCTCCTTGCACTTGAATCTGCTCAAGTATTCGGAGAATCCACCATGCCCTGTCAAAACTTGTGTTATAATCGCATTTTGTTGCAGTTTTTTCATGGTTTTATATGCGCTTATGGCGTCTGGCAGGAAAATTTTTGTAACCGAAGCAGTCTCACCCGCTTTGTACCTTACATTCCACTCATCGAGCGACCTCAGTCGAATCTGTCGCTTGATGAATGAAACTGGGCACAGATCGTAGCTAGGTTTGACTTTGCTTTTCTGAGCCGCGTCTTTCGCCAGCTGGTCGGCGCGTTCGTTACCATCTAGACCTGCATGTGCTTTAATCCAGAATAGGAATATGTTTTTATTCTTGGTTGAAGCAGCCGCAATGTTGTGCCTTGTTTCCATGGCCATATGGTGACGTGAGTTCAGGTTGGTTATAGTTTCGAGTGCCGACCTTGAGTCGCTGTATATCCCGAAACTCCCCTCCGGTCTTTGGAGGATCATTCGTGTAGCTTCGCATATAGCGAGTAATTCCGCCTGATAGACTGTGCAGTATGGAGCCAGCTTAAGTTTGACAGTCTTAGTTTCTGCTTCACCGTTCCAAATGGACAGTGCTGCACCCACCAGACCGCCAATCCTGCTGCCGTCTGTGAAAATCCGTATGTCTTGTTGGTTGTTTTTTGCCACATCTTTGGGGTCTACCAGGCATTCGAATTTCAGGCTTACGTTCTCTGCTGGGTGGGGAGCTTCGCTGTACACAGCGACTCTCTCCACCTCTCTGTCTTTTAAGTCCGGCCATGGAAGTCCTCTTTTGACCTCGTACAATGCTGCAGCCTCCTGGATTCGCAGGTCTAGTGGCAATAACCCCGCCAACACTAGGGCTGAGTTCAGCGACACTGTTCGATATGCTTTGGTTAGTTTTTGGGCAAAGCCTCGTTGAACTGAGTTCAGTTTCTTCTTGATGCATATTTTTGCTGTCTCTGCTGCCCAAGCGCTGGCGGCGTACATTATGATGGGCTCAACTGTTGCTGTGTATATCGTCTTTATGACGTCAGGGTGGAGTCCCCAGCTGACCCTAGCGGCTCGTGATAACTGTTTATAGACATTTATGGCCTTTTTACAAACGCTCGTCGCATGACTCTCGAAGGTCAATTTCCGGTCAATTGTCAGTCCAAGAAGCTTTATTTCTTGGGACATGCCGATGCCTATCCCTCCCATGCTCAAAAGTGGTGTGTCATATTTTAGCTTCTTTGTCAATAACATTGCTTTTGTTTTCTGCGGTCCAAATTTGAGTTTATTTTTAACTCCCCACCCGTGAACATAAGCGAGAGAGGCATCGGCTTGCTCCTGTATTTTTTGTGCAGTGTCACCGTCAATCACCAAGACAACATCATCAGCGAACGCTTGACAATGAATTCCCCTACTTTCGAGGCCCTTAAGTAAGGGATCCAGCAAAATGTTCCATAATATTGGACCCCCTATGGATCCTTGTACGCAACCCTTGTTTGTCTCCCGTACATGCTCTGCTCCTCCATACCTCACTCTTACTCTCCTGTCTTGTAGGTAGCTATCCATTACTCGCCTGATGTTTTGTGGACAGTTTTCCTCAGCCAGTCGTACTCTAATGGCTGGCCACCAAGCGTTATCGAATGCTCCCTCTATGTCCAGTGATATCATCGTTACTAGTTTTTTATCTGCTAGTTTGCTTTTTATGTATTGTAACAGGTCATAGAGGGAGTCCTCGGTGCTTCTCTGGGGCATAAAGCCGTACTGGCGAGTACTAATCCTGGGGAGTATGTGATATTTTAGTCTACCTACAATCATTTTTTCCACGATCTTTCCCATAACTGGAAGGAGCCCTATAGGTCTATATGATTTAGGATATCTATAATTGTCCTTTCCAGGTTTCCTCAGTACAACGACTGTGGCTTCCTTCCAGATTTTGGGGAAATAGCTTAGTTGGAGGCATTTGTTGGAAAGAGTCAATAGTGCGCACAAGAATCACAAATAAAAATTTGGGGTCGTCGATCCTAATCGAGCGCCGCATGCGTGTAAAGTTTTGCAAGTTGGTGTTCTAACCTTAAAAAGCGGTATTCCTTGTCCTGTTTTGATACACTGTAATCCTTTGGTTCACAGATAGCATAAACACTTGCAAAACACAAAGACGCAACTTTTGAGGTATCACACGTCTAGATCGGAGCACATTTACTATTTTTTTTTGATTTTTTCCTGCGGAGCACTTTGAAATTTGATGCTTACGCGTCGACGGGAGGCGTAATACTGGGTTAGGTTAGGTTAGGTTAGGTTAGGTTAGGTTAGGTTAGGTTAGGTAAGGTTAGGTTAGGTTAGGTTAGGTTAGGTTAGGTTAGGTTAGGTTAGGTTAGGTTAGGTTAGGTTAGGTTAGGTTAGGTTAGGTTAGGTTAGGTTAGGTTAGGTTAGGTTAGGTTAGGTTAGGTTAGGTTAGGTTAGGTTAGGTTAGGTTAGGTTAGGTTAGGTTAGGTTAGGTTAGGTTAGGTTAGGTTAGGTTAGGTTAGGTTAGGTTAGGTTAGGTTAGGTTAGGTTAGGTTAGGTTAGGTTAGGTTAGGTTAGGTTAGGTTAGGTTAGGTTAGGTTAGGTTAGGTTTTTTTTTTTTTTTTTTTTTTTTTTTTTTTTTTTTTTTTTTTTTTTTTTCCTCTTCTACCTCCAACATAATCGGAGCCTATATCTGCTTTCTCTTTCATACCAGTTCTCGCATTTTCTCCTCTCGTACTTTCATTCCGCATACTTGTTCTTTCTGTCATTCATCATCTTTCTTGTCTTGTATGGGTGGGATTCCCATCTATCTATCATTGTAGAGCTACTAGCTATCTTTTTTTTTTTTTTTTTTTTCCTATTTGCAACTCTCATCTTTATTGTATGTTTCGGGGCAATAAGATAACACCGTACTCGTTTTTATTTACAATGATGTCTTAGTTCTTAATTCTATAAGTCTTAATACTATTTCTCATATTCCTACTGCTTATTATCTAGGTAGTTTGTACATCTTATTATTCTATGCTTATCTCTAATATTACATAATATTACGAAAGCATATTTGCTTAAACAGTTTTATTACGTTTTATCACATCTTTAACAACACTTTCACAGTATTTTACAAACCTATTTCTGTTTTTACCCATCATTATTTCCTTGATTTTATCTACATCCAATTTAACGTTTATCTCTTGCTCCAAGTTGTATCGCTGCAGGGCGGTAGCTGGACACTCCAGCAAGACATGCTGAACCGTCTCATCTGTTTCTGGCTCGCAGATGCACGATGAGTTTTCCTTACACTTAAAGCGTTTTAAGTATTCAGAAAACCCACCGTGCCCCGTCATAATTTGTGTTCTGACACCTGTCGCTTCGAACTTCCTAACAATTTTGAAGGCTGTTATTGCGCTGGGGAAGAAAATTTTGGTTACAGAAGCCGTTTTGCCTTCTCTGTATCGTTGATCCCATTCGCTAAGCGTAGCCATACGTATGCTACGCTTAACGAATGAGACCGGACAGCTATCATAGTCCGGTTTCTTCTTCGACTTCTCAGCAGCTTCCTTGGCCAACATGTCCGCTCTTTCGTTGCCTTCCAAACCGGCGTGGGCTTTAATCCAGAACAGAGTAACAACTTTGTTCTGGTGAGATATCGATCTTAGATTCTCTCGTGTTTCCACGGCCAAGGGATGGAGGCAGCCCTGGTTTATTACGGTTTGGAGAGCAGCCACAGAATCGCTATAAATACCAAAAGTAACGGCTTTCTGCTTAAGGATTTCACGCGTTGCTCTGCAGATCGCCAAAAGCTCCGCCTGGTACACTGTGCAATATGGCGGGAGCACAAGTTTTATGGCTTTTGTTTCGGCCACAGCGTTCCAACAGGAAAGTGCAGCCCCAACTTTGCCTCCAATCTTGCTTCCGTCCGTGAAGATCCTTATGTCGAAGTTGCTGTTGCTGTTCACGTCATCCTGGTTTGCCAAGTATACCAGTTGCAGCCCGATCTGCTCAGCTGGGTGCGCGGCTTTGAGTGCTGATGCCATCCGCTCAACCTCCCTGTCCCCCAGTACCGGCTGAGGTACCCCCTTCTTAGCTTCATATAATGAAGCTGCCTCACGAACTCGGAGGTCGAGAGGGAGAATCCCAGCCAACACTAGTGCAGAGTTCAGGGAGACCGTGCGGTAGGCTTTGCATAGTTTTTGCGCTATTCCTCGCTGGACAACATGAAGCTGTTTCATCATCCCCAGTTTTCGGACGGCTGGTGCCCACACACTAGCAGCATAAAGTATCACTGGCTCCACGGTTGCTAAGTATATAGTGCGTATAACTTCCGGGTGTAGGCCCCAACTCACCCTTGCAGCCCTAGACAGCTGTTTATAAATTCCCAATGCCTTTTTGCAGACATTCGTGACGTGTGCATTAAAAGTCAGTTTGTTGTCAACGGTAACGCCAAGTATTTTTATTTCACGTGACATGACAATATCGACCCCACCCATGTGGAGGCGTGGTGTGTCATATTTAAGTTTTCGCGTGATAGTCATTGCATTTGTTTTATGCGGTGCGAATTTGAGTTTATTGTCGACACCCCACGCCAACACATGCCCGAGAACCGTCACTGCCTGCCTCTCCACGTCCTGTGCGGTATACCCGTTGAAAACTATAACGACGTCATCAGCGAATGCCTGACAATAGACTCCCATTCCGTCCAAGTCCTTGAGAAGAGGATCCAGCAGAAGGTTCCACAGGATTGGTCCACCAATGGATCCCTGGACGCAACCCTTGTTGGTGCCCTTGCAATGTTCCTCACCAGCGTATCTTACTCTGACCTTTCTATCTTTCAGGTAACTATCCATCACTCGCCTCAAGTTTACAGGACACTTTTCCTCAGCTAGTCGGATTCTTATTGCTGGCCACCAGGCGCTGTCGAAGGCTCCCTCTATGTCTAAAGATACTATTGTAGTAATTTTCTTTTCGTCCAATTTTGTGCGAATGTGCTGGATTAAGGCATAGAGGGAGTCCTCGGTACTCCTCTGTGGCATGAACCCGTACTGGCGAGTACTCATCCTTGGCAACAGATGGAACTTGAGGCGCTGAACGACCATCTTTTCGAAGATCTTGCCTAGCAGAGGCAGAAGGCCAATTGGTCTGTAGGACTTAGGAACATTGTAGTTGTCTTTTCCCGGCTTCCGTAGTACCACCACTGTAGCTGCTTTCCAAGTTTCAGGGAAATGATAGAGTTCCAGGCACTTATTAAATAAGGCCAAGAACAAATCGGGACAACTTTTGATGGCATTGCAGCATATGTCGGCGGTAAAACCATCGTAGCCGGGGGCCTTTTTTGGGTTGAATGATGATGCCGCTATATTTAGTTCAGTCATGGTGAACGGTGGGTCGCAAGAGCCACCTTGCTCTCCAGCATTAACCATATCAGACTCTTATTTTGCGGTGGTTCGCGTTGTCGCTTGCCGTGTGATCCTCCGGATAAAAAGTTTCAGATAGGAGCTTTACAGACCCCTTTGCATCCAACACGACTCCATCCAACATCAACGGCTGGTCCTCTTTTCTGCGGGATGTTCTGCCTATTACTCTATAAATCCCCTCCCAAACCCCCTCCTTATCCTGTTTACCACAGAACTCTTTCCAACTCTCGATCTGGGCATTTGCAGCCTCTGTTTCGTACCTCTCTTTTATCAAGACATATTCCTCCACTACCTTTGCTCGTCGGACCGGGGCAGCGCATTGGATTCTGCGTTTTTTGGTTGCTACCTCTTTTTTCATTTCAGAAAGTCTCTCCGACCACCATGGTAATTTTAATTCTTCACTCGCCCTCTTTTTAGGAATAGAATCTACACATGTTTTTGTAATGGAGTCATTTAATTTATTTGTGATTATTTCTAGTTCTTTGATTTCTGTTAAGTTGTTAATTTTGTTTTCTGTGAGGTTAATATCTAAAAGTGTTTGATAAAGTTTTTCTTTGAATTTTTTCCAATCTGCTTTTTTTGTATTGTAGATTCTAGTAGTTCTTTCAATTTT
>OX463323.1:25000-35000 GCA_949820665.1 Scrobipalpa costella | reverse complement strand
GTTTCTATCAACAATATTTAACAACGTACTTATTATAATATCAGTCATTTGACTATTTTTTTACAATTAATGCATATTTATAATATGTATAATTATAAAGTTTTCTTAACTAACATAATTATCTTATACATCTTTGTTATTACTTAATTTTATTTTATTGTTCTTATGTGCTTATTATATTGATTAATGCTAGGTATATTACTTTGTTTTGTTTGATTTAATAACATACATTGCGACATCCAATATATATTTTTTAAAAGTACTCATGGTCTTCTTGCTTGCTAATATATCTTTAAGTGAATCTTTTGTCAGCTTATTTTCTATCCTCAGCTCTAGTTCTACCCTTTGTTTCTCGAAGACTGGACATTCTAATAGGATGTGTGGCACAGTTTGCTGTCTTTCTTTGTCGCAGATGCAGCCCGCGTCGTCTTTCAGCTTAAACCTGCACAGGTATTCGGCGAAACCACCGTGTCCGGTCAACATTTGCACCAGAACCGGCGTTAATCCGAGACGTCTGATCAACCGGTAGGCAGTTACTACTTCAGGGAGGAAGATTTTTGTGATTCCAGCCGTCTCTCCCTGGACGTATCGATCATTCCACTTCGTTATCGAATGCTCTCTGATTCTCTTCTTCACGAATGAGACTGGGCATCGATCGTAGTGGGCTTTCGTTTTCAGTCGTAGTGCTGCCTCTTTCGCCAACTCGTCCGCTCTTTCATTTCCAGTCACTCCTACGTGAGCTCTAATCCAAAATAGATTTACCCATTTATTTTGGCTTCGCAATGTAGCAATGTCTTGCTTTATTTCAAATGCCAAAGGATGAAATACATTTCGGTTTTTTAGGAGCTCTAACGATGATCTGGAGTCACTGAAAATGTTGGTAACCGGGTATTTTTTTGCTAGCTGGATGGCCTGGTGAAGTGCATAGAGCTCGGCTTGGAACACTGTACAATATGGTTCTAATTTGTACTTTTTACTTTCTGCCTCGACTCCGTCAACCCAAAGCGAGAGAGCTGCTCCTACTTTCCCCTCGATTTTGCTTCCGTCCGTGAAAACCTGAGGACCCGTTACTTGGTGCTTTTCCATGGTTTCCGGAAGCATGTCCTCGAGACATTTAAACTCAATCTCGACTTCGGTGACGGGATGTGGGGCTCTCAGAAAGCAGACTCTTTCTTCAATCCGCCTGTCTCCAATAATCTCTTCAATAGGCCTTCCACGTTTCGCTTCATACAACTGCGCATTTTCCTGTACCCGAATATCTAATGGTAGTAAGCCTGCTAACACAAGGGCGGCGTTCAAAGATACTGTGCGATACGCTTTACACACCTTTTGGGCAAAGCCTCTCTGTACGGTGTTCAGCTGGTTTTGCACCATGATTTTCTCAGCCGCCGCTGCCCATACGCTTGCCGCATACAGCACAATCGGCTCTATGACTGCCACGTATATGGTCTTGGTTGTCTCCGAGTTAAGACCCCAGGAAATCCTTGCTGCTCGAGCCAACTGTTTGTAGATATTAACGGCCTTCTTACAAACATATGAAACGTGGCTGTTAAAAGTAAGCTTTTTATCTACAATCAAACCCAGGATCTTCATTTCGTCCACAAGCTCAATAGGAGTCGGCCCCATGCGTATGTTTGGGGTGTCGAATTTTATTTTTCTGGTTACCACCATAGCATTGGTTTTATGAGGCGCAAACTTTAATTTATTTTCGACTCCCCACTCATACACACGGTCCAGAACAGCATTGGCTGTGTTTTCGATGTTCGAGACGTCATTTCCGGAGAAGACCAAAACCACATCGTCCGCGAAGGCCTGGCAATAAACATTCTTCTGTTCCAGTTCATCCAGGAGGGGATCCAACAGAAGATTCCAGAAGGTCGGTCCCCCTATTGACCCCTGGACACATCCCTGCGTTGTGTTTTCAAGGTGCTCGCGACCCATGTAGCGTACTTTCACGGATCTCTCTTCGAAATAACTACACACCAGTCTTCGCAAGTTCAACGGGCATCTCTTTTCTTGTAACCTGCACTGCACGGCGGGCCACCAAGCGCTATCGAAAGCCCCCTCTATGTCAAGGGATACCACTACGTTGATGAGTTTCCTTTTCAGGTTATGTTTTATGTGCTGTACCAGATCATAGAGGGAGTCTTCCGTGGAGCGCTGGGGCACGAATCCGTATTGACGTGGGTTGGCTTTTGGAAGAACGTGCCATTTTATCCGCCTTATCATTACTTTTTCCAATATTTTGCCCATTATAGGCAGAAGCCCGATTGGTCGATACGATTTGGCCTGTGTATAATCTGTCTTCCCGGGCTTGCGAAGCACTATAACCGCCGCCTGTTTCCAAGGTTTCGGAAAATGGGACAGCTCAAGGCACTTATTAAGTATGGCCAGAAAGACTTCTTCATTAGCGCCTATTGCGGATTGGCATATATCAGCCGTGAAGCCATCTGGGCCGGGTGCTTTTTTCGGATTAAAACTTCTGACCGCATTTTTGAGTTCAACCAATGTAAATGGAGGATCGTTTATGTCTTCTTGGCCTATGTTCTTGGTTGAATCCTTCGCTTTTTTCCTGATTCCTTGGTGATGTATTGAGTCTTCATCCTCTTTGTCTGCTGGAAAGAATGTGCTCGCTAAGAATGCTACAGATTCTTCCGGACTCATTACCTTACTTCCAACCATTAGTGGCATGTCCTCGTACCTTTTTGATGTTTGACCTATGACCCGGTATATTCCATCCCATAAACTTTCCCTATCTTGTTTTGTACAAAAATCCTTCCAGCTTGATACTTGTGCATCTAACGCTTTTTCTTCATATATGGTTTTTGCTTTCAGGTACTCATCTATGACGGCATCTTTTCGACAGGTAGCTGCGCATCGGATTCGGCGTTTCTTCGTGGCTACTTCTTTCTTCAGGTGGTGCAGTTCTTCGGTGAACCAAGGTAGGTTGATTTTTTCCTTGCTTTTTACCTTAGGTATGTTCTCTTCACTGGCATCCTCTGTGCATTGAATATACTCATGAACTACCTTCTCGAGCTCCTCTTTTGATGATATTCTTTCTATATTTTTTTTGTCAATGTTCTTCTTCTTCAAATTCTCTTTTAGGTCTTCAACGAACTTGGTCCACTTTGCCTTCCGCGTATTATACTTTCTGGTGGATTTGCTCGGTCTTCCAGTCTTCGGCGCACCCAGTGATATGCTAAAGGTGATCGCGTTGTGATCAGAGCTGGTGACTCCTTCTTCTACCTTCCAGTCTTCAATTGTATGTAGAAGATCATGAGAACAACTCGTGACATCCACATGGCTTCTAAACTGTTTGCCGCCTCTGATCGTATCGAAGGTAGGGATATTCCCTTCGTTCAAAATGTGCATATCAAGTTCGTTCAGGGTGCCTGTCAGTATCTCTCCTCTATGATCTTCCTTTGCGCTTCCCCACCAGGGACTCCAAGCGTTCACATCCCCTCCCATCAAGAACATTGAAACTCCTATTTTTTCTTTAAGATCCTTTACTTGTTCGATGTAAGGTTCTATAGGAAGTTGGTCTTCAAAATATACGGATACTACTGCCAGCGTCCAAGAGTCCGTTTTTAAGACGGCCAGCGCTATATTTTCCGTTATGAGAGTTGGGAACTCCAGGATCTCCAGGGAATCGTCGAACACTACTATGGCTGCTTTTATTGGTTTGGTCCTATTGTATGTTCTTTGAACTATGCGGGTGCCGGTATATCGTTTCATTTCCTCTTGTGAGCCAATGTATGGTTCTTGTACCAATGCAAAAGCAGCTTTCCGTGTTTGTGCTTCGATTAAGAGCTCCTGGGTGGCCAATTTCTTCTTTTTCAGATTAGCCTGTATAACCTTATAGGTTCGTGGGTTCGGAGCAACATGAGTAGTAACTTGTGTCGCTGAGGTGCCCTTAACAATACGCCACACTGTATCTGGCTAGTCTATCCCACTTCTTGCGGATAGGGCATTCGTTATCCAGAGCGTTGTGGTTCACCTTATCCAGCTTCGCATGAATGCAATTGCAGCACGATGGGGAGACGTTTGCCAACCAGTCCGGGCACTGAGCTTTAAAATGCGTTCCACCACAGTGGCTACAGATGTCGACTGTCTCGGTGCAGTATTTTCGGCCGTGTCCGTAACCTAGGCACCGCGTACACTGAACTAATGGAGACTGGTCTTCTACCCGTATCCTCTGCAAGTCAATGTGTACTTTTCTTGCACTTACGAGCACTGACCATACCCGGGGAGACACCTGCATAACGACATGGTTGGTATGCTCGTTCCTGGTTCTGCGTCTGTACTTGACTACTAGGCGCTGCTCTTCTGACGAGATGTCTCCCAACAGATGTTGGTTCTGCTTTTCCAACGCCGTAATTATATCGTTGTCAGTATTGTAGGCTAAAACGTCCTTCAGTATCACCAAAGGGTCTTTATTTTTGACCTCCTCTACGCTGAGTTGCTGATCCGATTCTCTAATGCGGCTCGTGATTTTGTCCAGCTCTTCTTTGGTGTTGCACCCCAGGACTACTTTCTGGTCTCTAGCCTTACGCAAACGTTCAACTCTGAGTCCACTCGTTTTGGCATTAATTGCATTCCGCAGTCTGTCAATAACCCCCGCGCTAGTGACGTTATCTTCACTTGTGGAAGTGATTATGACCGAGTGCAGGGGCTGCCTAACGTATTCCTTTTGTTTAGGCATGGGGCTTTCTTCCTTTTGCAAACGAGGTATTGCTGCCATTTCTGCATACGACGGCGTCTTTTTGATTTCTTCGCCCATTGTCGTCACGCTAGTTTCGATGTCCCTAAGTTGGCCCTTTGCTTCGACAATAAGTTTTTGGTTGTCGATGACATTACGTTTTATGTCCTCTAATTTAATATTAAGGGCCGCCTGGGGAGTACGGTTCAAGTTCTCCACAACGTCCTGAACAATCAGCTTCCGCAGTGCACCGAGTTCCTGCATGACTTCTTTATTATCGTTTGTCTTGAGATTACGAGAAACCGGTGAAGCTCGTTTCGGTGTTAGAGCCTGGAGTTTGGTCTCGTATTCTCTTTTCAACTTCTCTTGGTTTTCCCTAGCCTCCGCTACATTGCTCTTGCTCTGTTCTTCTAGCAAGTTAATCTTCTCTGTCATTGACAGTACGATATCATACAAGCCGGAGAGACTAAGGGCAACGTTGTCCCTGATTGTATTTTTTATATTGCCCGATAATTCAAGTTGAGATTTACCCAACTCGTAGAGTCGGTGGGCCTCAACTCTCTGAGAAACTTTTCCTACAACTTCTCCGCCTTTTTGGGTGCTTCGACCTTTGTCTGCGAAGTTGAGAGTTAGTTTCTTAGCTTTTGCAGGATCTTCGCGCGTCACTTGCGATGTATGAGCCGCGGTCAACGTGTTTACCGAACCAGTCGGCTTCGTCATTGGTTTACGGTCACTCATTTTGGGTGGTGTAAAGGGCCACACAGTCTATAAAAGTAAATATAGCCAATAAGCTGTCAATGTCCAACTTAAATAAATTTATTACTAACAGGTAAATTTAACTAGGTCGCAAGAAAACCAAGGTCTAGTGTCCAATCAAATGAAGCACATAAAGAAGTAATATGGTGTATCTGAAATCACCTAGGCCGCAGTTACAGTACAATAAATTTACTCTATGTAGAGCAAGTTAATACAATTGTCTTAAATTAAGTCCTGTCAGTATATTATTACTGGTCTACTTGCAACAATATATTTCCGAAATCGAAAATAAAATAAAAAATAAAATAAAAATAAGATAAAAATAGAATAAGACTCTATGTAGTCAAAATACAAGCATTCGACAGAGCTCTCTAAGCCCTTTCCAATGACACCAAGATCGGCTTTCTAGCTTGAGGGGTTCCGGAGTTATAAAGGTTTGAAAATTTAGGGTTCAAAAATAACCCTAGAACCCTAACAGGGCCTTGTGTTTATCTCCGGAACTACTCGTCCGATCTGGTCCGGATTTGGACTACAGTCTACCTATGGGAGAGGTCCGTCGTGTGCAACAGATTTCAGGCCTGAAAAATTCAGGTTCTGAAAGAGTCCTAACTCAATACAATTAGATAGAAAAGGTCAAGCCAGAGTCAATGGTTGAAACCGCGATCCTCTACGACGTCGGGGTCTGATGTTATGGAAGATTGAAACTGGTCTTTGACAGCTGTCAGAGACAATGCAACTGTCAAACGCTCTGTTTGACAGCCTTTTTCTCCGGTTCCTGTCGTCGTAGAAGACTGGGGTTTCCTTCTATCAGATGAGCTTTTTCAGGGCTTGCGAATTTGCCACCTTCAGGCCCTGAAATTCCTCGGCTCCGATCCTGCTGAAAGTAAGTAGGCTAAAAGATGTTGACGCCTGGATGCCAAAACCGAAAATCCCACGTTCCTACGCCACCCGGTTCCCGCGCCACAGGGTATCAAAGAGTCGTCTTGACGTTTCGCAACTGTCAAACCGAAGCTTCAAGAGCCCGTACCTCGGGAACGGGAGGTCGTACCAGGACCGGATTTTCACTGGGGACCTGGGCTTTATAAGGGCTGTAATGCTAAGTCAGTTTCAGGCGCGAAAAATTTCAGGTCCTGAAAAACACTGAAAAGCGGCTTAACCGTCACCTTTTTGTCTGCCAATTAATAAACTGAAAACCGCAACTCTCTAAACCAAACAGTTTATGAGAAATCCAAGTTTTAAATCCGGGACGAAAAAAACCCTTTAGGGTTCCAGGCCCAAAATCTTTGATTTTGAGGTTAGAGGGCCCAACCTTGGGCTTAACCTATACCGAATGGTCCCAAAAAACAATATCTGGCGTCAAAATAATTTATTATTAGTGATTTTTTGATAAATCGAGGTAAAACATGAAAAAATCTATAACTATGTAATGAATCTCTGAAAAATTTTGAAAAAATATGTTTATGTCAGATAAGATAAGGATCTAAAAGGCTTGACAGAAAATTTTGGAAAAAAACAATTTTTATTAGGTTTTCAGGGCCAAATATTGATTTTCCAGTATTTACGTCGTAAAACTGTGGTTTTCGGGCAGAAAAATCTATTTTTTTTGTATACACAATATTTAAGTTAGCGCGCAACCAAATTACCAATAAAAAAGGGGGGTCATCGATCGCTTTTAAAAGATATAAAAACTTGAACTTAAGATATATAAATAATTATAACTGAAGAAGTACAAGTCATAAAAATATGCACTAAGCACTTAATGTCAAATAAAAGCAGGGACTCCAAACTGGCAATTTTTCAGCCCCCGGCGCCCTCCCTTTCAGGAACCACGTGCCACGTGGTTTTTGTTTTTCTTTACTTTTGAAGGTGAAGGAGTTTCAGGAAAATTCCCAAAAAAATATGGAAGGTAGAGCTTCTTTGTCCCAATCAGGATGCATAAGTTTTAAAGTCGACTTCGATACAAAAAAGTCGTTTTAAGATGGTGTGAAAAAACAGTACCTTTGTAAAGTAACCTAAAATTAGGTTATCCAGTTTTATTTTGGCAGGCGGTGAACTCGCCTTCAAACACACACTTTCACTTTGTGGGGGACTCAATTCCGCACACACAGACACAAATTGCACTAAAATCGGAGCACTTTTGCCTATTTTTCTATTTTTTTTACTTGGAGCTCTTAGGATTTTGATGCGAACCGGGCTGTGGTTGGCACGCAACTCGGTTAGGTTAGGTTAGGTTAGGTTAGGTTAGGTTAGGTTAGGTTAGGTTAGGTTAGGTTAGGTTAGGTTAGGTTAGGTTAGGTTAGGTTAGGTTAGGTTAGGTTAGGTTAGGTTAGGTTAGGTTAGGTTAGGTTAGGTTAGGTTAGGTTAGGTTAGGTTAGGTTAGGTTAGGTTAGGTTAGGTTAGGTTAGGTTAGGTTAGGTTAGGTTAGGTTAGGTTAGGTTAGGTTAGGTTAGGTTAGGTTAGGTTAGGTTAGGTTAGGTTAGGTTAGGTTAGGTTAGGTTAGGTTAGGTTAGGTTAGGTTAGGTTAGGTTAGGTTAGGTTAGGTTAGGTTAGGTTAGGTTAGGTTAGGTTAGGTTAGGTTAGGTTAGGTTAGGTTAGGTTAGGTTAGGTTAGGTTAGGTTAGGTTAGGTTAGGTTAGGTTAGGTTAGGTTAGGTTAGGTTAGGTTAGGTTAGGTTAGGTTAGGTTAGGTTAGGTTAGGTTAGGTTAGGTTAGGTTAGGTTAGGTTAGGTTAGGTTAGGTTAGGTTAGGTTAGGTTAGGTTAGGTTAGGTTAGGTTAGGTTAGGTTAGGTTAGGTTAGGTTAGGTTAGGTTAGGTTAGGTTAGGTTAGGTTAGGTTAGGTTAGGTTAGGTTAGGTTAGGTTAGGTTAGGTTAGGTTAGGTTAGGTTAGGTTAGGTTAGGTTAGGTTAGGTTAGGTTAGGTTAGGTTAGGTTAGGTTAGGTTAGGTTAGGTTAGGTTAGGTTAGGTTAGGTTAGGTTAGGTTAGGTTAGGTTAGGTTAGGTTAGGTTAGGTTAGGTTAGGTTAGGTTAGGTTAGGTTAGGTTAGGTTAGGTTAGGTTAGGTTAGGTTAGGTTAGGTTAGGTTAGGTTAGGTTAGGTTAGGTTAGGTTAGGTTAGGTTAGGTTAGGTTAGGTTAGGTTAGGTTAGGTTAGGTTAGGTTAGGTTAGGTTAGGTTAGGTTAGGTTAGGTTAGGTTAGGTTAGGTTAGGTTAGGTTAGGTTAGGTTAGGTTAGGTTAGGTTAGGTTAGGTTAGGTTAGGTTAGGTTAGGTTAGGTTAGGTTAGGTTAGGTTAGGTTAGGTTAGGTTAGGTTAGGTTAGGTTAGGTTAGGTTAGGTTAGGTTAGGTTAGGTTAGGTTAGGTTAGGTTAGGTTAGGTTAGGTTAGGTTAGGTTAGGTTAGGTTAGGTTAGGTTAGGTTAGGTTAGGTTAGGTTAGGTTAGGTTAGGTTAGGTTAGGTTAGGTTAGGTTAGGTTAGGTTAGGTTAGGTTAGGTTAGGTTAGGTTAGGTTAGGTTAGGTTAGGTTAGGTTAGGTTAGGTTAGGTTAGGTTAGGTTAGGTTAGGTTAGGTTAGGTTAGGTTAGGTTAGGTTAGGTTAGGTTAGGTTAGGTTAGGTTAGGTTAGGTTAGGTTAGGTTAGGTTAGGTTAGGTTAGGTTAGGTTAGGTTAGGTTAGGTTAGGTTAGGTTAGGTTAGGTTAGGTTAGGTTAGGTTAGGTTAGGTTAGGTTAGGTTAGGTTAGGTTAGGTTAGGTTAGGTTAGGTTAGGTTAGGTTAGGTTAGGTTAGGTTAGGTTAGGTTAGGTTAGGTTAGGTTAGGTTAGGTTAGGTTAGGTTAGGTTAGGTTAGGTTAGGTTAGGTTAGGTTAGGTTAGGTTAGGTTAGGTTAGGTTAGGTTAGGTTAGGTTAGGTTAGGTTAGGTTAGGTTAGGTTAGGTTAGGTTAGGTTAGGTTAGGTTAGGTTAGGTTAGGTTAGGTTAGGTTAGGTTAGGTTAGGTTAGGTTAGGTTAGGTTAGGTTAGGTTAGGTTAGGTTAGGTTAGGTTAGGTTAGGTTAGGTTAGGTTAGGTTAGGTTAGGTTAGGTTAGGTTAGGTTAGGTTAGGTTAGGTTAGGTTAGGTTAGGTTAGGTTAGGTTAGGTTAGGTTAGGTTAGGTTAGGTTAGGTTAGGTTAGGTTAGGTTAGGTTAGGTTAGGTTAGGTTAGGTTAGGTTAGGTTAGGTTAGGTTAGGTTAGGTTAGGTTAGGTTAGGTTAGGTTAGGTTAGGTTAGGTTAGGTTAGGTTAGGTTAGGTTAGGTTAGGTTAGGTTAGGTTAGGTTAGGTTAGGTTAGGTTAGGTTAGGTTAGGTTAGGTTAGGTTAGGTTAGGTTAGGTTAGGTTAGGTTAGGTTAGGTTAGGTTAGGTTAGGTTAGGTTAGGTTAGGTTAGGTTAGGTTAGGTTAGGTTAGGTTAGGTTAGGTTAGGTTAGGTTAGGTTAGGTTAGGTTAGGTTAGGTTAGGTTAGGTTAGGTTAGGTTAGGTTAGGTTAGGTTAGGTTAGGTTAGGTTAGGTTAGGTTAGGTTAGGTTAGGTTAG
>OX463323.1:5000-22500 GCA_949820665.1 Scrobipalpa costella | reverse complement strand
TAATGCTTGGGTCACAGATACACGATGGGTCGTCATATCTTTCTATTGCCGTTGTTGGACATTCCACTAGGATATGTGTCACCGTTTCTTTAATGCTTGGGTCACAGATACACGATGGGTCGTCCTTGCACTTGAATCTATTCAAGTAATCGGAAAACCCACCGTGACCTGTCATGACCTGTGTCTTAATGCTTGTGGCTTCAAACTTCCTGACTATTTTGTAGGCCGCAATTGCACTGGGAAAGAAGAGTTTTGTTCCCGCCGCGGTTTCTCCGTTACTATATCTCCTGTCCCATTCATCAAGCGTAGCCAAACGGATGCTTCGCTTGATGTACGAGACGGGGCACTTGTCGTAATCAGGCTTCTTCTTGGAGTTTGCAGCAGCCTCCTTAGCAAGTTGGTCGGCTCTCTCATTTCCCTCCAGTCCTGCATGGGCTTTGATCCAGAACAAAGTGACATTTTTGTTCTGGAGAGATATAGCTCGTAGGTTATCTCGTGTTTCCACGGCTAGGGGATGGAGACTGCAGGGGTTTGTGACTGTTTGGAGAGCCGCCATGGAGTCACTGTAGATACCAAAGCTGGTTGACTTGTTTTTTAAGATCTCCGTAGAGGCTCTGCAAATCGCCAAGAGTTCCGCCTGATATACCGTGCAGTATTGCGGCAATGCAAGTTTGACGGTTTTAGTTTCGGCTTCGTTATTCCAGCAGGATAACGCTGCCCCAACTTTGCCGCCAATCTTGCTGCCGTCTGTAAAGATCCTGACGTCGAATTTGCTGTTCATATTCACTTGCTCTTCGTTTTGCAGGCTCACAAACGCCAGGCAAGTTTGCTCCGAAGGGTGGGGACCGAGAAGCGCGGACGACATTTTTTCTACCTCTCTGTCTCTCAACTCATGCCGGGGAACTCCTATCTTGGCCTCGTATAACAAAGCCGCTTCGCGGACCCGAAGATCAAGGGGAAGTATCCCTGACAGTACCAACGCTGAATTGAGAGACACCGTGCGATATGCGCGACAGAGCTTCTGCGCAATACCCCTTTGTACTGCTCCAAGCTGCTTTCTCACTCCAATCTTTTCGGCAGCTGGAGCCCAAACACTGGCTGCGTACAGAACAATTGGTTCAACAGTTGCCATATATATTGTTCTAATGATTTCCGGATGGAGTCCCCAGCTCACCTTTGCCGCTCTGGTCAGCTGTTTATGGATACCTATTGCCTTCCTGCAGACGTTTGACACGTGGGTTTTAAATGTCAGTTTTTCATCAATCGTGACGCCGAGTATTTTGATCTCCTTTGAAATGCAAATGTCAACACCTCCCATCCTAAGGCGTGGTGTGTCATACTTGAGTTTTCTGGTGATAACCATCGCGTTGGTTTTTTGCGGAGCAAATTTTAATTTGTTATCGACACCCCACGCCCGGACGTGTTCAAGTGCAACATCTGCACGTCCCTGCACCTCTTGAGCAGTTTCGCCGTCAATGACTAAAACTACGTCGTCTGCGAAGGCTTGGCAATAGTAACCCATTTCCTCCATCCGTTTCAGGAGTGGGTCCAACAGGAGGTTCCACAGAATGGGGCCCCCTATGGAACCCTGGACGCAGCCTTTGCTTGTAACCTTGCCATATTCCTCGCCAGCATACCGTACCTTTACTTCTCTATCTTTTAGATAGCTGTCCATAAGCCGCCTCAAGTTCACCGGACATTTTTCCTCAGCCAGTCGGACTCTTATTGCTGGCCACCAGGCACTATCAAAGGCTCCCTCTATGTCTAATGATACTAGTGTGGTTAACTTCTTAGCATTTAATTTACTGCCGATGTACTGCATGAGGGTATAGAGGGAGTCTTCGGTGCCCCTCTGTGGCATGAATCCGTATTGGCGAGTACTCATTCTCGGCAACAGATGGTATTTGAGGCGGGCTACCAGCATTTTTTCTAGTATTTTGCCCAATATGGGCAGCAGTCCTATAGGCCTGTATGCTTTGGGTACGGCATAGCTGTCCTTGCCTGGCTTCCTTAGTATTACAACAGTCGCTTGCTTCCACAATTTAGGGAAATGGGAGAGCTCCAAGCACTTGTTGTACAGTTCCAGGAACAGGTCAAGGTCGCCGGTGATGGCGCGACTACATATATCCGCTGTCAAGCCGTCCGCACCTGGGGCTTTTTTGGGGTTAAACGATGCAGTGGCTAATTGTATTTCGATTTTGGTGAATGGTGGGTCGCAACTGTCAAGTTGTTCTCCAGCATTCACCTTTTCTGCCTGCTTTCTGACGTGCTGGTGGTTTATGTTGTCGTTGCATTTTAGGTCCTCAGGGTAGAAAGTGTCGGCTAGTAGCTTTACTGATCCCTTGGTATCCAACACATCCCCATCTTTTTCCAGCGGCAAGTCTTCCTCTCTCTGCATGGTTCTTCCAATCACCCTGTAGATCCCCTCCCAAACTCCTTCCCTGTCCTGCCTGTTACAAAATTCCTTCCAGCTTTCGACTTGGGCCCTGGCTGCCTCCATCTCGTACTCGTCTTTTTGTAAGAGGTATTCCTCCACAACCCTCGCTCTACGGATTGGTGCTGCGCATCTGATCCTGCGCTTCTTGGTCGCCACATCTTTTTTCAGTTTACGGAGCTTTTCGGACCACCATGGCATCCTCAGATCTTCCTTTGGCTTCTTTTTGGGGATAGTCTCATCACATGTGGTTTTGATTAAAGTTACTATTTTATTTGTTGCTGATTCTAGTTCCTCTATTGTATTAATATTGCGTATCTCTGTTTTTGTAATTTGATTGTCTGAATTTGAGGTTGTTAATATCTCTCTAAATTTTGCCCAGTCAGCTTTTTTAGTATTATATACTCTAGTAGTTCTATTAACCCTCATACCTTTAGATTTATGCAGTCGGATATTAAACAGGATGCCATTGTGGTCAGAACTGGTAAGGCCTTCGTCCACTCTCCAGTCTTCCATCAGATCCAGGATGTCCGTCGAGCAAGCCGTAACGTCCACGAAACTAGTGAATCTTTGTCCTCCCCTGATTGTGTCAAATGTTGGGATATTCCCACGGTTCAGAATATTTAAGTTCATTTCTTCAATAGTTCCGGAAAAATCGTTGCCCCTATGGTCGATCTTTTTACTACCCCACCACGAGCTTTTAGCGTTTGCGTCGCCTCCAATGATCCACCTCTTTGACCCTATTTCTTCCTCAATTTTTTTGAGGTGCTCAAGGTAAGGTTGCAGCTGCTGGTCAGGTTCGAAGTAAAAGGAGACGAGCGTTATTTCCCAGGCACTGGTTTGGATCCCCACCACAATGATGTTTTTTGTGGTGAGTTTCGGGTATTGTTTAACGTTAAGGTCTGGGTTGAATACTGCTATAGCAGCCTTAACAATCCCATCTCCGGTATCAGTGCTCTGGAAGATCCGCACGCCCCTTCGACCCCTCATCCTTTTAATCCCTCCCACATAGGGTTCTTGCAACAGAGCAACTGCAGTACCGCGTTTCGCAGCCTCTATCATCAATTCATTAGTTGCCAATTTTTTGCGTTGGAGGTTGGCTTGCACTAGCTTGTATAGGATTTGTTCGCCTTGGGTGCCCTTAACAATAGGCCACAGTTGACCGTGCCAGTTCGTCCCATCTTCGTCGCGTGGGGCAGCTAGAACTAAAAGCGTTGTGTTCGGCGTTGTCCAGTTTTGCTCTGACGCAGTTTATACATTTGGGTGCCACTTCCGCGAAACGCTCAGCACACTCTGCACTCATGTGGGGGCCGCCGCAGTGGCTGCACAAGTCCGCAGGCTCTTTGCAGAAGCGTCTCCCGTGTCCGTAGCCCAAACAGCGCGTACACTGGACTAAGGGAGACTGGTCGTCCACTCTCACCCGTTGCAGGTCGATGTGGACGTATCCATTCTCGATTGCTAGCTTCCAGATAGTTGGTGAGACACTAAGGATTATGTGGCAAGTGAGAGGGTTCCGTGCTCTCCGTCTGTATTTTACCAGGACCCTATCCTCCTCCTTGTCAAGGCCGTGAAAGACGTTCCGGTTCTGGTTCCTTAGCGCTTTGAGAATATCCTCATCAGTGTTAGCCACCAGGACGTCTCTCAGAACCAGAAGCGGGTCCTTGTTATTCACTTCCTCTACGCTTAGTGCTCCTCCCTGTTTTTCTAGTCGCTCTTTTATTTTATTTCGCTCTTCTTTTGTTCTGAAGCCCATTATAACTTTCCTGTCTTTCGCTTTCCTTACTCTTTCGACTGTGACCCATCCTTCTTTTGCATCGACAGCCTTCCTTACCTTGTCAAGTACCTCTTCTCCGGTGTCATTTTCATTTTTCGAGGTAACCACTACGGAATGGAGTGAGCTTCTCTTAAATTCGGCTTTGCCACCTTGGGTAGAGGCAACACTGGCATATGTCATTGTCTTTTCCATAGTTTCCCTCTGCCTTTCTAGGGTTTCCGTCAATTCTTTCATCTTTTTATTATTTTCTAACAGTAAGTGAGAATGCTCTTTCAGCTGATCGATGAGTTTTGTATCTGTTTTAACTGAGAAGGTAGTGTCGGTCTCGGATACTCTTGGAGTTATTTCTTCAGTTTGGATCTCCTGGGTGGCTTGGCTCGGTTTATTATATTTTGTGTGTGATTCAGACTCTTTCACTAACTCATAGAGTCGGTCCAATGCCTCGGTAACTCCTTCTCTTACGTCGTTTTTAAGGAGTCGTTGGGAACTCAGATGCAGTTTGGCTCTAGTGACACATCCTTTTGCTAGCTCCGTACGAGTAGGAATTTTTTCCTTGGGAAGGAGTTTTTCTTTGGGTGACGTACGGTTTTCTTTGGGTGTTGTTTGCCCGGTAGTCTTGGTATTTTGCGAGAAGGTCAATTTGATTTTAGGTTTTGGTGCACTGGATTTTTTCTTAGCTGGTAGGTTAGTTTCTATTGGGGTAGAGCCAACGGCAGCGGCTTCCCAATCACCGATACTGCGTTGTACGTTGGCTCCTGCCGTGTCTTCAATCAATATTAAATCTACTTCGTCGTCATTAGCTGATTTAGATGGTGTCCGAAACATGGCCATGTTGGGGTTGTGCGTCAAATATAAATGTAAGCTACTAAAAATAAAATAAATAAAAATTGTAAAAGTTGTATAAGTTAACAGGTAATCGATCGATACTAAAGAGTAAATTTAAAGTATACAGTCTACTTATTTATTAAATTTAAACACAAAGCGTATCGTAAAAGCTTAACAAAACAACACAATAATAAAAATATATTTTGAAGTAATATATGTCAATTAATTTGATTTCTTATAAGAAAATTAAAAAGAAACAAAACCTGAGTTCCAGACTCAGTGTCAAAAATATATGTAAAGAAAGAGAAAAATGTGCTCTATGTAGAGTTTGTTATTAGATTTAGTATAAACGTATAGCTCTTTTAAATTAAAGAGTTGTCCTTAAGAAGAATTTTGCTCTACCTAGTACACAATTAAATTTACAGCCAAAATAAGAAATGGCTCTATGTAGAGCTATTCCTGATATGCAAATAAGAAGTGCTCTTTGAGCCCTTTTCGGGGACACCACTCACGGTGATCTAGGACCAATGGTCTCCAAGCTATCCCCTTTTAAAATTTTTGTACCAATGGTACAAAAAGTGTACCAAAAGCTGTACCAAAGGATAACTCCGGAACCAGTGGTCCAATTTAAATGGGATTTGGACCGGAACTCAGCGAGAACAGAGACCCCTCCGACTGACCACTTTTCAGGCCCTGAAATTTTCAGGTCGTGAAAAAGGCTGAAAGCTGTCTCTATATCCGCGGATGGTTGAGCAGTGAGTTCCTATCCAAACCGCAATCTTCTACGACCCCAGGATCGAGAGATATTGAGTTTGAAAGAAAAACAAGATGGCCGCCTGAGACGTCAAACTCAAAGTTTGCAGGCCAATATCTCAGGATCCTGATGTCACAGAGACACGAGACTAGGTTCCCCGCAAAGAGCTCAAGCGTAAGTAACAGGATTTCAAGAAAATAAAATATTGAAAATTTTGAGCCCTGAAACTCCTGAAGATTTCAGGAATCCTAAAAAGGGTGCCCAAAACGCTAAATCCAAAATTTCTGGGATTTAGGCCTGATAACTGCCGAGAAAACCTAATTTCAAGAAAACTAAGATGGCTGCCGAACTGTCAAAACATGAGTTTGAAAGCTCATATCTTCCGAACTAGTTGTCGGAAACGAACCGGGTTTTAAAGGGACAGCTTGGCTTAGTCCTCTCGACAGTCAGATATGCCTTTCAGGACTAAAAACTTTTAGGCCTGAAAAACGCCTGAAACTATTTTTGTTTTAAAGACAATCATAAACCAAACGCTTCTGTGAAAACCACAATTTTCTAAGAATGACAGTTCTCGAGATATAAATTTTTGAAATTTTGTACCAAAATAAATTTTTTGGTACAATTTTGAAAAACTTACAATTTTGAAGGTAGAGGACCCAAGTTTGGGCTTGATATAGTCACAAAAGGTGTGTAGAAGTAATTCTAGTGGTCAAAATAATATTATTTCTATTAAATTTGGAATTATGGCCAAAAAACAGTTAAAATTATATATCTCGAGATCCGTCAAAGATAAATTTACACAAAAAATTGCAAAATTCGAAATAAATGTAGGTTAATACGACAAATATATAAAAGTTTAAAATTTGAAATATCTTCAATGAAAATTTTGAGAAAACAAAATTTTTTATGAAAAATTTTATAGGCTGAAAACTATAAACACATAAAATCTGGAAAATTTAAAACTAGGTCTTCAGTGAAGCGCGCCAAGGGCTGCAGTCCAATTTCTTGAAAATATTGAATACCTTTTCATATATGATGCTCCGAAGTTTGAGACTTGTAATGAGAATAAAAAAGTTAATATAAACAATAAAATTATTTTTCTTGTTGCGTCCGGCTGTCCTTGTGAAGAATAATGTTCCCTCAGAATTTCAGGCACCTGCCTCCACTCCTTCAGAAAAACGTGCTCGGGAAAACCACGTGTGTTTTCAGGTCAACCCTGGATATCTTCCAAGGGCGCGGCGTCAGGGTGGTTTTGATGGCGGCAAAAGTTGCGAGAAGTCAACGCCCTCCTGCCCACAGTGAAAAAAGTGGGGGGTATCGATGTAAATCGGGCAGCGCACTCGGTTTTGTACCAACTTTCACTTCACTTAACCTCTCAAAAAGTGGTTTTTCATTTATAACTTTTTCCACCGTATTCTTCAGCAGTAAAAACAGCACTCCAGTGTGCGGAACTTTAAGACACACACATCGACACTAAATTTATTGTAATACGATAAAATTTACTATTTATTTTCGATTTTTTCTCGCGGAGCGACTTGGATTTTGCTGCTTATAGGGCGGCGGACGGAGCGCAACTGGGTTAGGTTAGGTTAGGTTAGGTTAGGTTAGGTTAGGTTAGGTTAGGTTAGGTTAGGTTAGGTTAGGTTAGGTTAGGTTAGGTTAGGTTAGGTTAGGTTAGGTTAGGTTAGGTTAGGTTAGGTTAGGTTAGGTTAGGTTAGGTTAGGTTAGGTTAGGTTAGGTTAGGTTAGGTTAGGTTAGGTTAGGTTAGGTTAGGTTAGGTTAGGTTAGGTTAGGTTAGGTTAGGTTAGGTTAGGTTAGGTTTTTTTTTTTTTTTTTTTTTTTTTTTCCTATCCTAAGAGAGTCAGCAAATGGAGGAAAATCCTCATGGACACCTGGGAAGGGAACCCAGGTAGTGTCGGACTTCTACCGACTAAAAACCCCCATTTGCTAACTTTCCTAACATTTCTACTTCAATCCCTCAGTTCTCTGACTAAGGACCTTGTACAACATATATTTTTTTCTTTTACAAAATTAACACATTACATATTGAATTTAAACAATATACATACATAATGTATATTTTAACTAACTTTCTTATAAACTATAATTAAAATAACGCATCGGCGCTTGCGCCTATACTTAAATTAC
Organism: Scrobipalpa costella; assembly: GCA_949820665.1. NCBI lineage: Eukaryota > Metazoa > Arthropoda > Insecta > Lepidoptera > Gelechiidae > Scrobipalpa > Scrobipalpa costella. The sequence continues at coordinate 14,565 of OX463323.1, read as the reverse complement.
TATCCTTAAAGTATAACTCTACACCAGAATATCAGGTTTGACTTACTGCATTTTTTTTTTTTTTTTTTTTTTTCAATCTTTTTTCTCTTGTTTTTTTTTTTTTTTTTTTTTTTCCTCTTATTTTTACATCTCTTTTTATCTTTTAATTTCTAACTTATTTTTAGGAGTCTTAATTACAACATATGTATTTAATTATATAAGCAAATATAAAGAATACATATTTTTCTTACTTCTAAGTTATTTATATCTAAGTTTATTTATTTCTTAAATTGGCCGATTTTACTATTTTATCTATGAACTCTACCAGGCACGATCTGGAGTTTGTACTGGACATCCACGTTGGCAGATGTTCAGTGTCCAACTTCATGTTAAACTGCTGCTCCAGGTCGTGTCTGTGTAGGCCATTCACTGGGCAGTCAAACAAGAGGTGTTCGATTGTCTCGTCTCCTAAGTCACAGAAGCAGGTAGGGTTGTCCTTGATTTTAAATCTATGTAGGTATGCCGCGAACCCACCGTGGCCAGTCAGCGCTTGCGTCAGTAAGTATGTCGTAGCTGTCTTTTTTGCGACTTTGTGTGCAAAGCGTACATCCGGGAAGAACTTTTTGGTGGTCGCTCCCGTGGTTCCCGTGGTATACCTGTCGTTCCATCTCTGGACGCTGCTTTCCCGAATCGAACGTTTGACAAATGAGATGGGAATTTTGTCATAGTGGGCGGCACACTTTTTATTATTGGCAGCACTTTTCGCCAGCTCGTCGGCGCGTTCGTTACCGGGGATTCCTACGTGAGCCTTAATCCAGTAAAGTTGGACCATTTGTCTTTTTTCCTGGATCTCCTGCAGATTTCGGCGTATCTGGAAGGCAAGTGGGTGGTAGGTATCGGGGTTTTTAACTAGGTCGAGACTAGATCTGGAGTCGCTTAGCACTGCTACTGCTTCATTTCCACGCATGCTACGTATCAGCTCTGTAGCTTGGTAGAGGGCGTAGAGTTCAGCTTGGAAGACAGTGCAGCTTTTGTCCAGTATCATCCGCTTAGTTCTCACCTCCTTATCTCCTCGCTGGCAGGTGTACGCCGCGCCTACTCCACCATTGATTTTACTGCCGTCCGTATAAATTCTTGTCTCAGGTATATCATGCTCGAGCACTGTTTCGGGCTCCATGTCTGTGAGACATTTGTACTCCACCATAATTTCCTCAGCCGGATGCGGCGCCTGGAGGAAACAGACTTTCACTTCCAGTTCTCTATCCTTTAGCACTGGAATCGGCTTTCCTCTTTTCGCCTCGTAGAGTTGCGCTGCTTCTCTCACTCTTAGGTCCAGCGGGATGATGCCTGAAATTGCTGTTGCAGCGTTGAGGGAGACAGTTCTGTACGCTTTTATTATTTTTTGGGAAAAACATCTTTGTATAGTTGCCAACTGTTTTTGTATGGCCACTTTCTCCACGGCAGGGGCCCATACGCTGGCCGCGTACAACATGATGGGCTCTACCACGGCAACATAAATGGTCCTGATAATTTCAGGGCTCATTCCCCACTCTAATTTTGCTGCTCTAGCGAGTTGCTTACCTACGTTTGCTGCCTTTGCACAGACTTTCGCCACGTGGGACTCAAATCTGAGTTTTCTGTCGATGGTGAGACCCAGCACTTTGATTTCGTCTGCAATCTGAATGGGTACTTCACCCATGTGTATGATTGGGGTGTCATGTTTTAGTTTTCTCGTAATGAGCATCGCATGAGTTTTGTTGGCCGCGAACTTGAGTTTATTCATGCAGCCCCACTCATACACACGGGCAAGCACACTGTTAATTTTGTTTTGCAGAACTTCTGCTGTATGGTCTGAGAACACAAGGACCACATCGTCCGCAAATGCTTGTGAATACACATCCATTCGGTCTAGCTCGTCCAGGAGCGGATCCAGGAGAAGGTTCCAAAAAGTTGGACCTCCTATGGAACCCTGAACGCAGCCCTTATTGGTACTTCGCGTGTGTTCTTTGTTAGCATATCGGACGTGTACTGTCCTGTGGTCCAGGTAATCCTCAACCAGGGCTCTTGTGTTGTAGGGACATTTCTTTTGTATCAGCCGGCACTTTATGGCCGGCCACCAGGCACTGTCAAAAGCGCCCTCTATGTCTAGTGAAACTAAGATGTTAATTTTCTTTTTTTCCAGGTTTACGCGGATTGTTTGCACCAGATCATAGAGAGCGTCTTCTGTACTGCGTTGAGGGACAAAACCGTACTGTCTCGGGTTGGAACGTGGGAGTGTATGCCACCTGATCCTCCGAACCGTCATTTTTTCGAGGATTTTTCCCATTAATGGGAGCAGACCTATAGGTCGGTAGGACTTCGGGTGTGTGTAGTCCGTCTTTCCGGGTTTTCGGAGTACTATCACTGTTGCGCTTTTCCACGATTTAGGGAAACAGGACAGCTCCAAGCACCTATTAAAAAGTGCCAAAGCTATCTCTGGTTGAGCCTGTATTGCTGCTGCGCAAATGTCTGCAGTGAGTCCATCTCCCCCTGGCGCTTTCTTAGGGTTAAAGCTTAATGCAGAATCAAGCATTTCCCGTAGCGTGAAAGGCGGATCCCGCGTGTCTCCCTCCCTGGCCTGTCCCATCCCGTCAGCTTCTTCCCGTACCTTATTGTGGTATTCTGTCTCCCCTTCCTTCACGTCCTCGGGGAAGAATGTCTGCGCCAGTAGTCTCACTGACTGGTCTGCGTCCTGTGCTTTGCCCTCGTGCACCAGCGGTGTGTCCTCTTGCCTTTTCCCAGTCTGACGGATGACCCTATAAATCCCGTCCCAGAGACTTTCTCGGTCTTGTTTTGTGCAAAACGCCTTCCAGCTCTCTATTTGTACTCTTTCCACTTCCTTCTCATATTCTTCTTTTGCTTTCAGGTACAGCTCTGCGACGTGTTTCTTCCTCAACGGTGCAGCCCAGCGGATTCTTCTTTTCTTCCTGGTGACGTCGTTTTTCATCTGCTGCAATTCTTCGGTCCACCAGGGTAAGTATATAATTTTTCTTTTCTTTTTTAGAGGTATTGTATCTTTACAAGACTTATGTATGTTGTCTGTGTATTTCTCAACTGTTTCCTCTAGTGCTTGTTTATTAGTGATTTTGTCTATGGCATGTTTTGTTATTTTACTTTTTTCAAGATTTTGTTTGAGTTTATTTATAAAATCTTTCCATTTTGCCTTTTTGGTATTGTAAACTCTAGTAGTCTTTAAGTTAATTGTTTTGTTCCTGGTTTTACTCACCCTGATGTCAAAGGTTACTGCGTTGTGATCTGAACTGGTTACACCCACTTCCACTCTCCAGTTTTCCACCAAGTTTAGGATATCGTCACTGCACACCGTAACGTCTACTATGCTGCTGTATTCCTTTCCGTTTCTAAAGGTATGGAAGGTCGGTTCATTACCCTCGTTTAGCACGTGCAGGCTCATTTCTTCAAAAGTTCCCATTGCTGTTTCTCCTCTCAGATCTTCTCTTACACTTCCCCACCAGGGGCTCCATGCGTTTATATCTCCTCCCAATATAATTTTACTATTGAACTTTCTTTGAATCTCTTTCAAATGATCCAGGTACGGTTCTATGGGTTGCGAGTCTTCAAAATACATGGAGACCACTGTGAATTTCCAAGTCTCCGTTTGGAGAGTAGCCACAGCAATGTTTTCCGTTGTTAGTTCAGGGCAAAGGATGATATCAATATCCTCGTCTAGAACCACAACCGCTGCTTTGATTGGTTTGTCCCTTGGGCCTGTTTTTTGTATTACTTTATAACCTGCATGCTGCGTTACCTCACCGGCTGCTCCAACATAGGGTTCTTGTACTAGGGCTACGCTGATCTTTGTTTGCTGAGCGTGGAGTATTAGTTCTTGTTGCGCCAGTTTTTTCCTTTGCAGATTTGATTGGACAAACCTACATCTCGCGACTTCGTTCGGTTCGGTATCTCCATATGATGTTCGTGGAGGGCCCTTAGCAGTACGCAACGCTGTATCTGGCCAATCTGTCCCACTTTGACTTTATCGGACATTCGTTGTCAAACGCATTATGGTCCGTTTTGTCTACCTTCGCACGGACACAGTTGCGGCATGATGGGGGCGTGTCTGCCAGCCAGTCTGGACACTGAGCCCTTAAGTGTGCTTCACCGCAGTGACTGCATGCATCAGTGGCTTCCGTGCAGTATTTGCGACCGTGTCCGAACCCAAGGCACCGTGAGCATTGGACCAACGGCGACTGGTCTTCGACTCGAACGCGCTGTAAGTCTATGTGGACCTTCCCTACTTCCACTAAACGTGACCAGATCTGAGGAGACATTTGTAAAATAACGTGGTTGGTGTGTTCGTTATTTGTTCTACGCCTGAATTTTACCACCATGCGCTGTTCATCTGTGGCAATGTTGTCCAGTAGATGTTTGTTCTGATTTTTGATGGCCTTTATTATGTCTTCGTCAGTGTTATAGGTCAGCACGTCCTTCAATCTCACCATTGGGTCCTTGTTTTTGACTCCCTCCACCTTTAGTTGCTGTCCTGAGTTGTGTATCCGGTTTGTTATCCGGTCCAGTTCCTCTTTGGTGTTGCATCCAAGCACCACTTTTTGGTCTCTAGCCTTACGTAATCGTTCCACTCTAAGCCCGCTGGATTTAGCGTCTACTGCTATCCGGATTTTATCTATGACATCTGCACTCGTGATCCTGTCATCACCAGATGAGATCACCACTGAGTGCAGAGGTGTTTGAGTGGGTGCTTTTTGTTTCAGAGTGGAAGTTGTGCTCTTCAGATGGGCGGGAGTTGCTGTTATTTCAGCGTATGTGACCTTCTTGACTTCTGCCCTGAAACCTTCTATATTGGAGCCAATGTCCCTGAGTTGTCCCTGGGATTCCACAATCAGCTTTTGATTGTCGATGACGTTGCGTTTTATTTCATCTAGTTTTATGTTCAGGGCAACTTGGGGTGTGCGGTTTAGGTTCTCCACCACGTCCTGTATAATCAGGTTGCGAAGGGCACTGATTTCTTGTAGGACCTCCTTATTTTCCTCCTTCCTTGGATTTTGAGTGGAAGGAACCGTCTTTTTTGGGGAGCGATTTTGCAGTTTCGCCTCGTATTCCTGTTTTAGTCTGTTTCTCTCCTCTTCAAATCCCGCGGCGTTGGTCTTGATTTGCTCTTGGAGGATATTATTTTTCTCCAACAAAGAGAGAGTTATCTCATAAAGGCCGGCGAGACTGAGGGCTACATGTTCTTTTATAGTTGTTTTTATGTTCCCGGATTGTTCAAGTTGAGATTTCCCTGACTGAAACAGTCTGTTTGCCTCGACCCTTATTGTCACGCTTGTTCCTCCGGCCACATCAAATTTGGGGCTGCGAGATTTGTCAGATGGTAGAGTCGGGTTAACTTTCTTCGTGTTTGTCCCTTTTACTGTCGACGCAGTCGATGCGTTTGCCGAACCTGTCGGTTTTGTCATTTGTTTATGTCCCTCCATCGTTTGTGTGGTGTAGAGAGCCACGTGTCAGAGGATGTGAGGGATGAGAGTGCGTAAGTTCAGTCAATATTTAACAACTAACTGTAGAGTTAGAGTTTAGTCACGGCAATAAACCGAAATATAATTAAAATAAAATAATAAAATCGACCAGTTATAATAAGTATATTGGACTCTATATAGAGACCCTGTAAATCTGGGGTTGTCAGCACTTTTGAGCTGTGTCAGGTTATTGTGTGGACGAAATATATATATGATATTTTTTTCTCTACTGCAATGTTTTACCACTATAGAGTCCTTTTTGTAAATTGCTCTATGTAGAGATTCATTCGCACTTTATAAATGAAGGTCTCACTGAGCCCTCTTGTAGGACCCCAAGATCGGAGCTGTAGCTTGACTAGAACCAAAGATATGGGTCTTTAAAATCTAGGGGGTTGTTGCACCCCCTACCCTCTGAGAAGTTTGAGAAGGAATAACTCCGGTTCCAGTTGTTGGATTGAGATGGGGTTTCGACTGCAGGAGTTCTTGTTGGAGTGGCTATTGATTTCTGAAAGTTTCAGGCCCCGAAAATCTTTTCGCCTGGATTTTACTGAAACTAATTTTATATGACGGGAATTACTATTCTAAGGGTAATCGTGGAAACTACAGCTCTCTACGACCACGGGGAGCGGAGACACGTGATGTTTAAACTTTTCAAAATGGCCGCCACAGCTGTCAAAGTGATAGTCTGAAGGCCCGTATCTTCGGCCCCGGACGTCACAGAGAGACGCGGTTTCTTTATTTTATGTCTGAAGGACCTAAATTATTATTTAAAAATGTTTTCAGGCAATAATATTTTTTCAAGAGTTAGCCTCCTGAAAAATCCACTACGGTGAGAAATGGAGCCGATAAACCCAGATCCAAAAGCACAAGTTTCCAGGACCCTTGGTTCAGGAGTAATTTATATTTAAACAAAACCAAGATGGCCGCCGAACTGTCAAACGTCGACTTAAAGTACTTGTAACGTCGTTGTTTCTGGTCCTATTTGAACGTGGTTTTGGATTGACAGATCAGGGGCACCCAGACTATGATTATAAACTATTTTCAGAGCCAAAATATTTCAGGACTGTAAAGTTCCTGAAATTTACAGAGGTTAATTTTGAAAAATTCCGCTGCAAAAACCAAGCTAATAGCCGGAAACTACGCCTCTCTATCTATTGCAGAACTCGAACCACAGAATTTCAAAGTTTTGAGTCTTTCACCCTCTTAGGGGGTGGAAAAGCCAAAATCGTTGTTTCTGAGGCTGGAAACCCAGTCTTTGGGTCTGTACCGATGGTAAGCAAGGTGATGAAACTTATTATTGTGAGAAAAATAATTATTTTTTTGGATATTTTAGTATATATTAACAAAAAGCACTAAAGAACCGGTGTTTCAGGCCTCGTTTGCTGAAAAAATCTGAAAATTTGGATTTAAATACTATTGATATGTGTCAATGTTGCAATTAAGAAAACAATTAAAATATGGAGAATTTAATGGATTTCAGTAGAATTTTCCAAATTTATGCTATTTTGGCTGTGTTGCGAAAATTTTCAGGCGTAAAAATCTGAAAATTTGTATTCTTATAAAACTAGTTAGCGCGCAACATATTTGCGAATAAAAATAATATGCCGCCGATCTACTTTCTTAGATATAAAAATCCAAAGTTGCAATACTTATAATGAATTAATAATGAAACTGAATGTCCAAAAATTCTGAAACCCAGCAGGAGCTCTTGTCAGGTGGTGATCTTCTTGTACACGAAATATGAATGTTCTAGCTCAACTGGAACCAGTACCACGTGGCCACGTGGTACTTGTTTTTTTGGAGTTTTCAGGCTGTTGTAAGGTCCAAAAAATTTTGAAAAAATTTCAGTAGATAGAGTCTGACTGTTGCTTTCCGAATGCGTAAAATTTTGGTGGGGGTGTCAAATAAGGATCCACGATTAAAGTCAAAATTGTAAAAAGTACCTTTGAAGAATAACCTTAAAAAAAGGTTTTCTCGTTCAAAATCCAACTGGCGGTTATCTCGCCTTCGTAACTTCACTTCACACTTATGCGGCACTAATTTCCGAACAAAACAACACTTGTTTAATCCAAATCGGATAACATTAACCCACTTTAACGAATTTTTTACTGCGGAGCGCTATAATTTTGCTTGTGTTCACCTCAAAGGTCAGAGTGAGACTGGTTAGGTTAGGTTAGGTTAGGTTAGGTTAGGTTAGGTTAGGTTAGGTTAGGTTAGGTTAGGTTAGGTTAGGTTAGGTTAGGTTAGGTTAGGTTAGGTTAGGTTAGGTTAGGTTAGGTTAGGTTAGGTTAGGTTAGGTTAGGTTAGGTTAGGTTAGGTTAGGTTAGGTTAGGTTAGGTTAGGTTAGGTTAGGTTAGGTTAGGTTAGGTTAGGTTAGGTTAGGTTAGGTTAGGTTAGGTTAGGTTAGGTTAGGTTAGGTTAGGTTAGGTTAGGTTAGGTTAGGTTAGGTTAGGTTAGGTTAGGTTAGGTTAGGTTAGGTTAGGTTAGGTTAGGTTAGGTTAGGTTAGGTTAGGTTAGGTTAGGTTAGGTTAGGTTAGGTTAGGTTAGGTTAGGTTAGGTTAGGTTAGGTTAGGTTAGGTTAGGTTAGGTTAGGTTAGGTTAGGTTAGGTTAGGTTAGGTTAGGTTAGGTTAGGTTAGGTTAGGTTAGGTTAGGTTAGGTTAGGTTAGGTTAGGTTAGGTTAGGTTAGGTTAGGTTAGGTTAGGTTAGGTTAGGTTAGGTTAGGTTAGGTTAGGTTAGGTTAGGTTAGGTTAGGTTAGGTTAGGTTAGGTTAGGTTAGGTTAGGTTAGGTTAGGTTAGGTTAGGTTAGGTTAGGTTAGGTTAGGTTAGGTTAGGTTAGGTTAGGTTAGGTTAGGTTAGGTTAGGTTAGGTTAGGTTAGGTTAGGTTAGGTTAGGTTAGGTTAGGTTAGGTTAGGTTAGGTTAGGTTAGGTTAGGTTAGGTTAGGTTAGGTTAGGTTAGGTTAGGTTAGGTTAGGTTAGGTTAGGTTAGGTTAGGTTAGGTTAGGTTAGGTTAGGTTAGGTTAGGTTAGGTTAGGTTAGGTTAGGTTAGGTTAGGTTAGGTTAGGTTAGGTTAGGTTAGGTTAGGTTAGGTTAGGTTAGGTTAGGTTAGGTTAGGTTAGGTTAGGTTAGGTTAGGTTAGGTTAGGTTAGGTTAGGTTAGGTTAGGTTAGGTTAGGTTAGGTTAGGTTAGGTTAGGTTAGGTTAGGTTAGGTTAGGTTAGGTTAGGTTAGGTTAGGTTAGGTTAGGTTAGGTTAGGTTAGGTTAGGTTAGGTTAGGTTAGGTTAGGTTAGGTTAGGTTAGGTTAGGTTAGGTTAGGTTAGGTTAGGTTAGGTTAGGTTAGGTTAGGTTAGGTTAGGTTAGGTTAGGTTAGGTTAGGTTAGGTTAGGTTAGGTTAGGTTAGGTTAGGTTAGGTTAGGTTAGGTTAGGTTAGGTTAGGTTAGGTTAGGTTAGGTTAGGTTAGGTTAGGTTAGGTTAGGTTAGGTTAGGTTAGGTTAGGTTAGGTTAGGTTAGGTTAGGTTAGGTTAGGTTAGGTTAGGTTAGGTTAGGTTAGGTTAGGTTAGGTTAGGTTAGGTTAGGTTAGGTTAGGTTAGGTTAGGTTAGGTTAGGTTAGGTTAGGTTAGGTTAGGTTAGGTTAGGTTAGGTTAGGTTAGGTTAGGTTAGGTTAGGTTAGGTTAGGTTAGGTTAGGTTAGGTTAGGTTAGGTTAGGTTAGGTTAGGTTAGGTTAGGTTAGGTTAGGTTAGGTTAGGTTAGGTTAGGTTAGGTTAGGTTAGGTTAGGTTAGGTTAGGTTAGGTTAGGTTAGGTTAGGTTAGGTTAGGTTAGGTTAGGTTAGGTTAGGTTAGGTTAGGTTAGGTTAGGTTAGGTTAGGTTAGGTTAGGTTAGGTTAGGTTAGGTTAGGTTAGGTTAGGTTAGGTTAGGTTAGGTTAGGTTAGGTTAGGTTAGGTTAGGTTAGGTTAGGTTAGGTTAGGTTAGGTTAGGTTAGGTTAGGTTAGGTTAGGTTAGGTTAGGTTAGGTTAGGTTAGGTTAGGTTAGGTTAGGTTAGGTTAGGTTAGGTTAGGTTAGGTTA
>OX463323.1:0-2500 GCA_949820665.1 Scrobipalpa costella | reverse complement strand
CTCTCTCATTTCCCTCCAGTCCTGCATGGGCTTTGATCCAGAACAAAGTGACATTTTTGTTCTGGAGAGATATAGCTCGTAGGTTATCTCGTGTTTCCACGGCTAGGGGATGGAGACTGCAGGGGTTTGTGACTGTTTGGAGAGCCGCCATGGAGTCACTGTAGATACCAAAGCTGGTTGACTTGTTTTTTAAGATCTCCGTAGAGGCTCTGCAAATCGCCAAGAGTTCCGCCTGATATACCGTGCAGTATTGCGGCAATGCAAGTTTGACGGTTTTAGTTTCGGCTTCGTTATTCCAGCAGGATAACGCTGCCCCAACTTTGCCGCCAATCTTGCTGCCGTCTGTAAAGATCCTGACGTCGAATTTGCTGTTCATATTCACTTGCTCTTCGTTTTGCAGGCTCACAAACGCCAGGCAAGTTTGCTCCGAAGGGTGGGGACCGAGAAGCGCGGACGACATTTTTTCTACCTCTCTGTCTCTCAACTCATGCCGGGGAACTCCTATCTTGGCCTCGTATAACAAAGCCGCTTCGCGGACCCGAAGATCAAGGGGAAGTATCCCTGACAGTACCAACGCTGAATTGAGAGACACCGTGCGATATGCGCGACAGAGCTTCTGCGCAATACCCCTTTGTACTGCTCCAAGCTGCTTTCTCACTCCAATCTTTTCGGCAGCTGGAGCCCAAACACTGGCTGCGTACAGAACAATTGGTTCAACAGTTGCCATATATATTGTTCTAATGATTTCCGGATGGAGTCCCCAGCTCACCTTTGCCGCTCTGGTCAGCTGTTTATGGATACCTATTGCCTTCCTGCAGACGTTTGACACGTGGGTTTTAAATGTCAGTTTTTCATCAATCGTGACGCCGAGTATTTTGATCTCCTTTGAAATGCAAATGTCAACACCTCCCATCCTAAGGCGTGGTGTGTCATACTTGAGTTTTCTGGTGATAACCATCGCGTTGGTTTTTTGCGGAGCAAATTTTAATTTGTTATCGACACCCCACGCCCGGACGTGTTCAAGTGCAACATCTGCACGTCCCTGCACCTCTTGAGCAGTTTCGCCGTCAATGACTAAAACTACGTCGTCTGCGAAGGCTTGGCAATAGTAACCCATTTCCTCCATCCGTTTCAGGAGTGGGTCCAACAGGAGGTTCCACAGAATGGGGCCCCCTATGGAACCCTGGACGCAGCCTTTGCTTGTAACCTTGCCATATTCCTCGCCAGCATACCGTACCTTTACTTCTCTATCTTTTAGATAGCTGTCCATAAGCCGCCTCAAGTTCACCGGACATTTTTCCTCAGCCAGTCGGACTCTTATTGCTGGCCACCAGGCACTATCAAAGGCTCCCTCTATGTCTAATGATACTAGTGTGGTTAACTTCTTAGCATTTAATTTACTGCCGATGTACTGCATGAGGGTATAGAGGGAGTCTTCGGTGCCCCTCTGTGGCATGAATCCGTATTGGCGAGTACTCATTCTCGGCAACAGATGGTATTTGAGGCGGGCTACCAGCATTTTTTCTAGTATTTTGCCCAATATGGGCAGCAGTCCTATAGGCCTGTATGCTTTGGGTACGGCATAGCTGTCCTTGCCTGGCTTCCTTAGTATTACAACAGTCGCTTGCTTCCACAATTTAGGGAAATGGGAGAGCTCCAAGCACTTGTTGTACAGTTCCAGGAACAGGTCAAGGTCGCCGGTGATGGCGCGACTACATATATCCGCTGTCAAGCCGTCCGCACCTGGGGCTTTTTTGGGGTTAAACGATGCAGTGGCTAATTGTATTTCGATTTTGGTGAATGGTGGGTCGCAACTGTCAAGTTGTTCTCCAGCATTCACCTTTTCTGCCTGCTTTCTGACGTGCTGGTGGTTTATGTTGTCGTTGCATTTTAGGTCCTCAGGGTAGAAAGTGTCGGCTAGTAGCTTTACTGATCCCTTGGTATCCAACACATCCCCATCTTTTTCCAGCGGCAAGTCTTCCTCTCTCTGCATGGTTCTTCCAATCACCCTGTAGATCCCCTCCCAAACTCCTTCCCTGTCCTGCCTGTTACAAAATTCCTTCCAGCTTTCGACTTGGGCCCTGGCTGCCTCCATCTCGTACTCGTCTTTTTGTAAGAGGTATTCCTCCACAACCCTCGCTCTACGGATTGGTGCTGCGCATCTGATCCTGCGCTTCTTGGTCGCCACATCTTTTTTCAGTTTACGGAGCTTTTCGGACCACCATGGCATCCTCAGATCTTCCTTTGGCTTCTTTTTGGGGATAGTCTCATCACATGTGGTTTTGATTAAAGTTACTATTTTATTTGTTGCTGATTCTAGTTCCTCTATTGTATTAATATTGCGTATCTCTGTTTTTGTAATTTGATTGTCTGAATTTGAGGTTGTTAATATCTCTCTAAATTTTGCCCAGTCAGCTTTTTTAGTATTATATACTCTAGTAGTTCTATTAACCCTCATACCTTTAGATTTATGCAGTCGGATATTAAACAGGATGCCATT
>CATKVZ010000005.1:0-38644 GCA_949820665.1 Scrobipalpa costella | reverse complement strand
GCCGTTTCAAGTACTAATACTTACTTTGGTATTTTTCTCGTTCGCATTCGTGTTAACATAAACCTATTCGTGAAAAATGGCAGACACAGCTGTTGCTAACGACTCACCCGCACCGGCGACCCCAGCAAAGAAGCCCAAAGCTTCCGCCGCCGCCGCGAAGAAGCCGAAGGCGAAGCCCAACCACCCGAAGACATCCGAGATGGTTAACGCCGCTATCAAGGAGCTGAAGGAACGCAGCGGATCGAGCCTGCGCGCTATCAAGAAATACATCGCCGCCCAGTACAAGGTCGACGCCGAGAAGCTGGCGCCGTTCATCAGAAAATACCTGAAGAGCGCCGTCGAATCCGGCCAGCTGATCCAGACCAAGGGCAAGGGAGCGAGCGGCTCTTTCAAGCTCGAGTCCAAGTCCAGCGGTGCCAAGTCGAAGGCCTCCTCCAGTGACGCCAAGGCTAAGGCCGCCGCTAAGCCGAAACCTAAGAAGGCCGCCGCGTCCGGTGCCGCCGCCAAGGCAAAGAAGGCTGCCGCTAGCTCGCCGGCAAAATCCAAAGCGGCCGCCGCCGCCAAGAAGAAGCCCGCCGCAGCTAAGAAAGCCGCGCCCGCCAAGAAGGCCGCACCCGCCAAGAAAGCCGCTGCGCCGAAAGCCAAGAAAACCGCCAAGCCGCCTACCAAGAAGCCCAAGGCGCCCAAACCGAAGAAGGCCGCGACCGCAGCGAAGAAGCCCGCCGCCAAGAAGGCGGCAGCCAAAAAGTAAGCTCTTCGTCGCCGACAGTGACACCACTTGTTCGCTCCGCCCGCGCTCGCCGCGCGCGCCAGCCAGCCAGCAGCCGCAAGCCTCGCCGGCATCGCCATCGCCAGCGCCAGCGCGCGCGCGCTTGTTGCGTGCGGTGCGGTGCGTGTTCGCACCACCACGACAAAAAAGCCCTTTTCAGGGCTAACAAATTATTCACGATTCATATTATGAAAAACTAAAGTTTCTCTAGATTACATAAACGTCTAACTACAAAACACGTACCTACTGCTATTATATACGACGGACGACACAATCAGTCAACACATCAAATTTATAATTCAACAAACACACATCTCAAATCGTCGTAGGTATATACAAACTACTCAACGCGACAAAATTATAAATTCACACTGAAAAATAAACAAACAAACAAATAACTAACAGATCGAACATTACGACGACGCCCGACTGCCCCTATAAAATAAAAATTACAAATTTTAATTTCGAACAGAACATGTACTGACTAGTTGGAAATGATAGAACGGTGCGAGTGTCGTTCGTCCCTTTCTTACGCTCGATATCACGCTCGCTTATACAGCTTAGCGTCCGAGGGTATATATAATAGTTAGTCTGGTTGTGAAAAAAAATATATTGAACTCTCTTCGCTCGCTAGTCGCGTGCGTTGTTTTCTCTCGTTGTGCAAAAACAAATCTTAATTCAACATGTCTGGCCGTGGCAAGGGTGGTAAAGTTAAGGGAAAGCCAAAGTCCCGTTCAAACCGTGCCGGACTTCAGTTCCCCGTCGGTCGTATTCACCGTCTGCTCCGCAAGGGTAACTACGCCGAGCGTGTCGGTGCCGGTGCTCCCGTGTACCTCGCCGCCGTCATGGAGTACCTGGCCGCTGAAGTTCTCGAGTTGGCCGGTAACGCCGCCCGTGACAACAAGAAGACCAGAATCATCCCCAGACATCTGCAATTGGCCATCAGGAACGACGAGGAGTTGAACAAACTGCTCTCCGGTGTGACCATCGCCCAGGGTGGTGTGCTGCCTAACATCCAGGCTGTGCTCCTGCCCAAGAAGACCGAGAAGAAGGCATAAGGTGGTTGTTATTACTTATCTCTTGCCCTTCTCGTATGTATGTGCGTTTTATAACGTACACACACACAAATAAACGGCCCTTTTCAGGGCCACAATATGATTCTGTGTAAACTTACTAAAGTGTATGTGAGTTTCAGTTGGTTGCTTCACGTTGTTTGTTGACATAATATAATACGACAAATTTAATGTAGTAATAAAGTTGTAGGTACATGTCACAATTACCTGCCGCAATTAAAAGTTTTACGTTATATTAAAGTACATGTTATATTAAATTAATCGTTATTGTTGTAGACAATATCGAGAGAAATATTTTAGCACAGAGGGGAAGGAAGGAAAGACGCGGGGTGCGGGAAGGGAGAACGATTAGACCCGTGGCTCCGCCCCATCGACGCGTAAAACGCTAGTCTGCGATTGGTGAATACAGTGGCGCTCGACATTACGACCGCGCACTGAGAACATTCAAAAGTATATATCTATCGGATTTTTAATATTTTTAAACCACATTTCGTTTCGACTTGCTCGTAATCGTTGTGAAAATGCCGCCCAAAACCAGTGGAAAAGCCGCCAAGAAATCTGGCAAAGCCCAGAAGAACATCTCCAAATCTGACAAGAAAAAGAAGAAGCACAAGAGGAAGGAATCCTACGCCATCTACATCTACAAGGTGCTGAAACAAGTCCACCCCGACACCGGTATCTCCAGTAAGGCGATGTCCATCATGAACTCGTTCGTGAACGACATCTTCGAGCGTATCGCCGCCGAAGCTTCCCGTCTGGCGCACTACAACAAGCGTTCGACCATTACATCCAGGGAGGTCCAGACCTCGGTGAGGCTCCTTCTCCCCGGTGAGCTCGCCAAGCACGCCGTGTCTGAAGGCACCAAGGCTGTCACCAAATACACCAGCTCCAAGTAAGCAAGCGCTGCTGTGTGTGTTTGTCATCCACAAAAACGGCCCTTTTCAGGGCCACAAAATGCTATTCTATACATATTTAATAAAAGTTTCATGCGATTACTTAAACGTATACAATAATACATAACATACCTACCTACCTTACTTACTTACTTACTATATTTATGAAGCGATCGTGAAATACGACATAAGAGCCCAGGCTTGTAAAACGCGCCTCTGATACGTGCGCGGTAAGAGAAGCGTCACCGGCCTACTTTGCCTCCATTAAGCATCTTGCTATAGTAGTTGCTGGTATTTAAGTCTTTATTAGTCCGTATTTGGCATATTGTTCTGTGAGAGAATTACGGTTCCCAATCTTGGTTTGATGTTATAAAATATAATATTTTCAAAAATACATACATACCTACCTTGATGATTTGATACAAAAAAAAAAAAAAAATTAAAGTTTTCCTTTTTCATTTGTTTTAGTAATATATAAATCCACCAGGTAGCGCTTGGTAGCGTCGGGCGCGGGCCCCCCTCCCCCCCGCTTCACTTCCTCTTCGCCCCGCGAATTGGTCTGAATGTTATATATAGACGCCATCTTGTAAACTTTAAAGCTCATATTTGTGTTGACCGTCGTCGCTGTCGCGTCTCCGTTCGTTTGTTCGTATTTTCTTTCGTTCGCGTATCTTTAATAAGATGGCCCGTACTAAGCAGACCGCTCGTAAATCCACCGGTGGTAAGGCGCCGCGTAAACAGCTCGCCACCAAGGCAGCCCGTAAGAGTGCACCAGCCACCGGCGGTGTGAAGAAACCTCACCGTTACCGTCCCGGTACCGTCGCTCTCCGTGAGATCCGTCGTTACCAGAAGAGTACCGAGCTTCTGATCCGCAAGCTGCCTTTCCAGCGTCTCGTCCGTGAGATCGCCCAGGACTTCAAGACCGACCTGCGTTTCCAGTCGTCCGCCGTGATGGCTCTCCAGGAGGCCAGCGAGGCTTACCTCGTCGGTCTGTTCGAAGACACCAACCTGTGCGCGATCCACGCCAAGCGTGTCACCATCATGCCCAAGGACATCCAGCTCGCTCGTCGTATTCGCGGTGAACGTGCTTAAGCGTGTACGGCTAAAGCTATAGCTTGCGTTGGGACGGCCGCGCGTTTTTTTTTTATCTTTAAAAAGCGCCTCGAGCCGTTCGCGCTCGCATCAAAACGGCCCTTTTCAGGGCCACAAATTGTTCACAAATATGTTTTTAATAAAGAGTTTCATTAGATTTCATAAACGTCTCATAGCATGCATACATACACAAACACACACACACACACACACACACACACACACATTGCAAATTGAAAATAATAGTTATAACTTACCTAAACTTTTACGTCTGCTCCACTTTGCCCGGCCCGGTGCTGCGGCGGTGTGCCGTCTCCCGCTCGCTGACGGTGAAACCGACGCTGACGTAGAATCGCTTTCACGACTCGCATGCCTGAAATTGTTGTATAAAAAATTGTGTTTAGTACCATACGTAATTGATTAAGGATTATAATATTTACCTAAATGCATACATGAAAATGTAACGAATCCAAATCGGTACTATGACGAGAGAGGGGTAAGGGGAGGGGGGGGGGGGGGGAGCCCAACTAGCGTCCATCTTGCCCCGCACCACACCTCCTTCGACCCCGCGAACACGTCATTTATGTATAAATATAGGCCAAAACACCGCGGCGGTTTATCAGTCGTGCTTCGTTCGCGGTACGTGCGACACCGTTTGATAATTTTTAACGTAACTCATTTTACTTGTGAAAAATGACCGGTCGTGGTAAGGGAGGTAAAGGTTTGGGAAAGGGAGGAGCCAAGCGTCACAGGAAAGTACTCCGTGATAACATCCAGGGTATCACCAAGCCCGCCATCCGTCGTCTCGCTCGCAGAGGTGGTGTCAAGCGTATCTCCGGTCTGATCTACGAGGAGACCCGTGGTGTTCTGAAGGTGTTCCTAGAGAACGTGATCCGTGACGCTGTCACATACACCGAGCACGCCAAGAGGAAGACCGTCACCGCCATGGACGTCGTCTACGCTCTGAAACGCCAGGGCCGCACCCTCTACGGTTTCGGTGGTTAAATATCTACTGCCGCTACGTGCGTGTTTTGTGTCGTCTTCTTACTATCTAAGTTTGACTGAGCAAACACGCCGTGGGTTTTACAAAACGGCCCTTTTCAGGGCCACAAACGATTCAATTAATGCAAGCTATAAGTTTCATAAGATATCCGACGTCTTGTCTTGTCTGTATTATTTAGGTATAAAAATAAAGTAAGTTCGGTTTTCCATCATAACAGTAATTTCAGAAAAATTGAAATTTCGCTTACCCGCCCGAACGGTTTCTCTGCCCTTACATACATAACATAATACTTGCTAGTCGCACAAATTTCGCTAGCCCAGAGCGATAATGTCACACGATTAACTATGCCAAAATAGTACATGTAAATCCACTATTTAGTTAGCATATTAATCAGCTAACCTTATTTAGTACATAAATATTACTTTCATACCAACAACCGTAGTAGGGAAATATTAAGGTAGCGAGCGAGCGAGCGAGTAGGTATGTACCTACAGACAGGCCTGTTCGAGTTCTCAGTTCTTCATCATATAAACTAAATAATATGATATATATCAAACAAATTGGCATTAGTTATGTACATTACTTGCCTAAATACAAAATATTTAAAGTTTTATAAATTTTAATAAAATACGCGCGTTCTGAGAGTGTCCGCCCGCAGCCGAACGAACGAACGTACGTAAGTGAGTAATCTCGCGAACGCCCTGTCCAGCATACCTACTGTTTGAACGAATTGTACAAATTGGATTTGATATCGTTTACAGATATTTGATCTGCATAATATATTTTATGTTAAAAAACCTATATACGATTAATAATGTTTAACAAAGCAGTACGATACGAGCCAGTGTACGGTAACAGTTAGCTCTGCGTGTTTTACGACCGTCAACTTTGAGATCGCCGAACTGCATCAAAATACATTAGATACATATATAATTTTTGCCTGTAACATGTACATAAACAGTGCTCTTATTTTATTTCGGTTTAGGTGTTGTAAGTATCGATTTTATAGAGAAAAATAACTTTTGAAGTTGACACTACGTACGCGGAGAGCATTGTCTTGATTATAAACATCGCTTACAGTCTTTCGTTAAGGTTTATGGCTAAAATTGTATCTAACATGTGTAGATGAACTCAAAAATGAACGTGTGGAAGAAATATTTTGTCAGTATCTCAAGTATGTAATGTACAATATTATTTTTTTAAGATGCATGCTAGTGAAAAGTTCGAAGTGTTGATACGAGAAATCGTCTCGCGACACCGCGGTTCTCCTTACAGTCATGCTCGATAACTGGGGTTAGTGGCGCCACCAATGGCCGTTTCAAGTACTAATACTTACTTTGGTATTTTTCTCGTTCGCATTCGTGTTAACATAAACCTATTCGTGAAAAATGGCAGACACAGCTGTTGCTAACGACTCACCCGCACCGGCGACCCCAGCAAAGAAGCCCAAAGCTTCCGCCGCCGCCGCGAAGAAGCCGAAGGCGAAGCCCAACCACCCGAAGACATCCGAGATGGTTAACGCCGCTATCAAGGAGCTGAAGGAACGCAGCGGATCGAGCCTGCGCGCTATCAAGAAATACATCGCCGCCCAGTACAAGGTCGACGCCGAGAAGCTGGCGCCGTTCATCAGAAAATACCTGAAGAGCGCCGTCGAATCCGGCCAGCTGATCCAGACCAAGGGCAAGGGAGCGAGCGGCTCTTTCAAGCTCGAGTCCAAGTCCAGCGGTGCCAAGTCGAAGGCCTCCTCCAGTGACGCCAAGGCTAAGGCCGCCGCTAAGCCGAAACCTAAGAAGGCCGCCGCGTCCGGTGCCGCCGCCAAGGCAAAGAAGGCTGCCGCTAGCTCGCCGGCAAAATCCAAAGCGGCCGCCGCCGCCAAGAAGAAGCCCGCCGCAGCTAAGAAAGCCGCGCCCGCCAAGAAGGCCGCACCCGCCAAGAAAGCCGCTGCGCCGAAAGCCAAGAAAACCGCCAAGCCGCCTACCAAGAAGCCCAAGGCGCCCAAACCGAAGAAGGCCGCGACCGCAGCGAAGAAGCCCGCCGCCAAGAAGGCGGCAGCCAAAAAGTAAGCTCTTCGTCGCCGACAGTGACACCACTTGTTCGCTCCGCCCGCGCTCGCCGCGCGCGCCAGCCAGCCAGCAGCCGCAAGCCTCGCCGGCATCGCCATCGCCAGCGCCAGCGCGCGCGCGCTTGTTGCGTGCGGTGCGGTGCGTGTTCGCACCACCACGACAAAAAAGCCCTTTTCAGGGCTAACAAATTATTCACGATTCATATTATGAAAAACTAAAGTTTCTCTAGATTACATAAACGTCTAACTACAAAACACGTACCTACTGCTATTATATACGACGGACGACACAATCAGTCAACACATCAAATTTATAATTCAACAAACACACATCTCAAATCGTCGTAGGTATATACAAACTACTCAACGCGACAAAATTATAAATTCACACTGAAAAATAAACAAACAAACAAATAACTAACAGATCGAACATTACGACGACGCCCGACTGCCCCTATAAAATAAAAATTACAAATTTTAATTTCGAACAGAACATGTACTGACTAGTTGGAAATGATAGAACGGTGCGAGTGTCGTTCGTCCCTTTCTTACGCTCGATATCACGCTCGCTTATACAGCTTAGCGTCCGAGGGTATATATAATAGTTAGTCTGGTTGTGAAAAAAAATATATTGAACTCTCTTCGCTCGCTAGTCGCGTGCGTTGTTTTCTCTCGTTGTGCAAAAACAAATCTTAATTCAACATGTCTGGCCGTGGCAAGGGTGGTAAAGTTAAGGGAAAGCCAAAGTCCCGTTCAAACCGTGCCGGACTTCAGTTCCCCGTCGGTCGTATTCACCGTCTGCTCCGCAAGGGTAACTACGCCGAGCGTGTCGGTGCCGGTGCTCCCGTGTACCTCGCCGCCGTCATGGAGTACCTGGCCGCTGAAGTTCTCGAGTTGGCCGGTAACGCCGCCCGTGACAACAAGAAGACCAGAATCATCCCCAGACATCTGCAATTGGCCATCAGGAACGACGAGGAGTTGAACAAACTGCTCTCCGGTGTGACCATCGCCCAGGGTGGTGTGCTGCCTAACATCCAGGCTGTGCTCCTGCCCAAGAAGACCGAGAAGAAGGCATAAGGTGGTTGTTATTACTTATCTCTTGCCCTTCTCGTATGTATGTGCGTTTTATAACGTACACACACACAAATAAACGGCCCTTTTCAGGGCCACAATATGATTCTGTGTAAACTTACTAAAGTGTATGTGAGTTTCAGTTGGTTGCTTCACGTTGTTTGTTGACATAATATAATACGACAAATTTAATGTAGTAATAAAGTTGTAGGTACATGTCACAATTACCTGCCGCAATTAAAAGTTTTACGTTATATTAAAGTACATGTTATATTAAATTAATCGTTATTGTTGTAGACAATATCGAGAGAAATATTTTAGCACAGAGGGGAAGGAAGGAAAGACGCGGGGTGCGGGAAGGGAGAACGATTAGACCCGTGGCTCCGCCCCATCGACGCGTAAAACGCTAGTCTGCGATTGGTGAATACAGTGGCGCTCGACATTACGACCGCGCACTGAGAACATTCAAAAGTATATATCTATCGGATTTTTAATATTTTTAAACCACATTTCGTTTCGACTTGCTCGTAATCGTTGTGAAAATGCCGCCCAAAACCAGTGGAAAAGCCGCCAAGAAATCTGGCAAAGCCCAGAAGAACATCTCCAAATCTGACAAGAAAAAGAAGAAGCACAAGAGGAAGGAATCCTACGCCATCTACATCTACAAGGTGCTGAAACAAGTCCACCCCGACACCGGTATCTCCAGTAAGGCGATGTCCATCATGAACTCGTTCGTGAACGACATCTTCGAGCGTATCGCCGCCGAAGCTTCCCGTCTGGCGCACTACAACAAGCGTTCGACCATTACATCCAGGGAGGTCCAGACCTCGGTGAGGCTCCTTCTCCCCGGTGAGCTCGCCAAGCACGCCGTGTCTGAAGGCACCAAGGCTGTCACCAAATACACCAGCTCCAAGTAAGCAAGCGCTGCTGTGTGTGTTTGTCATCCACAAAAACGGCCCTTTTCAGGGCCACAAAATGCTATTCTATACATATTTAATAAAAGTTTCATGCGATTACTTAAACGTATACAATAATACATAACATACCTACCTACCTTACTTACTTACTTACTATATTTATGAAGCGATCGTGAAATACGACATAAGAGCCCAGGCTTGTAAAACGCGCCTCTGATACGTGCGCGGTAAGAGAAGCGTCACCGGCCTACTTTGCCTCCATTAAGCATCTTGCTATAGTAGTTGCTGGTATTTAAGTCTTTATTAGTCCGTATTTGGCATATTGTTCTGTGAGAGAATTACGGTTCCCAATCTTGGTTTGATGTTATAAAATATAATATTTTCAAAAATACATACATACCTACCTTGATGATTTGATACAAAAAAAAAAAAAAAATTAAAGTTTTCCTTTTTCATTTGTTTTAGTAATATATAAATCCACCAGGTAGCGCTTGGTAGCGTCGGGCGCGGGCCCCCCTCCCCCCCGCTTCACTTCCTCTTCGCCCCGCGAATTGGTCTGAATGTTATATATAGACGCCATCTTGTAAACTTTAAAGCTCATATTTGTGTTGACCGTCGTCGCTGTCGCGTCTCCGTTCGTTTGTTCGTATTTTCTTTCGTTCGCGTATCTTTAATAAGATGGCCCGTACTAAGCAGACCGCTCGTAAATCCACCGGTGGTAAGGCGCCGCGTAAACAGCTCGCCACCAAGGCAGCCCGTAAGAGTGCACCAGCCACCGGCGGTGTGAAGAAACCTCACCGTTACCGTCCCGGTACCGTCGCTCTCCGTGAGATCCGTCGTTACCAGAAGAGTACCGAGCTTCTGATCCGCAAGCTGCCTTTCCAGCGTCTCGTCCGTGAGATCGCCCAGGACTTCAAGACCGACCTGCGTTTCCAGTCGTCCGCCGTGATGGCTCTCCAGGAGGCCAGCGAGGCTTACCTCGTCGGTCTGTTCGAAGACACCAACCTGTGCGCGATCCACGCCAAGCGTGTCACCATCATGCCCAAGGACATCCAGCTCGCTCGTCGTATTCGCGGTGAACGTGCTTAAGCGTGTACGGCTAAAGCTATAGCTTGCGTTGGGACGGCCGCGCGTTTTTTTTTTATCTTTAAAAAGCGCCTCGAGCCGTTCGCGCTCGCATCAAAACGGCCCTTTTCAGGGCCACAAATTGTTCACAAATATGTTTTTAATAAAGAGTTTCATTAGATTTCATAAACGTCTCATAGCATGCATACATACACAAACACACACACACACACACACACACACACACACATTGCAAATTGAAAATAATAGTTATAACTTACCTAAACTTTTACGTCTGCTCCACTTTGCCCGGCCCGGTGCTGCGGCGGTGTGCCGTCTCCCGCTCGCTGACGGTGAAACCGACGCTGACGTAGAATCGCTTTCACGACTCGCATGCCTGAAATTGTTGTATAAAAAATTGTGTTTAGTACCATACGTAATTGATTAAGGATTATAATATTTACCTAAATGCATACATGAAAATGTAACGAATCCAAATCGGTACTATGACGAGAGAGGGGTAAGGGGAGGGGGGGGGGGGGGGAGCCCAACTAGCGTCCATCTTGCCCCGCACCACACCTCCTTCGACCCCGCGAACACGTCATTTATGTATAAATATAGGCCAAAACACCGCGGCGGTTTATCAGTCGTGCTTCGTTCGCGGTACGTGCGACACCGTTTGATAATTTTTAACGTAACTCATTTTACTTGTGAAAAATGACCGGTCGTGGTAAGGGAGGTAAAGGTTTGGGAAAGGGAGGAGCCAAGCGTCACAGGAAAGTACTCCGTGATAACATCCAGGGTATCACCAAGCCCGCCATCCGTCGTCTCGCTCGCAGAGGTGGTGTCAAGCGTATCTCCGGTCTGATCTACGAGGAGACCCGTGGTGTTCTGAAGGTGTTCCTAGAGAACGTGATCCGTGACGCTGTCACATACACCGAGCACGCCAAGAGGAAGACCGTCACCGCCATGGACGTCGTCTACGCTCTGAAACGCCAGGGCCGCACCCTCTACGGTTTCGGTGGTTAAATATCTACTGCCGCTACGTGCGTGTTTTGTGTCGTCTTCTTACTATCTAAGTTTGACTGAGCAAACACGCCGTGGGTTTTACAAAACGGCCCTTTTCAGGGCCACAAACGATTCAATTAATGCAAGCTATAAGTTTCATAAGATATCCGACGTCTTGTCTTGTCTGTATTATTTAGGTATAAAAATAAAGTAAGTTCGGTTTTCCATCATAACAGTAATTTCAGAAAAATTGAAATTTCGCTTACCCGCCCGAACGGTTTCTCTGCCCTTACATACATAACATAATACTTGCTAGTCGCACAAATTTCGCTAGCCCAGAGCGATAATGTCACACGATTAACTATGCCAAAATAGTACATGTAAATCCACTATTTAGTTAGCATATTAATCAGCTAACCTTATTTAGTACATAAATATTACTTTCATACCAACAACCGTAGTAGGGAAATATTAAGGTAGCGAGCGAGCGAGCGAGTAGGTATGTACCTACAGACAGGCCTGTTCGAGTTCTCAGTTCTTCATCATATAAACTAAATAATATGATATATATCAAACAAATTGGCATTAGTTATGTACATTACTTGCCTAAATACAAAATATTTAAAGTTTTATAAATTTTAATAAAATACGCGCGTTCTGAGAGTGTCCGCCCGCAGCCGAACGAACGAACGTACGTAAGTGAGTAATCTCGCGAACGCCCTGTCCAGCATACCTACTGTTTGAACGAATTGTACAAATTGGATTTGATATCGTTTACAGATATTTGATCTGCATAATATATTTTATGTTAAAAAACCTATATACGATTAATAATGTTTAACAAAGCAGTACGATACGAGCCAGTGTACGGTAACAGTTAGCTCTGCGTGTTTTACGACCGTCAACTTTGAGATCGCCGAACTGCATCAAAATACATTAGATACATATATAATTTTTGCCTGTAACATGTACATAAACAGTGCTCTTATTTTATTTCGGTTTAGGTGTTGTAAGTATCGATTTTATAGAGAAAAATAACTTTTGAAGTTGACACTACGTACGCGGAGAGCATTGTCTTGATTATAAACATCGCTTACAGTCTTTCGTTAAGGTTTATGGCTAAAATTGTATCTAACATGTGTAGATGAACTCAAAAATGAACGTGTGGAAGAAATATTTTGTCAGTATCTCAAGTATGTAATGTACAATATTATTTTTTTAAGATGCATGCTAGTGAAAAGTTCGAAGTGTTGATACGAGAAATCGTCTCGCGACACCGCGGTTCTCCTTACAGTCATGCTCGATAACTGGGGTTAGTGGCGCCACCAATGGCCGTTTCAAGTACTAATACTTACTTTGGTATTTTTCTCGTTCGCATTCGTGTTAACATAAACCTATTCGTGAAAAATGGCAGACACAGCTGTTGCTAACGACTCACCCGCACCGGCGACCCCAGCAAAGAAGCCCAAAGCTTCCGCCGCCGCCGCGAAGAAGCCGAAGGCGAAGCCCAACCACCCGAAGACATCCGAGATGGTTAACGCCGCTATCAAGGAGCTGAAGGAACGCAGCGGATCGAGCCTGCGCGCTATCAAGAAATACATCGCCGCCCAGTACAAGGTCGACGCCGAGAAGCTGGCGCCGTTCATCAGAAAATACCTGAAGAGCGCCGTCGAATCCGGCCAGCTGATCCAGACCAAGGGCAAGGGAGCGAGCGGCTCTTTCAAGCTCGAGTCCAAGTCCAGCGGTGCCAAGTCGAAGGCCTCCTCCAGTGACGCCAAGGCTAAGGCCGCCGCTAAGCCGAAACCTAAGAAGGCCGCCGCGTCCGGTGCCGCCGCCAAGGCAAAGAAGGCTGCCGCTAGCTCGCCGGCAAAATCCAAAGCGGCCGCCGCCGCCAAGAAGAAGCCCGCCGCAGCTAAGAAAGCCGCGCCCGCCAAGAAGGCCGCACCCGCCAAGAAAGCCGCTGCGCCGAAAGCCAAGAAAACCGCCAAGCCGCCTACCAAGAAGCCCAAGGCGCCCAAACCGAAGAAGGCCGCGACCGCAGCGAAGAAGCCCGCCGCCAAGAAGGCGGCAGCCAAAAAGTAAGCTCTTCGTCGCCGACAGTGACACCACTTGTTCGCTCCGCCCGCGCTCGCCGCGCGCGCCAGCCAGCCAGCAGCCGCAAGCCTCGCCGGCATCGCCATCGCCAGCGCCAGCGCGCGCGCGCTTGTTGCGTGCGGTGCGGTGCGTGTTCGCACCACCACGACAAAAAAGCCCTTTTCAGGGCTAACAAATTATTCACGATTCATATTATGAAAAACTAAAGTTTCTCTAGATTACATAAACGTCTAACTACAAAACACGTACCTACTGCTATTATATACGACGGACGACACAATCAGTCAACACATCAAATTTATAATTCAACAAACACACATCTCAAATCGTCGTAGGTATATACAAACTACTCAACGCGACAAAATTATAAATTCACACTGAAAAATAAACAAACAAACAAATAACTAACAGATCGAACATTACGACGACGCCCGACTGCCCCTATAAAATAAAAATTACAAATTTTAATTTCGAACAGAACATGTACTGACTAGTTGGAAATGATAGAACGGTGCGAGTGTCGTTCGTCCCTTTCTTACGCTCGATATCACGCTCGCTTATACAGCTTAGCGTCCGAGGGTATATATAATAGTTAGTCTGGTTGTGAAAAAAATTCATTTATATCAAACAAATTGGCATTAGTTATGTACATTACTTGCCTAAATACAAAATATTTAAAGTTTTATAAATTTTAATAAAATACGCGCGTTCTGAGAGTGTCCGCCCGCAGCCGAACGAACGAACGTACGTAAGTGAGTAATCTCGCGAACGCCCTGTCCAGCATACCTACTGTTTGAACGAATTGTACAAATTGGATTTGATATCGTTTACAGATATTTGATCTGCATAATATATTTTATGTTAAAAAACCTATATACGATTAATAATGTTTAACAAAGCAGTACGATACGAGCCAGTGTACGGTAACAGTTAGCTCTGCGTGTTTTACGACCGTCAACTTTGAGATCGCCGAACTGCATCAAAATACATTAGATACATATATAATTTTTGCCTGTAACATGTACATAAACAGTGCTCTTATTTTATTTCGGTTTAGGTGTTGTAAGTATCGATTTTATAGAGAAAAATAACTTTTGAAGTTGACACTACGTACGCGGAGAGCATTGTCTTGATTATAAACATCGCTTACAGTCTTTCGTTAAGGTTTATGGCTAAAATTGTATCTAACATGTGTAGATGAACTCAAAAATGAACGTGTGGAAGAAATATTTTGTCAGTATCTCAAGTATGTAATGTACAATATTATTTTTTTAAGATGCATGCTAGTGAAAAGTTCGAAGTGTTGATACGAGAAATCGTCTCGCGACACCGCGGTTCTCCTTACAGTCATGCTCGATAACTGGGGTTAGTGGCGCCACCAATGGCCGTTTCAAGTACTAATACTTACTTTGGTATTTTTCTCGTTCGCATTCGTGTTAACATAAACCTATTCGTGAAAAATGGCAGACACAGCTGTTGCTAACGACTCACCCGCACCGGCGACCCCAGCAAAGAAGCCCAAAGCTTCCGCCGCCGCCGCGAAGAAGCCGAAGGCGAAGCCCAACCACCCGAAGACATCCGAGATGGTTAACGCCGCTATCAAGGAGCTGAAGGAACGCAGCGGATCGAGCCTGCGCGCTATCAAGAAATACATCGCCGCCCAGTACAAGGTCGACGCCGAGAAGCTGGCGCCGTTCATCAGAAAATACCTGAAGAGCGCCGTCGAATCCGGCCAGCTGATCCAGACCAAGGGCAAGGGAGCGAGCGGCTCTTTCAAGCTCGAGTCCAAGTCCAGCGGTGCCAAGTCGAAGGCCTCCTCCAGTGACGCCAAGGCTAAGGCCGCCGCTAAGCCGAAACCTAAGAAGGCCGCCGCGTCCGGTGCCGCCGCCAAGGCAAAGAAGGCTGCCGCTAGCTCGCCGGCAAAATCCAAAGCGGCCGCCGCCGCCAAGAAGAAGCCCGCCGCAGCTAAGAAAGCCGCGCCCGCCAAGAAGGCCGCACCCGCCAAGAAAGCCGCTGCGCCGAAAGCCAAGAAAACCGCCAAGCCGCCTACCAAGAAGCCCAAGGCGCCCAAACCGAAGAAGGCCGCGACCGCAGCGAAGAAGCCCGCCGCCAAGAAGGCGGCAGCCAAAAAGTAAGCTCTTCGTCGCCGACAGTGACACCACTTGTTCGCTCCGCCCGCGCTCGCCGCGCGCGCCAGCCAGCCAGCAGCCGCAAGCCTCGCCGGCATCGCCATCGCCAGCGCCAGCGCGCGCGCGCTTGTTGCGTGCGGTGCGGTGCGTGTTCGCACCACCACGACAAAAAAGCCCTTTTCAGGGCTAACAAATTATTCACGATTCATATTATGAAAAACTAAAGTTTCTCTAGATTACATAAACGTCTAACTACAAAACACGTACCTACTGCTATTATATACGACGGACGACACAATCAGTCAACACATCAAATTTATAATTCAACAAACACACATCTCAAATCGTCGTAGGTATATACAAACTACTCAACGCGACAAAATTATAAATTCACACTGAAAAATAAACAAACAAACAAATAACTAACAGATCGAACATTACGACGACGCCCGACTGCCCCTATAAAATAAAAATTACAAATTTTAATTTCGAACAGAACATGTACTGACTAGTTGGAAATGATAGAACGGTGCGAGTGTCGTTCGTCCCTTTCTTACGCTCGATATCACGCTCGCTTATACAGCTTAGCGTCCGAGGGTATATATAATAGTTAGTCTGGTTGTGAAAAAAAATATATTGAACTCTCTTCGCTCGCTAGTCGCGTGCGTTGTTTTCTCTCGTTGTGCAAAAACAAATCTTAATTCAACATGTCTGGCCGTGGCAAGGGTGGTAAAGTTAAGGGAAAGCCAAAGTCCCGTTCAAACCGTGCCGGACTTCAGTTCCCCGTCGGTCGTATTCACCGTCTGCTCCGCAAGGGTAACTACGCCGAGCGTGTCGGTGCCGGTGCTCCCGTGTACCTCGCCGCCGTCATGGAGTACCTGGCCGCTGAAGTTCTCGAGTTGGCCGGTAACGCCGCCCGTGACAACAAGAAGACCAGAATCATCCCCAGACATCTGCAATTGGCCATCAGGAACGACGAGGAGTTGAACAAACTGCTCTCCGGTGTGACCATCGCCCAGGGTGGTGTGCTGCCTAACATCCAGGCTGTGCTCCTGCCCAAGAAGACCGAGAAGAAGGCATAAGGTGGTTGTTATTACTTATCTCTTGCCCTTCTCGTATGTATGTGCGTTTTATAACGTACACACACACAAATAAACGGCCCTTTTCAGGGCCACAATATGATTCTGTGTAAACTTACTAAAGTGTATGTGAGTTTCAGTTGGTTGCTTCACGTTGTTTGTTGACATAATATAATACGACAAATTTAATGTAGTAATAAAGTTGTAGGTACATGTCACAATTACCTGCCGCAATTAAAAGTTTTACGTTATATTAAAGTACATGTTATATTAAATTAATCGTTATTGTTGTAGACAATATCGAGAGAAATATTTTAGCACAGAGGGGAAGGAAGGAAAGACGCGGGGTGCGGGAAGGGAGAACGATTAGACCCGTGGCTCCGCCCCATCGACGCGTAAAACGCTAGTCTGCGATTGGTGAATACAGTGGCGCTCGACATTACGACCGCGCACTGAGAACATTCAAAAGTATATATCTATCGGATTTTTAATATTTTTAAACCACATTTCGTTTCGACTTGCTCGTAATCGTTGTGAAAATGCCGCCCAAAACCAGTGGAAAAGCCGCCAAGAAATCTGGCAAAGCCCAGAAGAACATCTCCAAATCTGACAAGAAAAAGAAGAAGCACAAGAGGAAGGAATCCTACGCCATCTACATCTACAAGGTGCTGAAACAAGTCCACCCCGACACCGGTATCTCCAGTAAGGCGATGTCCATCATGAACTCGTTCGTGAACGACATCTTCGAGCGTATCGCCGCCGAAGCTTCCCGTCTGGCGCACTACAACAAGCGTTCGACCATTACATCCAGGGAGGTCCAGACCTCGGTGAGGCTCCTTCTCCCCGGTGAGCTCGCCAAGCACGCCGTGTCTGAAGGCACCAAGGCTGTCACCAAATACACCAGCTCCAAGTAAGCAAGCGCTGCTGTGTGTGTTTGTCATCCACAAAAACGGCCCTTTTCAGGGCCACAAAATGCTATTCTATACATATTTAATAAAAGTTTCATGCGATTACTTAAACGTATACAATAATACATAACATACCTACCTACCTTACTTACTTACTTACTATATTTATGAAGCGATCGTGAAATACGACATAAGAGCCCAGGCTTGTAAAACGCGCCTCTGATACGTGCGCGGTAAGAGAAGCGTCACCGGCCTACTTTGCCTCCATTAAGCATCTTGCTATAGTAGTTGCTGGTATTTAAGTCTTTATTAGTCCGTATTTGGCATATTGTTCTGTGAGAGAATTACGGTTCCCAATCTTGGTTTGATGTTATAAAATATAATATTTTCAAAAATACATACATACCTACCTTGATGATTTGATACAAAAAAAAAAAAAAAATTAAAGTTTTCCTTTTTCATTTGTTTTAGTAATATATAAATCCACCAGGTAGCGCTTGGTAGCGTCGGGCGCGGGCCCCCCTCCCCCCCGCTTCACTTCCTCTTCGCCCCGCGAATTGGTCTGAATGTTATATATAGACGCCATCTTGTAAACTTTAAAGCTCATATTTGTGTTGACCGTCGTCGCTGTCGCGTCTCCGTTCGTTTGTTCGTATTTTCTTTCGTTCGCGTATCTTTAATAAGATGGCCCGTACTAAGCAGACCGCTCGTAAATCCACCGGTGGTAAGGCGCCGCGTAAACAGCTCGCCACCAAGGCAGCCCGTAAGAGTGCACCAGCCACCGGCGGTGTGAAGAAACCTCACCGTTACCGTCCCGGTACCGTCGCTCTCCGTGAGATCCGTCGTTACCAGAAGAGTACCGAGCTTCTGATCCGCAAGCTGCCTTTCCAGCGTCTCGTCCGTGAGATCGCCCAGGACTTCAAGACCGACCTGCGTTTCCAGTCGTCCGCCGTGATGGCTCTCCAGGAGGCCAGCGAGGCTTACCTCGTCGGTCTGTTCGAAGACACCAACCTGTGCGCGATCCACGCCAAGCGTGTCACCATCATGCCCAAGGACATCCAGCTCGCTCGTCGTATTCGCGGTGAACGTGCTTAAGCGTGTACGGCTAAAGCTATAGCTTGCGTTGGGACGGCCGCGCGTTTTTTTTTTATCTTTAAAAAGCGCCTCGAGCCGTTCGCGCTCGCATCAAAACGGCCCTTTTCAGGGCCACAAATTGTTCACAAATATGTTTTTAATAAAGAGTTTCATTAGATTTCATAAACGTCTCATAGCATGCATACATACACAAACACACACACACACACACACACACACACACACATTGCAAATTGAAAATAATAGTTATAACTTACCTAAACTTTTACGTCTGCTCCACTTTGCCCGGCCCGGTGCTGCGGCGGTGTGCCGTCTCCCGCTCGCTGACGGTGAAACCGACGCTGACGTAGAATCGCTTTCACGACTCGCATGCCTGAAATTGTTGTATAAAAAATTGTGTTTAGTACCATACGTAATTGATTAAGGATTATAATATTTACCTAAATGCATACATGAAAATGTAACGAATCCAAATCGGTACTATGACGAGAGAGGGGTAAGGGGAGGGGGGGGGGGGGGGAGCCCAACTAGCGTCCATCTTGCCCCGCACCACACCTCCTTCGACCCCGCGAACACGTCATTTATGTATAAATATAGGCCAAAACACCGCGGCGGTTTATCAGTCGTGCTTCGTTCGCGGTACGTGCGACACCGTTTGATAATTTTTAACGTAACTCATTTTACTTGTGAAAAATGACCGGTCGTGGTAAGGGAGGTAAAGGTTTGGGAAAGGGAGGAGCCAAGCGTCACAGGAAAGTACTCCGTGATAACATCCAGGGTATCACCAAGCCCGCCATCCGTCGTCTCGCTCGCAGAGGTGGTGTCAAGCGTATCTCCGGTCTGATCTACGAGGAGACCCGTGGTGTTCTGAAGGTGTTCCTAGAGAACGTGATCCGTGACGCTGTCACATACACCGAGCACGCCAAGAGGAAGACCGTCACCGCCATGGACGTCGTCTACGCTCTGAAACGCCAGGGCCGCACCCTCTACGGTTTCGGTGGTTAAATATCTACTGCCGCTACGTGCGTGTTTTGTGTCGTCTTCTTACTATCTAAGTTTGACTGAGCAAACACGCCGTGGGTTTTACAAAACGGCCCTTTTCAGGGCCACAAACGATTCAATTAATGCAAGCTATAAGTTTCATAAGATATCCGACGTCTTGTCTTGTCTGTATTATTTAGGTATAAAAATAAAGTAAGTTCGGTTTTCCATCATAACAGTAATTTCAGAAAAATTGAAATTTCGCTTACCCGCCCGAACGGTTTCTCTGCCCTTACATACATAACATAATACTTGCTAGTCGCACAAATTTCGCTAGCCCAGAGCGATAATGTCACACGATTAACTATGCCAAAATAGTACATGTAAATCCACTATTTAGTTAGCATATTAATCAGCTAACCTTATTTAGTACATAAATATTACTTTCATACCAACAACCGTAGTAGGGAAATATTAAGGTAGCGAGCGAGCGAGCGAGTAGGTATGTACCTACAGACAGGCCTGTTCGAGTTCTCAGTTCTTCATCATATAAACTAAATAATATGATATATATCAAACAAATTGGCATTAGTTATGTACATTACTTGCCTAAATACAAAATATTTAAAGTTTTATAAATTTTAATAAAATACGCGCGTTCTGAGAGTGTCCGCCCGCAGCCGAACGAACGAACGTACGTAAGTGAGTAATCTCGCGAACGCCCTGTCCAGCATACCTACTGTTTGAACGAATTGTACAAATTGGATTTGATATCGTTTACAGATATTTGATCTGCATAATATATTTTATGTTAAAAAACCTATATACGATTAATAATGTTTAACAAAGCAGTACGATACGAGCCAGTGTACGGTAACAGTTAGCTCTGCGTGTTTTACGACCGTCAACTTTGAGATCGCCGAACTGCATCAAAATACATTAGATACATATATAATTTTTGCCTGTAACATGTACATAAACAGTGCTCTTATTTTATTTCGGTTTAGGTGTTGTAAGTATCGATTTTATAGAGAAAAATAACTTTTGAAGTTGACACTACGTACGCGGAGAGCATTGTCTTGATTATAAACATCGCTTACAGTCTTTCGTTAAGGTTTATGGCTAAAATTGTATCTAACATGTGTAGATGAACTCAAAAATGAACGTGTGGAAGAAATATTTTGTCAGTATCTCAAGTATGTAATGTACAATATTATTTTTTTAAGATGCATGCTAGTGAAAAGTTCGAAGTGTTGATACGAGAAATCGTCTCGCGACACCGCGGTTCTCCTTACAGTCATGCTCGATAACTGGGGTTAGTGGCGCCACCAATGGCCGTTTCAAGTACTAATACTTACTTTGGTATTTTTCTCGTTCGCATTCGTGTTAACATAAACCTATTCGTGAAAAATGGCAGACACAGCTGTTGCTAACGACTCACCCGCACCGGCGACCCCAGCAAAGAAGCCCAAAGCTTCCGCCGCCGCCGCGAAGAAGCCGAAGGCGAAGCCCAACCACCCGAAGACATCCGAGATGGTTAACGCCGCTATCAAGGAGCTGAAGGAACGCAGCGGATCGAGCCTGCGCGCTATCAAGAAATACATCGCCGCCCAGTACAAGGTCGACGCCGAGAAGCTGGCGCCGTTCATCAGAAAATACCTGAAGAGCGCCGTCGAATCCGGCCAGCTGATCCAGACCAAGGGCAAGGGAGCGAGCGGCTCTTTCAAGCTCGAGTCCAAGTCCAGCGGTGCCAAGTCGAAGGCCTCCTCCAGTGACGCCAAGGCTAAGGCCGCCGCTAAGCCGAAACCTAAGAAGGCCGCCGCGTCCGGTGCCGCCGCCAAGGCAAAGAAGGCTGCCGCTAGCTCGCCGGCAAAATCCAAAGCGGCCGCCGCCGCCAAGAAGAAGCCCGCCGCAGCTAAGAAAGCCGCGCCCGCCAAGAAGGCCGCACCCGCCAAGAAAGCCGCTGCGCCGAAAGCCAAGAAAACCGCCAAGCCGCCTACCAAGAAGCCCAAGGCGCCCAAACCGAAGAAGGCCGCGACCGCAGCGAAGAAGCCCGCCGCCAAGAAGGCGGCAGCCAAAAAGTAAGCTCTTCGTCGCCGACAGTGACACCACTTGTTCGCTCCGCCCGCGCTCGCCGCGCGCGCCAGCCAGCCAGCAGCCGCAAGCCTCGCCGGCATCGCCATCGCCAGCGCCAGCGCGCGCGCGCTTGTTGCGTGCGGTGCGGTGCGTGTTCGCACCACCACGACAAAAAAGCCCTTTTCAGGGCTAACAAATTATTCACGATTCATATTATGAAAAACTAAAGTTTCTCTAGATTACATAAACGTCTAACTACAAAACACGTACCTACTGCTATTATATACGACGGACGACACAATCAGTCAACACATCAAATTTATAATTCAACAAACACACATCTCAAATCGTCGTAGGTATATACAAACTACTCAACGC
Source organism: Scrobipalpa costella (assembly GCA_949820665.1). Taxonomy (NCBI): domain Eukaryota; kingdom Metazoa; phylum Arthropoda; class Insecta; order Lepidoptera; family Gelechiidae; genus Scrobipalpa; species Scrobipalpa costella. The sequence continues at coordinate 16,951 of CATKVZ010000005.1, read as the reverse complement.
GACAAAATTATAAATTCACACTGAAAAATAAACAAACAAACAAATAACTAACAGATCGAACATTACGACGACGCCCGACTGCCCCTATAAAATAAAAATTACAAATTTTAATTTCGAACAGAACATGTACTGACTAGTTGGAAATGATAGAACGGTGCGAGTGTCGTTCGTCCCTTTCTTACGCTCGATATCACGCTCGCTTATACAGCTTAGCGTCCGAGGGTATATATAATAGTTAGTCTGGTTGTGAAAAAAATTCATTTATATCAAACAAATTGGCATTAGTTATGTACATTACTTGCCTAAATACAAAATATTTAAAGTTTTATAAATTTTAATAAAATACGCGCGTTCTGAGAGTGTCCGCCCGCAGCCGAACGAACGAACGTACGTAAGTGAGTAATCTCGCGAACGCCCTGTCCAGCATACCTACTGTTTGAACGAATTGTACAAATTGGATTTGATATCGTTTACAGATATTTGATCTGCATAATATATTTTATGTTAAAAAACCTATATACGATTAATAATGTTTAACAAAGCAGTACGATACGAGCCAGTGTACGGTAACAGTTAGCTCTGCGTGTTTTACGACCGTCAACTTTGAGATCGCCGAACTGCATCAAAATACATTAGATACATATATAATTTTTGCCTGTAACATGTACATAAACAGTGCTCTTATTTTATTTCGGTTTAGGTGTTGTAAGTATCGATTTTATAGAGAAAAATAACTTTTGAAGTTGACACTACGTACGCGGAGAGCATTGTCTTGATTATAAACATCGCTTACAGTCTTTCGTTAAGGTTTATGGCTAAAATTGTATCTAACATGTGTAGATGAACTCAAAAATGAACGTGTGGAAGAAATATTTTGTCAGTATCTCAAGTATGTAATGTACAATATTATTTTTTTAAGATGCATGCTAGTGAAAAGTTCGAAGTGTTGATACGAGAAATCGTCTCGCGACACCGCGGTTCTCCTTACAGTCATGCTCGATAACTGGGGTTAGTGGCGCCACCAATGGCCGTTTCAAGTACTAATACTTACTTTGGTATTTTTCTCGTTCGCATTCGTGTTAACATAAACCTATTCGTGAAAAATGGCAGACACAGCTGTTGCTAACGACTCACCCGCACCGGCGACCCCAGCAAAGAAGCCCAAAGCTTCCGCCGCCGCCGCGAAGAAGCCGAAGGCGAAGCCCAACCACCCGAAGACATCCGAGATGGTTAACGCCGCTATCAAGGAGCTGAAGGAACGCAGCGGATCGAGCCTGCGCGCTATCAAGAAATACATCGCCGCCCAGTACAAGGTCGACGCCGAGAAGCTGGCGCCGTTCATCAGAAAATACCTGAAGAGCGCCGTCGAATCCGGCCAGCTGATCCAGACCAAGGGCAAGGGAGCGAGCGGCTCTTTCAAGCTCGAGTCCAAGTCCAGCGGTGCCAAGTCGAAGGCCTCCTCCAGTGACGCCAAGGCTAAGGCCGCCGCTAAGCCGAAACCTAAGAAGGCCGCCGCGTCCGGTGCCGCCGCCAAGGCAAAGAAGGCTGCCGCTAGCTCGCCGGCAAAATCCAAAGCGGCCGCCGCCGCCAAGAAGAAGCCCGCCGCAGCTAAGAAAGCCGCGCCCGCCAAGAAGGCCGCACCCGCCAAGAAAGCCGCTGCGCCGAAAGCCAAGAAAACCGCCAAGCCGCCTACCAAGAAGCCCAAGGCGCCCAAACCGAAGAAGGCCGCGACCGCAGCGAAGAAGCCCGCCGCCAAGAAGGCGGCAGCCAAAAAGTAAGCTCTTCGTCGCCGACAGTGACACCACTTGTTCGCTCCGCCCGCGCTCGCCGCGCGCGCCAGCCAGCCAGCAGCCGCAAGCCTCGCCGGCATCGCCATCGCCAGCGCCAGCGCGCGCGCGCTTGTTGCGTGCGGTGCGGTGCGTGTTCGCACCACCACGACAAAAAAGCCCTTTTCAGGGCTAACAAATTATTCACGATTCATATTATGAAAAACTAAAGTTTCTCTAGATTACATAAACGTCTAACTACAAAACACGTACCTACTGCTATTATATACGACGGACGACACAATCAGTCAACACATCAAATTTATAATTCAACAAACACACATCTCAAATCGTCGTAGGTATATACAAACTACTCAACGCGACAAAATTATAAATTCACACTGAAAAATAAACAAACAAACAAATAACTAACAGATCGAACATTACGACGACGCCCGACTGCCCCTATAAAATAAAAATTACAAATTTTAATTTCGAACAGAACATGTACTGACTAGTTGGAAATGATAGAACGGTGCGAGTGTCGTTCGTCCCTTTCTTACGCTCGATATCACGCTCGCTTATACAGCTTAGCGTCCGAGGGTATATATAATAGTTAGTCTGGTTGTGAAAAAAATTCATTTATATCAAACAAATTGGCATTAGTTATGTACATTACTTGCCTAAATACAAAATATTTAAAGTTTTATAAATTTTAATAAAATACGCGCGTTCTGAGAGTGTCCGCCCGCAGCCGAACGAACGAACGTACGTAAGTGAGTAATCTCGCGAACGCCCTGTCCAGCATACCTACTGTTTGAACGAATTGTACAAATTGGATTTGATATCGTTTACAGATATTTGATCTGCATAATATATTTTATGTTAAAAAACCTATATACGATTAATAATGTTTAACAAAGCAGTACGATACGAGCCAGTGTACGGTAACAGTTAGCTCTGCGTGTTTTACGACCGTCAACTTTGAGATCGCCGAACTGCATCAAAATACATTAGATACATATATAATTTTTGCCTGTAACATGTACATAAACAGTGCTCTTATTTTATTTCGGTTTAGGTGTTGTAAGTATCGATTTTATAGAGAAAAATAACTTTTGAAGTTGACACTACGTACGCGGAGAGCATTGTCTTGATTATAAACATCGCTTACAGTCTTTCGTTAAGGTTTATGGCTAAAATTGTATCTAACATGTGTAGATGAACTCAAAAATGAACGTGTGGAAGAAATATTTTGTCAGTATCTCAAGTATGTAATGTACAATATTATTTTTTTAAGATGCATGCTAGTGAAAAGTTCGAAGTGTTGATACGAGAAATCGTCTCGCGACACCGCGGTTCTCCTTACAGTCATGCTCGATAACTGGGGTTAGTGGCGCCACCAATGGCCGTTTCAAGTACTAATACTTACTTTGGTATTTTTCTCGTTCGCATTCGTGTTAACATAAACCTATTCGTGAAAAATGGCAGACACAGCTGTTGCTAACGACTCACCCGCACCGGCGACCCCAGCAAAGAAGCCCAAAGCTTCCGCCGCCGCCGCGAAGAAGCCGAAGGCGAAGCCCAACCACCCGAAGACATCCGAGATGGTTAACGCCGCTATCAAGGAGCTGAAGGAACGCAGCGGATCGAGCCTGCGCGCTATCAAGAAATACATCGCCGCCCAGTACAAGGTCGACGCCGAGAAGCTGGCGCCGTTCATCAGAAAATACCTGAAGAGCGCCGTCGAATCCGGCCAGCTGATCCAGACCAAGGGCAAGGGAGCGAGCGGCTCTTTCAAGCTCGAGTCCAAGTCCAGCGGTGCCAAGTCGAAGGCCTCCTCCAGTGACGCCAAGGCTAAGGCCGCCGCTAAGCCGAAACCTAAGAAGGCCGCCGCGTCCGGTGCCGCCGCCAAGGCAAAGAAGGCTGCCGCTAGCTCGCCGGCAAAATCCAAAGCGGCCGCCGCCGCCAAGAAGAAGCCCGCCGCAGCTAAGAAAGCCGCGCCCGCCAAGAAGGCCGCACCCGCCAAGAAAGCCGCTGCGCCGAAAGCCAAGAAAACCGCCAAGCCGCCTACCAAGAAGCCCAAGGCGCCCAAACCGAAGAAGGCCGCGACCGCAGCGAAGAAGCCCGCCGCCAAGAAGGCGGCAGCCAAAAAGTAAGCTCTTCGTCGCCGACAGTGACACCACTTGTTCGCTCCGCCCGCGCTCGCCGCGCGCGCCAGCCAGCCAGCAGCCGCAAGCCTCGCCGGCATCGCCATCGCCAGCGCCAGCGCGCGCGCGCTTGTTGCGTGCGGTGCGGTGCGTGTTCGCACCACCACGACAAAAAAGCCCTTTTCAGGGCTAACAAATTATTCACGATTCATATTATGAAAAACTAAAGTTTCTCTAGATTACATAAACGTCTAACTACAAAACACGTACCTACTGCTATTATATACGACGGACGACACAATCAGTCAACACATCAAATTTATAATTCAACAAACACACATCTCAAATCGTCGTAGGTATATACAAACTACTCAACGCGACAAAATTATAAATTCACACTGAAAAATAAACAAACAAACAAATAACTAACAGATCGAACATTACGACGACGCCCGACTGCCCCTATAAAATAAAAATTACAAATTTTAATTTCGAACAGAACATGTACTGACTAGTTGGAAATGATAGAACGGTGCGAGTGTCGTTCGTCCCTTTCTTACGCTCGATATCACGCTCGCTTATACAGCTTAGCGTCCGAGGGTATATATAATAGTTAGTCTGGTTGTGAAAAAAAATATATTGAACTCTCTTCGCTCGCTAGTCGCGTGCGTTGTTTTCTCTCGTTGTGCAAAAACAAATCTTAATTCAACATGTCTGGCCGTGGCAAGGGTGGTAAAGTTAAGGGAAAGCCAAAGTCCCGTTCAAACCGTGCCGGACTTCAGTTCCCCGTCGGTCGTATTCACCGTCTGCTCCGCAAGGGTAACTACGCCGAGCGTGTCGGTGCCGGTGCTCCCGTGTACCTCGCCGCCGTCATGGAGTACCTGGCCGCTGAAGTTCTCGAGTTGGCCGGTAACGCCGCCCGTGACAACAAGAAGACCAGAATCATCCCCAGACATCTGCAATTGGCCATCAGGAACGACGAGGAGTTGAACAAACTGCTCTCCGGTGTGACCATCGCCCAGGGTGGTGTGCTGCCTAACATCCAGGCTGTGCTCCTGCCCAAGAAGACCGAGAAGAAGGCATAAGGTGGTTGTTATTACTTATCTCTTGCCCTTCTCGTATGTATGTGCGTTTTATAACGTACACACACACAAATAAACGGCCCTTTTCAGGGCCACAATATGATTCTGTGTAAACTTACTAAAGTGTATGTGAGTTTCAGTTGGTTGCTTCACGTTGTTTGTTGACATAATATAATACGACAAATTTAATGTAGTAATAAAGTTGTAGGTACATGTCACAATTACCTGCCGCAATTAAAAGTTTTACGTTATATTAAAGTACATGTTATATTAAATTAATCGTTATTGTTGTAGACAATATCGAGAGAAATATTTTAGCACAGAGGGGAAGGAAGGAAAGACGCGGGGTGCGGGAAGGGAGAACGATTAGACCCGTGGCTCCGCCCCATCGACGCGTAAAACGCTAGTCTGCGATTGGTGAATACAGTGGCGCTCGACATTACGACCGCGCACTGAGAACATTCAAAAGTATATATCTATCGGATTTTTAATATTTTTAAACCACATTTCGTTTCGACTTGCTCGTAATCGTTGTGAAAATGCCGCCCAAAACCAGTGGAAAAGCCGCCAAGAAATCTGGCAAAGCCCAGAAGAACATCTCCAAATCTGACAAGAAAAAGAAGAAGCACAAGAGGAAGGAATCCTACGCCATCTACATCTACAAGGTGCTGAAACAAGTCCACCCCGACACCGGTATCTCCAGTAAGGCGATGTCCATCATGAACTCGTTCGTGAACGACATCTTCGAGCGTATCGCCGCCGAAGCTTCCCGTCTGGCGCACTACAACAAGCGTTCGACCATTACATCCAGGGAGGTCCAGACCTCGGTGAGGCTCCTTCTCCCCGGTGAGCTCGCCAAGCACGCCGTGTCTGAAGGCACCAAGGCTGTCACCAAATACACCAGCTCCAAGTAAGCAAGCGCTGCTGTGTGTGTTTGTCATCCACAAAAACGGCCCTTTTCAGGGCCACAAAATGCTATTCTATACATATTTAATAAAAGTTTCATGCGATTACTTAAACGTATACAATAATACATAACATACCTACCTACCTTACTTACTTACTTACTATATTTATGAAGCGATCGTGAAATACGACATAAGAGCCCAGGCTTGTAAAACGCGCCTCTGATACGTGCGCGGTAAGAGAAGCGTCACCGGCCTACTTTGCCTCCATTAAGCATCTTGCTATAGTAGTTGCTGGTATTTAAGTCTTTATTAGTCCGTATTTGGCATATTGTTCTGTGAGAGAATTACGGTTCCCAATCTTGGTTTGATGTTATAAAATATAATATTTTCAAAAATACATACATACCTACCTTGATGATTTGATACAAAAAAAAAAAAAAAATTAAAGTTTTCCTTTTTCATTTGTTTTAGTAATATATAAATCCACCAGGTAGCGCTTGGTAGCGTCGGGCGCGGGCCCCCCTCCCCCCCGCTTCACTTCCTCTTCGCCCCGCGAATTGGTCTGAATGTTATATATAGACGCCATCTTGTAAACTTTAAAGCTCATATTTGTGTTGACCGTCGTCGCTGTCGCGTCTCCGTTCGTTTGTTCGTATTTTCTTTCGTTCGCGTATCTTTAATAAGATGGCCCGTACTAAGCAGACCGCTCGTAAATCCACCGGTGGTAAGGCGCCGCGTAAACAGCTCGCCACCAAGGCAGCCCGTAAGAGTGCACCAGCCACCGGCGGTGTGAAGAAACCTCACCGTTACCGTCCCGGTACCGTCGCTCTCCGTGAGATCCGTCGTTACCAGAAGAGTACCGAGCTTCTGATCCGCAAGCTGCCTTTCCAGCGTCTCGTCCGTGAGATCGCCCAGGACTTCAAGACCGACCTGCGTTTCCAGTCGTCCGCCGTGATGGCTCTCCAGGAGGCCAGCGAGGCTTACCTCGTCGGTCTGTTCGAAGACACCAACCTGTGCGCGATCCACGCCAAGCGTGTCACCATCATGCCCAAGGACATCCAGCTCGCTCGTCGTATTCGCGGTGAACGTGCTTAAGCGTGTACGGCTAAAGCTATAGCTTGCGTTGGGACGGCCGCGCGTTTTTTTTTTATCTTTAAAAAGCGCCTCGAGCCGTTCGCGCTCGCATCAAAACGGCCCTTTTCAGGGCCACAAATTGTTCACAAATATGTTTTTAATAAAGAGTTTCATTAGATTTCATAAACGTCTCATAGCATGCATACATACACAAACACACACACACACACACACACACACACACACATTGCAAATTGAAAATAATAGTTATAACTTACCTAAACTTTTACGTCTGCTCCACTTTGCCCGGCCCGGTGCTGCGGCGGTGTGCCGTCTCCCGCTCGCTGACGGTGAAACCGACGCTGACGTAGAATCGCTTTCACGACTCGCATGCCTGAAATTGTTGTATAAAAAATTGTGTTTAGTACCATACGTAATTGATTAAGGATTATAATATTTACCTAAATGCATACATGAAAATGTAACGAATCCAAATCGGTACTATGACGAGAGAGGGGTAAGGGGAGGGGGGGGGGGGGGGAGCCCAACTAGCGTCCATCTTGCCCCGCACCACACCTCCTTCGACCCCGCGAACACGTCATTTATGTATAAATATAGGCCAAAACACCGCGGCGGTTTATCAGTCGTGCTTCGTTCGCGGTACGTGCGACACCGTTTGATAATTTTTAACGTAACTCATTTTACTTGTGAAAAATGACCGGTCGTGGTAAGGGAGGTAAAGGTTTGGGAAAGGGAGGAGCCAAGCGTCACAGGAAAGTACTCCGTGATAACATCCAGGGTATCACCAAGCCCGCCATCCGTCGTCTCGCTCGCAGAGGTGGTGTCAAGCGTATCTCCGGTCTGATCTACGAGGAGACCCGTGGTGTTCTGAAGGTGTTCCTAGAGAACGTGATCCGTGACGCTGTCACATACACCGAGCACGCCAAGAGGAAGACCGTCACCGCCATGGACGTCGTCTACGCTCTGAAACGCCAGGGCCGCACCCTCTACGGTTTCGGTGGTTAAATATCTACTGCCGCTACGTGCGTGTTTTGTGTCGTCTTCTTACTATCTAAGTTTGACTGAGCAAACACGCCGTGGGTTTTACAAAACGGCCCTTTTCAGGGCCACAAACGATTCAATTAATGCAAGCTATAAGTTTCATAAGATATCCGACGTCTTGTCTTGTCTGTATTATTTAGGTATAAAAATAAAGTAAGTTCGGTTTTCCATCATAACAGTAATTTCAGAAAAATTGAAATTTCGCTTACCCGCCCGAACGGTTTCTCTGCCCTTACATACATAACATAATACTTGCTAGTCGCACAAATTTCGCTAGCCCAGAGCGATAATGTCACACGATTAACTATGCCAAAATAGTACATGTAAATCCACTATTTAGTTAGCATATTAATCAGCTAACCTTATTTAGTACATAAATATTACTTTCATACCAACAACCGTAGTAGGGAAATATTAAGGTAGCGAGCGAGCGAGCGAGTAGGTATGTACCTACAGACAGGCCTGTTCGAGTTCTCAGTTCTTCATCATATAAACTAAATAATATGATATATATCAAACAAATTGGCATTAGTTATGTACATTACTTGCCTAAATACAAAATATTTAAAGTTTTATAAATTTTAATAAAATACGCGCGTTCTGAGAGTGTCCGCCCGCAGCCGAACGAACGAACGTACGTAAGTGAGTAATCTCGCGAACGCCCTGTCCAGCATACCTACTGTTTGAACGAATTGTACAAATTGGATTTGATATCGTTTACAGATATTTGATCTGCATAATATATTTTATGTTAAAAAACCTATATACGATTAATAATGTTTAACAAAGCAGTACGATACGAGCCAGTGTACGGTAACAGTTAGCTCTGCGTGTTTTACGACCGTCAACTTTGAGATCGCCGAACTGCATCAAAATACATTAGATACATATATAATTTTTGCCTGTAACATGTACATAAACAGTGCTCTTATTTTATTTCGGTTTAGGTGTTGTAAGTATCGATTTTATAGAGAAAAATAACTTTTGAAGTTGACACTACGTACGCGGAGAGCATTGTCTTGATTATAAACATCGCTTACAGTCTTTCGTTAAGGTTTATGGCTAAAATTGTATCTAACATGTGTAGATGAACTCAAAAATGAACGTGTGGAAGAAATATTTTGTCAGTATCTCAAGTATGTAATGTACAATATTATTTTTTTAAGATGCATGCTAGTGAAAAGTTCGAAGTGTTGATACGAGAAATCGTCTCGCGACACCGCGGTTCTCCTTACAGTCATGCTCGATAACTGGGGTTAGTGGCGCCACCAATGGCCGTTTCAAGTACTAATACTTACTTTGGTATTTTTCTCGTTCGCATTCGTGTTAACATAAACCTATTCGTGAAAAATGGCAGACACAGCTGTTGCTAACGACTCACCCGCACCGGCGACCCCAGCAAAGAAGCCCAAAGCTTCCGCCGCCGCCGCGAAGAAGCCGAAGGCGAAGCCCAACCACCCGAAGACATCCGAGATGGTTAACGCCGCTATCAAGGAGCTGAAGGAACGCAGCGGATCGAGCCTGCGCGCTATCAAGAAATACATCGCCGCCCAGTACAAGGTCGACGCCGAGAAGCTGGCGCCGTTCATCAGAAAATACCTGAAGAGCGCCGTCGAATCCGGCCAGCTGATCCAGACCAAGGGCAAGGGAGCGAGCGGCTCTTTCAAGCTCGAGTCCAAGTCCAGCGGTGCCAAGTCGAAGGCCTCCTCCAGTGACGCCAAGGCTAAGGCCGCCGCTAAGCCGAAACCTAAGAAGGCCGCCGCGTCCGGTGCCGCCGCCAAGGCAAAGAAGGCTGCCGCTAGCTCGCCGGCAAAATCCAAAGCGGCCGCCGCCGCCAAGAAGAAGCCCGCCGCAGCTAAGAAAGCCGCGCCCGCCAAGAAGGCCGCACCCGCCAAGAAAGCCGCTGCGCCGAAAGCCAAGAAAACCGCCAAGCCGCCTACCAAGAAGCCCAAGGCGCCCAAACCGAAGAAGGCCGCGACCGCAGCGAAGAAGCCCGCCGCCAAGAAGGCGGCAGCCAAAAAGTAAGCTCTTCGTCGCCGACAGTGACACCACTTGTTCGCTCCGCCCGCGCTCGCCGCGCGCGCCAGCCAGCCAGCAGCCGCAAGCCTCGCCGGCATCGCCATCGCCAGCGCCAGCGCGCGCGCGCTTGTTGCGTGCGGTGCGGTGCGTGTTCGCACCACCACGACAAAAAAGCCCTTTTCAGGGCTAACAAATTATTCACGATTCATATTATGAAAAACTAAAGTTTCTCTAGATTACATAAACGTCTAACTACAAAACACGTACCTACTGCTATTATATACGACGGACGACACAATCAGTCAACACATCAAATTTATAATTCAACAAACACACATCTCAAATCGTCGTAGGTATATACAAACTACTCAACGCGACAAAATTATAAATTCACACTGAAAAATAAACAAACAAACAAATAACTAACAGATCGAACATTACGACGACGCCCGACTGCCCCTATAAAATAAAAATTACAAATTTTAATTTCGAACAGAACATGTACTGACTAGTTGGAAATGATAGAACGGTGCGAGTGTCGTTCGTCCCTTTCTTACGCTCGATATCACGCTCGCTTATACAGCTTAGCGTCCGAGGGTATATATAATAGTTAGTCTGGTTGTGAAAAAAAATATATTGAACTCTCTTCGCTCGCTAGTCGCGTGCGTTGTTTTCTCTCGTTGTGCAAAAACAAATCTTAATTCAACATGTCTGGCCGTGGCAAGGGTGGTAAAGTTAAGGGAAAGCCAAAGTCCCGTTCAAACCGTGCCGGACTTCAGTTCCCCGTCGGTCGTATTCACCGTCTGCTCCGCAAGGGTAACTACGCCGAGCGTGTCGGTGCCGGTGCTCCCGTGTACCTCGCCGCCGTCATGGAGTACCTGGCCGCTGAAGTTCTCGAGTTGGCCGGTAACGCCGCCCGTGACAACAAGAAGACCAGAATCATCCCCAGACATCTGCAATTGGCCATCAGGAACGACGAGGAGTTGAACAAACTGCTCTCCGGTGTGACCATCGCCCAGGGTGGTGTGCTGCCTAACATCCAGGCTGTGCTCCTGCCCAAGAAGACCGAGAAGAAGGCATAAGGTGGTTGTTATTACTTATCTCTTGCCCTTCTCGTATGTATGTGCGTTTTATAACGTACACACACACAAATAAACGGCCCTTTTCAGGGCCACAATATGATTCTGTGTAAACTTACTAAAGTGTATGTGAGTTTCAGTTGGTTGCTTCACGTTGTTTGTTGACATAATATAATACGACAAATTTAATGTAGTAATAAAGTTGTAGGTACATGTCACAATTACCTGCCGCAATTAAAAGTTTTACGTTATATTAAAGTACATGTTATATTAAATTAATCGTTATTGTTGTAGACAATATCGAGAGAAATATTTTAGCACAGAGGGGAAGGAAGGAAAGACGCGGGGTGCGGGAAGGGAGAACGATTAGACCCGTGGCTCCGCCCCATCGACGCGTAAAACGCTAGTCTGCGATTGGTGAATACAGTGGCGCTCGACATTACGACCGCGCACTGAGAACATTCAAAAGTATATATCTATCGGATTTTTAATATTTTTAAACCACATTTCGTTTCGACTTGCTCGTAATCGTTGTGAAAATGCCGCCCAAAACCAGTGGAAAAGCCGCCAAGAAATCTGGCAAAGCCCAGAAGAACATCTCCAAATCTGACAAGAAAAAGAAGAAGCACAAGAGGAAGGAATCCTACGCCATCTACATCTACAAGGTGCTGAAACAAGTCCACCCCGACACCGGTATCTCCAGTAAGGCGATGTCCATCATGAACTCGTTCGTGAACGACATCTTCGAGCGTATCGCCGCCGAAGCTTCCCGTCTGGCGCACTACAACAAGCGTTCGACCATTACATCCAGGGAGGTCCAGACCTCGGTGAGGCTCCTTCTCCCCGGTGAGCTCGCCAAGCACGCCGTGTCTGAAGGCACCAAGGCTGTCACCAAATACACCAGCTCCAAGTAAGCAAGCGCTGCTGTGTGTGTTTGTCATCCACAAAAACGGCCCTTTTCAGGGCCACAAAATGCTATTCTATACATATTTAATAAAAGTTTCATGCGATTACTTAAACGTATACAATAATACATAACATACCTACCTACCTTACTTACTTACTTACTATATTTATGAAGCGATCGTGAAATACGACATAAGAGCCCAGGCTTGTAAAACGCGCCTCTGATACGTGCGCGGTAAGAGAAGCGTCACCGGCCTACTTTGCCTCCATTAAGCATCTTGCTATAGTAGTTGCTGGTATTTAAGTCTTTATTAGTCCGTATTTGGCATATTGTTCTGTGAGAGAATTACGGTTCCCAATCTTGGTTTGATGTTATAAAATATAATATTTTCAAAAATACATACATACCTACCTTGATGATTTGATACAAAAAAAAAAAAAAAATTAAAGTTTTCCTTTTTCATTTGTTTTAGTAATATATAAATCCACCAGGTAGCGCTTGGTAGCGTCGGGCGCGGGCCCCCCTCCCCCCCGCTTCACTTCCTCTTCGCCCCGCGAATTGGTCTGAATGTTATATATAGACGCCATCTTGTAAACTTTAAAGCTCATATTTGTGTTGACCGTCGTCGCTGTCGCGTCTCCGTTCGTTTGTTCGTATTTTCTTTCGTTCGCGTATCTTTAATAAGATGGCCCGTACTAAGCAGACCGCTCGTAAATCCACCGGTGGTAAGGCGCCGCGTAAACAGCTCGCCACCAAGGCAGCCCGTAAGAGTGCACCAGCCACCGGCGGTGTGAAGAAACCTCACCGTTACCGTCCCGGTACCGTCGCTCTCCGTGAGATCCGTCGTTACCAGAAGAGTACCGAGCTTCTGATCCGCAAGCTGCCTTTCCAGCGTCTCGTCCGTGAGATCGCCCAGGACTTCAAGACCGACCTGCGTTTCCAGTCGTCCGCCGTGATGGCTCTCCAGGAGGCCAGCGAGGCTTACCTCGTCGGTCTGTTCGAAGACACCAACCTGTGCGCGATCCACGCCAAGCGTGTCACCATCATGCCCAAGGACATCCAGCTCGCTCGTCGTATTCGCGGTGAACGTGCTTAAGCGTGTACGGCTAAAGCTATAGCTTGCGTTGGGACGGCCGCGCGTTTTTTTTTTATCTTTAAAAAGCGCCTCGAGCCGTTCGCGCTCGCATCAAAACGGCCCTTTTCAGGGCCACAAATTGTTCACAAATATGTTTTTAATAAAGAGTTTCATTAGATTTCATAAACGTCTCATAGCATGCATACATACACAAACACACACACACACACACACACACACACACACATTGCAAATTGAAAATAATAGTTATAACTTACCTAAACTTTTACGTCTGCTCCACTTTGCCCGGCCCGGTGCTGCGGCGGTGTGCCGTCTCCCGCTCGCTGACGGTGAAACCGACGCTGACGTAGAATCGCTTTCACGACTCGCATGCCTGAAATTGTTGTATAAAAAATTGTGTTTAGTACCATACGTAATTGATTAAGGATTATAATATTTACCTAAATGCATACATGAAAATGTAACGAATCCAAATCGGTACTATGACGAGAGAGGGGTAAGGGGAGGGGGGGGGGGGGGGAGCCCAACTAGCGTCCATCTTGCCCCGCACCACACCTCCTTCGACCCCGCGAACACGTCATTTATGTATAAATATAGGCCAAAACACCGCGGCGGTTTATCAGTCGTGCTTCGTTCGCGGTACGTGCGACACCGTTTGATAATTTTTAACGTAACTCATTTTACTTGTGAAAAATGACCGGTCGTGGTAAGGGAGGTAAAGGTTTGGGAAAGGGAGGAGCCAAGCGTCACAGGAAAGTACTCCGTGATAACATCCAGGGTATCACCAAGCCCGCCATCCGTCGTCTCGCTCGCAGAGGTGGTGTCAAGCGTATCTCCGGTCTGATCTACGAGGAGACCCGTGGTGTTCTGAAGGTGTTCCTAGAGAACGTGATCCGTGACGCTGTCACATACACCGAGCACGCCAAGAGGAAGACCGTCACCGCCATGGACGTCGTCTACGCTCTGAAACGCCAGGGCCGCACCCTCTACGGTTTCGGTGGTTAAATATCTACTGCCGCTACGTGCGTGTTTTGTGTCGTCTTCTTACTATCTAAGTTTGACTGAGCAAACACGCCGTGGGTTTTACAAAACGGCCCTTTTCAGGGCCACAAACGATTCAATTAATGCAAGCTATAAGTTTCATAAGATATCCGACGTCTTGTCTTGTCTGTATTATTTAGGTATAAAAATAAAGTAAGTTCGGTTTTCCATCATAACAGTAATTTCAGAAAAATTGAAATTTCGCTTACCCGCCCGAACGGTTTCTCTGCCCTTACATACATAACATAATACTTGCTAGTCGCACAAATTTCGCTAGCCCAGAGCGATAATGTCACACGATTAACTATGCCAAAATAGTACATGTAAATCCACTATTTAGTTAGCATATTAATCAGCTAACCTTATTTAGTACATAAATATTACTTTCATACCAACAACCGTAGTAGGGAAATATTAAGGTAGCGAGCGAGCGAGCGAGTAGGTATGTACCTACAGACAGGCCTGTTCGAGTTCTCAGTTCTTCATCATATAAACTAAATAATATGATATATATCAAACAAATTGGCATTAGTTATGTACATTACTTGCCTAAATACAAAATATTTAAAGTTTTATAAATTTTAATAAAATACGCGCGTTCTGAGAGTGTCCGCCCGCAGCCGAACGAACGAACGTACGTAAGTGAGTAATCTCGCGAACGCCCTGTCCAGCATACCTACTGTTTGAACGAATTGTACAAATTGGATTTGATATCGTTTACAGATATTTGATCTGCATAATATATTTTATGTTAAAAAACCTATATACGATTAATAATGTTTAACAAAGCAGTACGATACGAGCCAGTGTACGGTAACAGTTAGCTCTGCGTGTTTTACGACCGTCAACTTTGAGATCGCCGAACTGCATCAAAATACATTAGATACATATATAATTTTTGCCTGTAACATGTACATAAACAGTGCTCTTATTTTATTTCGGTTTAGGTGTTGTAAGTATCGATTTTATAGAGAAAAATAACTTTTGAAGTTGACACTACGTACGCGGAGAGCATTGTCTTGATTATAAACATCGCTTACAGTCTTTCGTTAAGGTTTATGGCTAAAATTGTATCTAACATGTGTAGATGAACTCAAAAATGAACGTGTGGAAGAAATATTTTGTCAGTATCTCAAGTATGTAATGTACAATATTATTTTTTTAAGATGCATGCTAGTGAAAAGTTCGAAGTGTTGATACGAGAAATCGTCTCGCGACACCGCGGTTCTCCTTACAGTCATGCTCGATAACTGGGGTTAGTGGCGCCACCAATGGCCGTTTCAAGTACTAATACTTACTTTGGTATTTTTCTCGTTCGCATTCGTGTTAACATAAACCTATTCGTGAAAAATGGCAGACACAGCTGTTGCTAACGACTCACCCGCACCGGCGACCCCAGCAAAGAAGCCCAAAGCTTCCGCCGCCGCCGCGAAGAAGCCGAAGGCGAAGCCCAACCACCCGAAGACATCCGAGATGGTTAACGCCGCTATCAAGGAGCTGAAGGAACGCAGCGGATCGAGCCTGCGCGCTATCAAGAAATACATCGCCGCCCAGTACAAGGTCGACGCCGAGAAGCTGGCGCCGTTCATCAGAAAATACCTGAAGAGCGCCGTCGAATCCGGCCAGCTGATCCAGACCAAGGGCAAGGGAGCGAGCGGCTCTTTCAAGCTCGAGTCCAAGTCCAGCGGTGCCAAGTCGAAGGCCTCCTCCAGTGACGCCAAGGCTAAGGCCGCCGCTAAGCCGAAACCTAAGAAGGCCGCCGCGTCCGGTGCCGCCGCCAAGGCAAAGAAGGCTGCCGCTAGCTCGCCGGCAAAATCCAAAGCGGCCGCCGCCGCCAAGAAGAAGCCCGCCGCAGCTAAGAAAGCCGCGCCCGCCAAGAAGGCCGCACCCGCCAAGAAAGCCGCTGCGCCGAAAGCCAAGAAAACCGCCAAGCCGCCTACCAAGAAGCCCAAGGCGCCCAAACCGAAGAAGGCCGCGACCGCAGCGAAGAAGCCCGCCGCCAAGAAGGCGGCAGCCAAAAAGTAAGCTCTTCGTCGCCGACAGTGACACCACTTGTTCGCTCCGCCCGCGCTCGCCGCGCGCGCCAGCCAGCCAGCAGCCGCAAGCCTCGCCGGCATCGCCATCGCCAGCGCCAGCGCGCGCGCGCTTGTTGCGTGCGGTGCGGTGCGTGTTCGCACCACCACGACAAAAAAGCCCTTTTCAGGGCTAACAAATTATTCACGATTCATATTATGAAAAACTAAAGTTTCTCTAGATTACATAAACGTCTAACTACAAAACACGTACCTACTGCTATTATATACGACGGACGACACAATCAGTCAACACATCAAATTTATAATTCAACAAACACACATCTCAAATCGTCGTAGGTATATACAAACTACTCAACGCGACAAAATTATAAATTCACACTGAAAAATAAACAAACAAACAAATAACTAACAGATCGAACATTACGACGACGCCCGACTGCCCCTATAAAATAAAAATTACAAATTTTAATTTCGAACAGAACATGTACTGACTAGTTGGAAATGATAGAACGGTGCGAGTGTCGTTCGTCCCTTTCTTACGCTCGATATCACGCTCGCTTATACAGCTTAGCGTCCGAGGGTATATATAATAGTTAGTCTGGTTGTGAAAAAAATTCATTTATATCAAACAAATTGGCATTAGTTATGTACATTACTTGCCTAAATACAAAATATTTAAAGTTTTATAAATTTTAATAAAATACGCGCGTTCTGAGAGTGTCCGCCCGCAG
>OX463322.1:9982500-10023205 GCA_949820665.1 Scrobipalpa costella | reverse complement strand
CTAACCTAACCTAACCTAACCTAACCTAACCTAACCTAACCTAACCTAACCTAACCTAACCTATACCTAACCTAACCTAACCTAACCTAACCTAACCTAACCTAACCTAACCTAACCTAACCTAACCTAACCTAACCTAACCTAACCTAACCTAACCTAACCTAACCTAACCTAACCTAACCTAACCTAACCTAACCTAACCTAACCTAACCTAACCTAACCTAACCTAACCTAACCTAACCTAACCTAACCTAACCTAACCTAACCTAACCTAACCTAACCTAACCTAACCTAACCTAACCTAACCTAACCTAACCTAACCTAACCTAACCTAACCTAACCTAACCTAACCTAACCTAACCTAACCTAACCTAACCTAACCTAACCTAACCTAACCTAACCTAACCTAACCTAACCTAACCTAACCTAACCTAACCTAACCTAACCTAACCTAACCTAACCTAACCTAACCTAACCTAACCTAACCTAACCTAACCTAACCTAACCTAACCTAACCTAACCTAACCTAACCTAACCTAACCTAACCTAACCTAACCTAACCTAACCTAACCTAACCTAACCTAACCTAACCTAACCTAACCTAACCTAACCTAACCTAACCTAACCTAACCTAACCTAACCTAACCTAACCTAACCTAACCTAACCTAACCTAACCTAACCTAACCTAACCTAACCTAACCTAACCTAACCTAACCTAACCTAACCTAACCTAACCTAACCTAACCTAACCTAACCTAACCTAACCTAACCTAACCTAACCTAACCTAACCTAACCTAACCTAACCTAACCTAACCTAACCTAACCTAACCTAACCTAACCTAACCTAACCTAACCTAACCTAACCTAACCTAACCTAACCTAACCTAACCTAACCTAACCTAACCTAACCTAACCTAACCTAACCTAACCTAACCTAACCTAACCTAACCTAACCTAACCTAACCTAACCTAACCTAACCTAACCTAACCTAACCTAACCTAACCTAACCTAACCTAACCTAACCTAACCTAACCTAACCTAACCTAACCTAACCTAACCTAACCTAACCTAACCTAACCTAACCTAACCTAACCTAACCTAACCTAACCTAACCTAACCTAACCTAACCTAACCTAACCTAACCTAACCTAACCTAACCTAACCTAACCTAACCTAACCTAACCTAACCTAACCTAACCTAACCTAACCTAACCTAACCTAACCTAACCTAACCTAACCTAACCTAACCTAACCTAACCTAACCTAACCTAACCTAACCTAACCTAACCTAACCTAACCTAACCTAACCTAACCTAACCTAACCTAACCTAACCTAACCTAACCTAACCTAACCTAACCTAACCTAACCTAACCTAACCTAACCTAACCTAACCTAACCTAACCTAACCTAACCTAACCTAACCTAACCTAACCTAACCTAACCTAACCTAACCTAACCTAACCTAACCTAACCTAACCTAACCTAACCTAACCTAACCTAACCTAACCTAACCTAACCTAACCTAACCTAACCTAACCTAACCTAACCTAACCTAACCTAACCTAACCTAACCTAACCTAACCTAACCTAACCTAACCTAACCTAACCTAACCTAACCTAACCTAACCTAACCTAACCTAACCTAACCTAACCTAACCTAACCTAACCTAACCTAACCTAACCTAACCTAACCTAACCTAACCTAACCTAACCTAACCTAACCTAACCTAACCTAACCTAACCTAACCTAACCTAACCTAACCTAACCTAACCTAACCTAACCTAACCTAACCTAACCTAACCTAACCTAACCTAACCTAACCTAACCTAACCTAACCTAACCTAACCTAACCTAACCTAACCTAACCTAACCTAACCTAACCTAACCTAACCTAACCTAACCTAACCTAACCTAACCTAACCTAACCTAACCTAACCTAACCTAACCTAACCTAACCTAACCTAACCTAACCTAACCTAACCTAACCTAACCTAACCTAACCTAACCTAACCTAACCTAACCTAACCTAACCTAACCTAACCTAACCTAACCTAACCTAACCTAACCTAACCTAACCTAACCTAACCTAACCTAACCTAACCTAACCTAACCTAACCTAACCTAACCTAACCTAACCTAACCTAACCTAACCTAACCTAACCTAACCTAACCTAACCTAACCTAACCTAACCTAACCTAACCTAACCTAACCTAACCTAACCTAACCTAACCTAACCTAACCTAACCTAACCTAACCTAACCTAACCTAACCTAACCTAACCTAACCTAACCTAACCTAACCTAACCTAACCTAACCTAACCTAACCTAACCTAACCTAACCTAACCTAACCTAACCTAACCTAACCTAACCTAACCTAACCTAACCTAACCTAACCTAACCTAACCTAACCTAACCTAACCTAACCTAACCTAACCTAACCTAACCTAACCTAACCTAACCTAACCTAACCTAACCTAACCTAACCTAACCTAACCTAACCTAACCTAACCTAACCTAACCTAACCTAACCTAACCTAACCTAACCTAACCTAACCTAACCTAACCTAACCTAACCTAACCTAACCTAACCTAACCTAACCTAACCTAACCTAACCTAACCTAACCTAACCTAACCTAACCTAACCTAACCTAACCTAACCTAACCTAACCTAACCTAACCTAACCTAACCTAACCTAACCTAACCTAACCTAACCTAACCTAACCTAACCTAACCTAACCTAACCTAACCTAACCTAACCTAACCTAACCTAACCTAACCTAACCTAACCTAACCTAACCTAACCTAACCTAACCTAACCTAACCTAACCTAACCTAACCTAACCTAACCTAACCTAACCTAACCTAACCTAACCTAACCTAACCTAACCTAACCTAACCTAACCTAACCTAACCTAACCTAACCTAACCTAACCTAACCTAACCTAACCTAACCTAACCTAACCTAACCTAACCTAACCTAACCTAACCTAACCTAACCTAACCTAACCTAACCTAACCTAACCTAACCTAACCTAACCTAACCTAACCTAACCTAACCTAACCTAACCTAACCTAACCTAACCTAACCTAACCTAACCTAACCTAACCTAACCTAACCTAACCTAACCTAACCTAACCTAACCTAACCTAACCTAACCTAACCTAACCTAACCTAACCTAACCTAACCTAACCTAACCTAACCTAACCTAACCTAACCTAACCTAACCTAACCTAACCTAACCTAACCTAACCTAACCTAACCTAACCTAACCTAACCTAACCTAACCTAACCTAACCTAACCTAACCTAACCTAACCTAACCTAACCTAACCTAACCTAACCTAACCTAACCTAACCTAACCTAACCTAACCTAACCTAACCTAACCTAACCTAACCTAACCTAACCTAACCTAACCTAACCTAACCTAACCTAACCTAACCTAACCTAACCTAACCTAACCTAACCTAACCTAACCTAACCTAACCTAACCTAACCTAACCTAACCTAACCTAACCTAACCTAACCTAACCTAACCTAACCTAACCTAACCTAACCTAACCTAACCTAACCTAACCTAACCTAACCTAACCTAACCTAACCTAACCTAACCTAACCTAACCTAACCTAACCTAACCTAACCTAACCTAACCTAACCTAACCTAACCTAACCTAACCTAACCTAACCTAACCTAACCTAACCTAACCTAACCTAACCTAACCTAACCTAACCTAACCTAACCTAACCTAACCTAACCTAACCTAACCTAACCTAACCTAACCTAACCTAACCTAACCTAACCTAACCTAACCTAACCTAACCTAACCTAACCTAACCTAACCTAACCTAACCTAACCTAACCTAACCTAACCTAACCTAACCTAACCTAACCTAACCTAACCTAACCTAACCTAACCTAACCTAACCTAACCTAACCTAACCTAACCTAACCTAACCTAACCTAACCTAACCTAACCTAACCTAACCTAACCTAACCTAACCTAACCTAACCTAACCTAACCTAACCTAACCTAACCTAACCTAACCTAACCTAACCTAACCTAACCTAACCTAACCTAACCTAACCTAACCTAACCTAACCTAACCTAACCTAACCTAACCTAACCTAACCTAACCTAACCTAACCTAACCTAACCTAACCTAACCTAACCTAACCTAACCTAACCTAACCTAACCTAACCTAACCTAACCTAACCTAACCTAACCTAACCTAACCTAACCTAACCTAACCTAACCTAACCTAACCTAACCTAACCTAACCTAACCTAACCTAACCTAACCTAACCTAACCTAACCTAACCTAACCTAACCTAACCTAACCTAACCTAACCTAACCTAACCTAACCTAACCTAACCTAACCTAACCTAACCTAACCTAACCTAACCTAACCTAACCTAACCTAACCTAACCTAACCTAACCAGTTGCGTGCCAACCACGGCCCGGTTCGCATCAAAATCCTAAGAGCTCCAAGTAAAAAATTAGAAAAATAGGCAAAAGTGCTCCGATTTTAGTGCAATTTGTGTCTGTGTGTGCGGAATTGAGTCCCCCACAAAGTGAAAGTGTGTGTTTGAAGGCGAGATCACCGCCTGCCAAAATAAAACCGGATAACCTAATTTTAGGTTACTTTACAAAGGTACTGTTTTTTCACACCATCTTAAAACGACTTTTTTGTATCGAAGTCGACTTTAAAACTTATGCATCCTGATTGGGACAAAGAAGTTCTACCTCCCATATTTTTTTGGGAATTTTCCTGAAACTCCTTCACCTTCAAAAGTAAAGAAAAACAAAAACCACGTGGCACGTGGTTCCTGAAAGGGACGGCGCCGGGGGCTGAAAAATTGCCAGTTTGGAGTCCCTGCTTTTATTTGACATTAAGTGCTTAGTGCATATTTTTATGACTTGTACTTCTTCAGTTATAATTATTTATATATCTTAAGTTTAAGTTTTTATATCTTTTAAAAGCGA
The DNA here is from genome assembly GCA_949820665.1 of Scrobipalpa costella. Classification (NCBI taxonomy): domain Eukaryota; kingdom Metazoa; phylum Arthropoda; class Insecta; order Lepidoptera; family Gelechiidae; genus Scrobipalpa; species Scrobipalpa costella. The sequence continues at coordinate 10,018,207 of OX463322.1, read as the reverse complement.
TCGATGACCCCCCTTTTTTATTGGTAATTTGGTTGCGCGCTAACTTAAATATTGTGTATACAAAAAAAATAGATTTTTCTGCCCGAAAATCGCAGTTTTACGACGTAAATACTGGAAATTCAATATTTGGCCCTGAAAACCTAATAAAAATTGTTTTTTTCCAAAATTTTCTGTCAAGCCTTTTAGATCCTTATCTTATCTGACATAAACATATTTTTTCAAAATTTTTCAGAGATTCATTACATAGTTATAGATTTTTTCATGTTTTACCTCGATTTATCAAAAAATCACTAATAATAAATTATTTTGACGCCAGATATTGTTTTTTGGGACCATTCGGTATAGGTTAAGCCCAAGGTTGGGCCCTCTAACCTCAAAATCAAAGATTTTGGGCCTGGAACCCTAAAGGGTTTTTTTTCGTCCCGGATTTAAAACTTGGATTTCTCATAAACTGTTTGGTTTAGAGAGTTGCGGTTTTCAGTTTATTAATTGGCAGACAAAAAGGTGACGGTTAAGCTGCTTTTCAGTGTTTTTCAGGACCTGAAATTTTTCGCGCCTGAAACTGACTTAGCATTACAGCCCTTATAAAGCCCAGGTCCCCAGTGAAAATCCGGTCCTGGTACGACCTCCCCTTCCCGAGGTACGGGCTCTTGAAGCTTCGGTTTGACAGTTGCGAAACGTCAAGACGACTCTTTGATACCCTGTGGCGCGGGAACCGGGTGGCGTAGGAACGTGGGATTTTCGGTTTTGGCATCCAGGCGTCAACATCTTTTAGCCTACTTACTTTCAGCAGGATCGGAGCCGAGGAATTTCAGGGCCTGAAAGGTGGCAAATTCGCAAGCCCTGAAATAGCTCATCTGATAGAAGGAAACCCCAGTCTTCTACGACGACAGGAACCGGAGAAAAAGGCTGTCAAACAGAGCGTTTGACAGTTGCATTGTCTCTGACAGCTGTCAAAGACCTGTTTCAATCTTCCATAACATCAGACCCCGACGTCGTAGAGGATCGCGGTTTCAGCCATTGACTCTGGCTTGACCTTTTCTATCTAATTGTATTGAGTTAGGACTCTTTCAGAACCTGAATTTTTCAGGCCTGAAATCTGTTGCACACGACGGACCTCTCCCATAGGTAGACTGTAGTCCAAATCCGAACCAGATCGGACGAGTAGTTCCGGAGATAAACACAAGGCCCCGTTAGGGTTCTAGGGTTATTTTTGAACCCTAAATTTTCAAACCTTTATAACTCCGGAACCCCTCAAGCTAGAAAGCCGATCTTGGTGTCATTGGAAAGGGCTTAGAGGGCTCTGTCGAATGCTTGTATTTTGACTACATAGAGTCTTATTTTATTTTTATCTTATTTTTATTTTATTTTTTATTTTATTTTCGATTTCGGAAATATATTGTTGCAAGTAGACCAGTAATAATATACTGACAGGACTTAATTTAAGACAATTGTATTAACTTGCTCTACATAGAGTAAATTTATTGTACTGTAACTGCGGCCTAGGTGATTTCAGATACACCATATTACTTCTTTATGTGCTTCATTTGATTGGACACTAGACCTTGGTTTTCTTGCGACCTAGTTAAATTTACCTGTTAGTAATAAATTTATTTAAGTTGGACATTGACAGCTTATTTGGCTATATTTACTTTTATAGACTGTGTGGCCCTTTACACCACCCAAAATGAGTGACCGTAAACCAATGACGAAGCCGACTGGTTCGGTAAACACGTTGACCGCGGCTCATACATCGCAAGTGACGCGCGAAGATCCTGCAAAAGCTAAGAAACTAACTCTCAACTTCGCAGACAAAGGTCGAAGCACCCAAAAAGGCGGAGAAGTTGTAGGAAAAGTTTCTCAGAGAGTTGAGGCCCACCGACTCTACGAGTTGGGTAAATCTCAACTTGAATTATCGGGCAACATAAAAAATACAATCAGGGACAACGTTGCCCTTAGTCTCTCCGGCTTGTATGATATCGTACTGTCAATGACAGAGAAGATTAACTTGCTAGAAGAACAGAGCAAGAGCAATGTAGCGGAGGCTAGGGAAAACCAAGAGAAGTTGAAAAGAGAATACGAGACCAAACTCCAGGCTCTAACACCGAAACGAGCTTCACCGGTTTCTCGTAATCTCAAGACAAACGATAATAAAGAAGTCATGCAGGAACTCGGCGCACTGCGCAAGCTGATTGTTCAGGACGTTGTGGAGAACTTGAACCGTACTCCCCAGGCGGCCCTTAATATTAAATTAGAGGACATAAAACGTAATGTCATCGACAACCAAAAACTTATTGTCGAAGCAAAGGGCCAACTTAGGGACATCGAAACTAGTGTGACGACAATGGGCGAAGAAATCAAAAAGACGCCGTCGTATGCAGAAATGGCAGCAATACCTCGTTTGCAAAAGGAAGAAAGCCCCATGCCTAAACAAAAGGAATACGTTAGGCAGCCCCTGCACTCGGTCATAATCACTTCCACAAGTGAAGATAACGTCACTAGCGCGGGGGTTATTGACAGACTGCGGAATGCAATTGATGCCAAAACGAGTGGACTCAGAGTTGAACGTTTGCGTAAGGCTAGAGACCAGAAAGTAGTCCTGGGGTGCAACACCAAAGAAGAGCTGGACAAAATCACGAGCCGCATTAGAGAATCGGATCAGCAACTCAGCGTAGAGGAGGTCAAAAATAAAGACCCTTTGGTGATACTGAAGGACGTTTTAGCCTACAATACTGACAACGATATAATTACGGCGTTGGAAAAGCAGAACCAACATCTGTTGGGAGACATCTCGTCAGAAGAGCAGCGCCTAGTAGTCAAGTACAGACGCAAAACCAGGAACGAGCATACCAACCATGTCGTTATGCAGGTGTCTCCCCGGGTATGGTCAGTGCTCGTAAGTGCAAGAAAAGTACACATTGACTTGCAGAGGATATGGGTGGAAGACCAGTCTCCATTAGTGCAGTGTACGCGGTGCCTAGGTTACGGACACGGCCGAAAATACTGCACCGAGACAGTCGACATCTGTAGCCACTGTGGTGGAACGCATTTTAAAGCTCAGTGCCCGGACTGGTTGGCAAACGTCTCCCCATCGTGCTGCAATTGCATTCATGCGAAGCTGGATAAGGTGAACCACAACGCTCTGGATAACGAATGCCCTATCCGCAAGAAGTGGGATAGACTAGCCAGATACAGTGTGGCGTATTGTTAAGGGCACCCCGGCGACACAAGTTACTACTCATGTTGTTCCGAACCCACGAACCTATAAGGTTATACAGGCTAATCTGAAAAAGAAGAAATTGGCCACCCAGGAGCTCTTAATCGAAGCACAAACACGGAAAGCTGCTTTTGCACTGGTACAAGAACCATACATTGGCTCACAAGAGGAAATGAAACGATATACCGGCACCCGCATAGTTCAAAGAACATACAATAGGACCAAACCAATAAAAGCAGCCATAGTAGTGTTCGACGATTCCCTGGAGATCCTGGAGTTCCCAACTCTCATAACGGAAAATATAGCGCTGGCCGTCTTAAAAACGGACTCTTGGACGCTGGCAGTAGTATCCGTATATTTTGAAGACCAACTTCCTATAGAACCTTACATCGAACAAGTAAAGGATCTTAAAGGAAAAATAGGAGTTTCAATGTTCTTGATGGGAGGGGATGTGAACGCTTGGAGTCCCTGGTGGGGAAGCGCAAAGGAAGATCATAGAGGAGAGATACTGACAGGCACCCTGAACGAACTTGATATGCACATTTTGAACGAAGGGAATATCCCTACCTTCGATACGATCAGAGGCGGCAAACAATTTAGAAGCCATGTGGATGTCACGAGTTGTTCTCATGATCTTCTACATACAATTGAAGACTGGAAGGTAGAAGAAGGAGTCACCAGCTCTGATCACAACGCGATCACCTTTAGCATATCACTGGGTGCGCCGAAGACTGGAAGACCGAGCAAATCCACCAGAAAGTATAATACGCGGAAGGCAAACTGGACCAAGTTCGTAGAAGACCTAAAAGAGAATTTGAAGAAGAAGAACATTGACAAAAAAAATATAGAAAGAATATCATCAAAAGAGGAGCTCGAGAAGGTAGTTCATGAGTACATTCAATGCACAGAGAATGCTAGTGAAGAGAACATACCTAAGGTAAAAAGCAAGGAAAAAATTAACTTACCTTGGTTCACCGAAGAACTGCACCACCTGAAGAAAGAAGTAGCCACGAAGAAACGCCGAATCCGATGCGCAGCTGCCTGTCGAAAAGATGCCGTCATAGAAGAGTACCTGAAAGCAAAAACCATATATGAAGAAAAAGCGTTAGATGCACAAGTATCAAGCTGGAAGGATTTTTGTACAAAACAAGATAGGGAAAGTTTATGGGATGGAATATACCGGGTCATAGGTCAAACATCAAAAAGGTACGAGGACATGCCACTAATGGTTGGAAGTAAGGTAATGAGTCCGGAAGAATCTGTAGCATTCTTAGCGAGCACATTCTTTCCAGCAGACAAAGAGGATGAAGACTCAATACATCACCAAGGAATCAGGAAAAAAGCGAAGGATTCAACCAAGAACATAGGCCAAGAAGACATAAACGATCCTCCTTTTACATTGGTTGAACTCAAAAATGCGGTCAGAAGCTTTAATCCGAAAAAAGCACCCGGCCCAGATGGCTTCACAGCTGATATATGCCAATCCGCAATAGGCGCTAATGAAGAAGTCTTTCTGGCCATACTTAATAAGTGCCTTGAGCTGTCCCATTTTCCGAAACCTTGGAAACAGGCGGCGGTTATAGTGCTTCGCAAGCCTGGGAAGACAGATTATACACAGGCCAAATCGTATCGACCAATCGGGCTTCTGTCTATAATGGGCAAAATATTGGAAAAGGTAATGATAAGGCGGATAAAATGGCACGTTCTTCCAAAAGCCAACCCACGTCAATACGGATTCGTGCCCCAGCGCTCCACGGAAGACTCCCTCTATGATCTGGTACAGCACATAAAACATAACCTGAAAAGGAAACTCATCAACGTAGTGGTATCCCTTGACATAGAGGGGGCTTTCGATAGCGCTTGGTGGCCCGCCGTGCAGTGCAGGTTACAAGAAAAGAGATGCCCGTTGAACTTGCGAAGACTGGTGTGTAGTTACTTCGAAGAGAGATCCGTGAAAGTACGCTACATGGGTCGCGAGCACCTTGAAAACACAACGCAGGGATGTGTCCAGGGGTCAATAGGGGGACCAACCTTCTGGAATCTTCTGTTGGATCCCCTCCTGGATGAACTGGAACAGAAGAATGTTTATTGCCAGGCCTTTGCGGACGATGTGGTTTTGGTCTTCTCCGGAAATGAAGTCTCGAACATCGAAAACACAGCCAATGCTGTTCTGGACCGTGTGTATGAGTGGGGAGTCGAAAATAAATTAAAGTTTGCGCCTCATAAAACCAATGCTATGGTGGTAACCAGAAAAATAAAATTCGACACCCCAAACATACGCATGGGGCCGACTCCTATTGAGCTTGTGGATGAAATGAAGATCCTGGGTTTGATTGTAGATAAAAAGCTTACTTTTAACAGCCACGTTTCATATGTTTGTAAGAAGGCCGTTAATATCTACAAACAGTTGGCTCGAGCAGCAAGGATTTCCTGGGGTCTTAACTCGGAGACGACCAAAACCATATACGTGGCAGTCATAGAGCCGATTGTGCTGTATGCGGCAAGCGTATGGGCAGCGGCGGCTGAGAAAATCATGGTGCAAAACCAGCTGAACACCGTACAGAGAGGCTTTGCCCAAAAGGTGTGTAAAGCGTATCGCACAGTATCTTTGAACGCCGCCCTTGTGTTAGCAGGCTTACTACCATTGGATATTCGGGTACAAGAAAATGCGCAGTTGTATGAAGCGAAACGCGGAAGGCCTATTGAAGAGATTATTGGAGACAGGCGGATCGAAGAAAGAGTCTGCTTTCTGAGAGCCCCACATCCCGTCACCGAAGTCGAGATTGAGTTTGAATGTCTCGAAGACATGCTTCCGGAAACCATGGAAAAGCACCAAGTAACGGGTCCTCAGGTTTTCACGGACGGAAGCAAAATCGAGGGGAAAGTAGGAGCAGCTCTCTCGCTTTGGGTCGACGGAGTCGAGGCAGAAAGTAAAAAGTACAAATTAGAACCATATTGTACAGTGTTCCAAGCCGAGCTCTATGCACTTCACCAGGCCATCCAGCTAGCAAAAAAATACCCGGTTACCAACATTTTCAGTGACTCCAGATCATCGTTAGAGCTCCTAAAAAACCAGAATGTATTTCATCCTTTGGCATTCGAAATAAAGCAAGACATTGCTACATTGCGAAGCCAAAATAAATTGGTAAATCTATTTCGGATTAGAGCTCACGTAGGAGTGACTGGAAATGAAAGAGCGGACGAGTTGGCGAAAGAGGCAGCACTACGACTGAAAACGAAAGCCCACTACGATCGATGCCCAGTCTCATTCGTGAAGAAGAGAATCAGAGAGCATTCGATAACGAAGTGGAATGATCGATACGTCCAGGGAGAGACGGCTGGAATCACAAAAATCTTCCTCCCTGAAGTAGTAACTGCCTACCAGTTGATCAGACGTCTCGGCTTAACGCCAGTTCTGGTGCAAATGTTGACCGGACACGGTGGTTTCGCCGAATACCTGTGCAGGTTTAAGCTGAAAGACGACGCGGGCTGCATCTGCGACAAAGAAAAACAGCAAACTGTGCCACACATCCTATTAGAATGTCCAGTCTTCGAGAAACAAAGGGTAGAACTAGAGCTGAGGATAGAAAATAAGCTGACAAAAGATTCACTAAAAGATATATTAGCGAGCAAGAAGACCATGAGTACTTTTAAAAAATATATATTGGATGTCGCAAAGTATGTTATTAAATCAAACAAAACAAAGTAATATACCTAGCATTAATCAATATAATAAGCACATAAGAACAATAAAATAAAATTAAGTAATAACAAAGATGTATAAGATAATTATGTTAGTTAAGAAAACTTTATAATTATACATATTATGAATATGCATTAATTGTAAAAAATAGTCACATGACTGATATTATAATAAGTAGGTTGTTAAATATTGTTGATAGAAACTAAGGCATGATACCATAAGCTGAATGTAATGTGGTATAAATAGCACAACATTTAATAACAATAACAAATTGTATTAACCATGTAAGTAACAATAAACATAGGTGATCCCTGACAATACGCATTTAAAGGTCGTAGGACTCCCGTACGAAAATCCGGAGCCCTCCTCCTAAAACACACTGATTATGGACTACTTAAAAATATATTCTGGCCGTCGAAGTCCGTGTTTCGCTACACAAAGTCTCTGATCTCCATGTCAGAGGACAGTTGGCAAGACATACAAAAAAAAAAAAAAAAAAAAAAAAAACCTAACCTAACCTAACCTAACCTAACCTAACCTAACCTAACCTAACCTAACCTAACCTAACCTAACCTAACCTAACCTAACCTAACCTAACCTAACCTAACCTAACCTAACCTAACCTAACCTAACCTAACCTAACCTAACCTAACCTAACCTAACCTAACCTAACCTAACCTAACCTAACCTAACCTAACCTAACCTAACCTAACCTAACCTAACCTAACCTAACCTAACCTAACCTAACCTAACCTAACCTAACCTAACCTAACCTAACCTAACCTAACCTAACCTAACCTAACCTAACCTAACCTAACCTAACCTAACCTAACCTAACCTAACCTAACCTAACCTAACCTAACCTAACCTAACCTAACCTAACCTAACCTAACCTAACCTAACCTAACCTAACCTAACCTAACCTAACCTAACCTAACCTAACCTAACCTAACCTAACCTAACCTAACCTAACCTAACCTAACCTAACCTAACCTAACCTAACCTAACCTAACCTAACCTAACCTAACCTAACCTAACCTAACCTAACCTAACCTAACCTAACCTAACCTAACCTAACCTAACCTAACCTAACCTAACCTAACCTAACCTAACCTAACCTAACCTAACCTAACCTAACCTAACCTAACCTAACCTAACCTAACCTAACCTAACCTAACCTAACCTAACCTAACCTAACCTAACCTAACCTAACCTAACCTAACCTAACCTAACCTAACCTAACCTAACCTAACCTAACCTAACCTAACCTAACCTAACCTAACCTAACCTAACCTAACCTAACCTAACCTAACCTAACCTAACCTAACCTAACCTAACCTAACCTAACCTAACCTAACCTAACCTAACCTAACCTAACCTAACCTAACCTAACCTAACCTAACCTAACCTAACCTAACCTAACCTAACCTAACCTAACCTAACCTAACCTAACCTAACCTAACCTAACCTAACCTAACCTAACCTAACCTAACCTAACCTAACCTAACCTAACCTAACCTAACCTAACCTAACCTAACCTAACCTAACCTAACCTAACCTAACCTAACCTAACCTAACCTAACCTAACCTAACCTAACCCAGTTGCGTGCCAACCACGGCCCGGTTCGCATCAAAATCCTAAGAGCTCCAAGTAAAAAATTAGAAAAATAGGCAAAAGTGCTCCGATTTTAGTGCAATTTGTGTCTGTGTGTGCGGAATTGAGTCCCCCACAAAGTGAAAGTGTGTGTTTGAAGGCGAGATCACCGCCTGCCAAAATAAAACCGGATAACCTAATTTTAGGTTACTTTACAAAGGTACTGTTTTTTCACACCATCTTAAAACGACTTTTTTGTATCGAAGTCGACTTTAAAACTTATGCATCCTGATTGGGACAAAGAAGTTCTACCTCCCATATTTTTTTGGGAATTTTCCTGAAACTCCTTCACCTTCAAAAGTAAAGAAAAACAAAAACCACGTGGCACGTGGTTCCTGAAAGGGACGGCGCCGGGGGCTGAAAAATTGCCAGTTTGGAGTCCCTGCTTTTATTTGACATTAAGTGCTTAGTGCATATTTTTATGACTTGTACTTCTTCAGTTATAATTATTTATATATCTTAAGTTTAAGTTTTTATATCTTTTAAAAGCGATCGATGACCCCCCTTTTTTATTGGTAATTTGGTTGCGCGCTAACTTAAATATTGTGTATACAAAAAAAATAGATTTTTCTGCCCGAAAATCGCAGTTTTACGACGTAAATACTGGAAATTCAATATTTGGCCCTGAAAACCTAATAAAAATTGTTTTTTTCCAAAATTTTCTGTCAAGCCTTTTAGATCCTTATCTTATCTGACATAAACATATTTTTTCAAAATTTTTCAGAGATTCATTACATAGTTATAGATTTTTTCATGTTTTACCTCGATTTATCAAAAAATCACTAATAATAAATTATTTTGACGCCAGATATTGTTTTTTGGGACCATTCGGTATAGGTTAAGCCCAAGGTTGGGCCCTCTAACCTCAAAATCAAAGATTTTGGGCCTGGAACCCTAAAGGGTTTTTTTTCGTCCCGGATTTAAAACTTGGATTTCTCATAAACTGTTTGGTTTAGAGAGTTGCGGTTTTCAGTTTATTAATTGGCAGACAAAAAGGTGACGGTTAAGCTGCTTTTCAGTGTTTTTCAGGACCTGAAATTTTTCGCGCCTGAAACTGACTTAGCATTACAGCCCTTATAAAGCCCAGGTCCCCAGTGAAAATCCGGTCCTGGTACGACCTCCCCTTCCCGAGGTACGGGCTCTTGAAGCTTCGGTTTGACAGTTGCGAAACGTCAAGACGACTCTTTGATACCCTGTGGCGCGGGAACCGGGTGGCGTAGGAACGTGGGATTTTCGGTTTTGGCATCCAGGCGTCAACATCTTTTAGCCTACTTACTTTCAGCAGGATCGGAGCCGAGGAATTTCAGGGCCTGAAAGGTGGCAAATTCGCAAGCCCTGAAATAGCTCATCTGATAGAAGGAAACCCCAGTCTTCTACGACGACAGGAACCGGAGAAAAAGGCTGTCAAACAGAGCGTTTGACAGTTGCATTGTCTCTGACAGCTGTCAAAGACCTGTTTCAATCTTCCATAACATCAGACCCCGACGTCGTAGAGGATCGCGGTTTCAGCCATTGACTCTGGCTTGACCTTTTCTATCTAATTGTATTGAGTTAGGACTCTTTCAGAACCTGAATTTTTCAGGCCTGAAATCTGTTGCACACGACGGACCTCTCCCATAGGTAGACTGTAGTCCAAATCCGAACCAGATCGGACGAGTAGTTCCGGAGATAAACACAAGGCCCCGTTAGGGTTCTAGGGTTATTTTTGAACCCTAAATTTTCAAACCTTTATAACTCCGGAACCCCTCAAGCTAGAAAGCCGATCTTGGTGTCATTGGAAAGGGCTTAGAGGGCTCTGTCGAATGCTTGTATTTTGACTACATAGAGTCTTATTTTATTTTTATCTTATTTTTATTTTATTTTTTATTTTATTTTCGATTTCGGAAATATATTGTTGCAAGTAGACCAGTAATAATATACTGACAGGACTTAATTTAAGACAATTGTATTAACTTGCTCTACATAGAGTAAATTTATTGTACTGTAACTGCGGCCTAGGTGATTTCAGATACACCATATTACTTCTTTATGTGCTTCATTTGATTGGACACTAGACCTTGGTTTTCTTGCGACCTAGTTAAATTTACCTGTTAGTAATAAATTTATTTAAGTTGGACATTGACAGCTTATTTGGCTATATTTACTTTTATAGACTGTGTGGCCCTTTACACCACCCAAAATGAGTGACCGTAAACCAATGACGAAGCCGACTGGTTCGGTAAACACGTTGACCGCGGCTCATACATCGCAAGTGACGCGCGAAGATCCTGCAAAAGCTAAGAAACTAACTCTCAACTTCGCAGACAAAGGTCGAAGCACCCAAAAAGGCGGAGAAGTTGTAGGAAAAGTTTCTCAGAGAGTTGAGGCCCACCGACTCTACGAGTTGGGTAAATCTCAACTTGAATTATCGGGCAACATAAAAAATACAATCAGGGACAACGTTGCCCTTAGTCTCTCCGGCTTGTATGATATCGTACTGTCAATGACAGAGAAGATTAACTTGCTAGAAGAACAGAGCAAGAGCAATGTAGCGGAGGCTAGGGAAAACCAAGAGAAGTTGAAAAGAGAATACGAGACCAAACTCCAGGCTCTAACACCGAAACGAGCTTCACCGGTTTCTCGTAATCTCAAGACAAACGATAATAAAGAAGTCATGCAGGAACTCGGCGCACTGCGCAAGCTGATTGTTCAGGACGTTGTGGAGAACTTGAACCGTACTCCCCAGGCGGCCCTTAATATTAAATTAGAGGACATAAAACGTAATGTCATCGACAACCAAAAACTTATTGTCGAAGCAAAGGGCCAACTTAGGGACATCGAAACTAGTGTGACGACAATGGGCGAAGAAATCAAAAAGACGCCGTCGTATGCAGAAATGGCAGCAATACCTCGTTTGCAAAAGGAAGAAAGCCCCATGCCTAAACAAAAGGAATACGTTAGGCAGCCCCTGCACTCGGTCATAATCACTTCCACAAGTGAAGATAACGTCACTAGCGCGGGGGTTATTGACAGACTGCGGAATGCAATTGATGCCAAAACGAGTGGACTCAGAGTTGAACGTTTGCGTAAGGCTAGAGACCAGAAAGTAGTCCTGGGGTGCAACACCAAAGAAGAGCTGGACAAAATCACGAGCCGCATTAGAGAATCGGATCAGCAACTCAGCGTAGAGGAGGTCAAAAATAAAGACCCTTTGGTGATACTGAAGGACGTTTTAGCCTACAATACTGACAACGATATAATTACGGCGTTGGAAAAGCAGAACCAACATCTGTTGGGAGACATCTCGTCAGAAGAGCAGCGCCTAGTAGTCAAGTACAGACGCAAAACCAGGAACGAGCATACCAACCATGTCGTTATGCAGGTGTCTCCCCGGGTATGGTCAGTGCTCGTAAGTGCAAGAAAAGTACACATTGACTTGCAGAGGATATGGGTGGAAGACCAGTCTCCATTAGTGCAGTGTACGCGGTGCCTAGGTTACGGACACGGCCGAAAATACTGCACCGAGACAGTCGACATCTGTAGCCACTGTGGTGGAACGCATTTTAAAGCTCAGTGCCCGGACTGGTTGGCAAACGTCTCCCCATCGTGCTGCAATTGCATTCATGCGAAGCTGGATAAGGTGAACCACAACGCTCTGGATAACGAATGCCCTATCCGCAAGAAGTGGGATAGACTAGCCAGATACAGTGTGGCGTATTGTTAAGGGCACCCCGGCGACACAAGTTACTACTCATGTTGTTCCGAACCCACGAACCTATAAGGTTATACAGGCTAATCTGAAAAAGAAGAAATTGGCCACCCAGGAGCTCTTAATCGAAGCACAAACACGGAAAGCTGCTTTTGCACTGGTACAAGAACCATACATTGGCTCACAAGAGGAAATGAAACGATATACCGGCACCCGCATAGTTCAAAGAACATACAATAGGACCAAACCAATAAAAGCAGCCATAGTAGTGTTCGACGATTCCCTGGAGATCCTGGAGTTCCCAACTCTCATAACGGAAAATATAGCGCTGGCCGTCTTAAAAACGGACTCTTGGACGCTGGCAGTAGTATCCGTATATTTTGAAGACCAACTTCCTATAGAACCTTACATCGAACAAGTAAAGGATCTTAAAGGAAAAATAGGAGTTTCAATGTTCTTGATGGGAGGGGATGTGAACGCTTGGAGTCCCTGGTGGGGAAGCGCAAAGGAAGATCATAGAGGAGAGATACTGACAGGCACCCTGAACGAACTTGATATGCACATTTTGAACGAAGGGAATATCCCTACCTTCGATACGATCAGAGGCGGCAAACAATTTAGAAGCCATGTGGATGTCACGAGTTGTTCTCATGATCTTCTACATACAATTGAAGACTGGAAGGTAGAAGAAGGAGTCACCAGCTCTGATCACAACGCGATCACCTTTAGCATATCACTGGGTGCGCCGAAGACTGGAAGACCGAGCAAATCCACCAGAAAGTATAATACGCGGAAGGCAAACTGGACCAAGTTCGTAGAAGACCTAAAAGAGAATTTGAAGAAGAAGAACATTGACAAAAAAAATATAGAAAGAATATCATCAAAAGAGGAGCTCGAGAAGGTAGTTCATGAGTACATTCAATGCACAGAGAATGCTAGTGAAGAGAACATACCTAAGGTAAAAAGCAAGGAAAAAATTAACTTACCTTGGTTCACCGAAGAACTGCACCACCTGAAGAAAGAAGTAGCCACGAAGAAACGCCGAATCCGATGCGCAGCTGCCTGTCGAAAAGATGCCGTCATAGAAGAGTACCTGAAAGCAAAAACCATATATGAAGAAAAAGCGTTAGATGCACAAGTATCAAGCTGGAAGGATTTTTGTACAAAACAAGATAGGGAAAGTTTATGGGATGGAATATACCGGGTCATAGGTCAAACATCAAAAAGGTACGAGGACATGCCACTAATGGTTGGAAGTAAGGTAATGAGTCCGGAAGAATCTGTAGCATTCTTAGCGAGCACATTCTTTCCAGCAGACAAAGAGGATGAAGACTCAATACATCACCAAGGAATCAGGAAAAAAGCGAAGGATTCAACCAAGAACATAGGCCAAGAAGACATAAACGATCCTCCTTTTACATTGGTTGAACTCAAAAATGCGGTCAGAAGCTTTAATCCGAAAAAAGCACCCGGCCCAGATGGCTTCACAGCTGATATATGCCAATCCGCAATAGGCGCTAATGAAGAAGTCTTTCTGGCCATACTTAATAAGTGCCTTGAGCTGTCCCATTTTCCGAAACCTTGGAAACAGGCGGCGGTTATAGTGCTTCGCAAGCCTGGGAAGACAGATTATACACAGGCCAAATCGTATCGACCAATCGGGCTTCTGTCTATAATGGGCAAAATATTGGAAAAGGTAATGATAAGGCGGATAAAATGGCACGTTCTTCCAAAAGCCAACCCACGTCAATACGGATTCGTGCCCCAGCGCTCCACGGAAGACTCCCTCTATGATCTGGTACAGCACATAAAACATAACCTGAAAAGGAAACTCATCAACGTAGTGGTATCCCTTGACATAGAGGGGGCTTTCGATAGCGCTTGGTGGCCCGCCGTGCAGTGCAGGTTACAAGAAAAGAGATGCCCGTTGAACTTGCGAAGACTGGTGTGTAGTTACTTCGAAGAGAGATCCGTGAAAGTACGCTACATGGGTCGCGAGCACCTTGAAAACACAACGCAGGGATGTGTCCAGGGGTCAATAGGGGGACCAACCTTCTGGAATCTTCTGTTGGATCCCCTCCTGGATGAACTGGAACAGAAGAATGTTTATTGCCAGGCCTTTGCGGACGATGTGGTTTTGGTCTTCTCCGGAAATGAAGTCTCGAACATCGAAAACACAGCCAATGCTGTTCTGGACCGTGTGTATGAGTGGGGAGTCGAAAATAAATTAAAGTTTGCGCCTCATAAAACCAATGCTATGGTGGTAACCAGAAAAATAAAATTCGACACCCCAAACATACGCATGGGGCCGACTCCTATTGAGCTTGTGGATGAAATGAAGATCCTGGGTTTGATTGTAGATAAAAAGCTTACTTTTAACAGCCACGTTTCATATGTTTGTAAGAAGGCCGTTAATATCTACAAACAGTTGGCTCGAGCAGCAAGGATTTCCTGGGGTCTTAACTCGGAGACGACCAAAACCATATACGTGGCAGTCATAGAGCCGATTGTGCTGTATGCGGCAAGCGTATGGGCAGCGGCGGCTGAGAAAATCATGGTGCAAAACCAGCTGAACACCGTACAGAGAGGCTTTGCCCAAAAGGTGTGTAAAGCGTATCGCACAGTATCTTTGAACGCCGCCCTTGTGTTAGCAGGCTTACTACCATTGGATATTCGGGTACAAGAAAATGCGCAGTTGTATGAAGCGAAACGCGGAAGGCCTATTGAAGAGATTATTGGAGACAGGCGGATCGAAGAAAGAGTCTGCTTTCTGAGAGCCCCACATCCCGTCACCGAAGTCGAGATTGAGTTTGAATGTCTCGAAGACATGCTTCCGGAAACCATGGAAAAGCACCAAGTAACGGGTCCTCAGGTTTTCACGGACGGAAGCAAAATCGAGGGGAAAGTAGGAGCAGCTCTCTCGCTTTGGGTCGACGGAGTCGAGGCAGAAAGTAAAAAGTACAAATTAGAACCATATTGTACAGTGTTCCAAGCCGAGCTCTATGCACTTCACCAGGCCATCCAGCTAGCAAAAAAATACCCGGTTACCAACATTTTCAGTGACTCCAGATCATCGTTAGAGCTCCTAAAAAACCAGAATGTATTTCATCCTTTGGCATTCGAAATAAAGCAAGACATTGCTACATTGCGAAGCCAAAATAAATTGGTAAATCTATTTTGGATTAGAGCTCACGTAGGAGTGACTGGAAATGAAAGAGCGGACGAGTTGGCGAAAGAGGCAGCACTACGACTGAAAACGAAAGCCCACTACGATCGATGCCCAGTCTCATTCGTGAAGAAGAGAATCAGAGAGCATTCGATAACGAAGTGGAATGATCGATACGTCCAGGGAGAGACGGCTGGAATCACAAAAATCTTCCTCCCTGAAGTAGTAACTGCCTACCAGTTGATCAGACGTCTCGGCTTAACGCCAGTTCTGGTGCAAATGTTGACCGGACACGGTGGTTTCGCCGAATACCTGTGCAGGTTTAAGCTGAAAGACGACGCGGGCTGCATCTGCGACAAAGAAAAACAGCAAACTGTGCCACACATCCTATTAGAATGTCCAGTCTTCGAGAAACAAAGGGTAGAACTAGAGCTGAGGATAGAAAATAAGCTGACAAAAGATTCACTAAAAGATATATTAGCGAGCAAGAAGACCATGAGTACTTTTAAAAAATATATATTGGATGTCGCAAAGTATGTTATTAAATCAAACAAAACAAAGTAATATACCTAGCATTAATCAATATAATAAGCACATAAGAACAATAAAATAAAATTAAGTAATAACAAAGATGTATAAGATAATTATGTTAGTTAAGAAAACTTTATAATTATACATATTATGAATATGCATTAATTGTAAAAAATAGTCACATGACTGATATTATAATAAGTAGGTTGTTAAATATTGTTGATAGAAACTAAGGCATGATACCATAAGCTGAATGTAATGTGGTATAAATAGCACAACATTTAATAACAATAACAAATTGTATTAACCATGTAAGTAACAATAAACATAGGTGATCCCTGACAATACGCATTTAAAGGTCGTAGGACTCCCGTACGAAAATCCGGAGCCCTCCTCCTAAAACACACTGATTATGGACTACTTAAAAATATATTCTGGCCGTCGAAGTCCGTGTTTCGCTACACAAAGTCTCTGATCTCCATGTCAGAGGACAGTTGGCAAGACATACAAAAAAAAAAAAAAAAAAAAAAAACCTAACCTAACCTAACCTAACCTAACCTAACCTAACCTAACCTAACCTAACCTAACCTAACCTAACCTAACCTAACCTAACCTAACCTAACCTAACCTAACCTAACCTAACCTAACCTAACCTAACCTAACCTAACCTAACCTAACCTAACCTAACCTAACCTAACCTAACCTAACCTAACCTAACCTAACCTAACCTAACCTAACCTAACCTAACCTAACCTAACCTAACCTAACCTAACCTAACCTAACCTAACCTAACCTAACCTAACCTAACCTAACCTAACCTAACCTAACCTAACCTAACCTAACCTAACCTAACCTAACCTAACCTAACCTAACCTAACCTAACCTAACCTAACCTAACCTAACCTAACCTAACCTAACCTAACCTAACCTAACCTAACCTAACCTAACCTAACCTAACCTAACCTAACCTAACCTAACCTAACCTAACCTAACCTAACCTAACCTAACCTAACCTAACCTAACCTAACCTAACCTAACCTAACCTAACCTAACCTAACCTAACCTAACCTAACCTAACCTAACCTAACCTAACCTAACCTAACCTAACCTAACCTAACCTAACCTAACCTAACCTAACCTAACCTAACCTAACCTAACCTAACCTAACCTAACCTAACCTAACCTAACCTAACCTAACCTAACCTAACCTAACCTAACCTAACCTAACCTAACCTAACCTAACCTAACCTAACCTAACCTAACCTAACCTAACCTAACCTAACCTAACCTAACCTAACCTAACCTAACCTAACCTAACCTAACCTAACCTAACCTAACCTAACCTAACCTAACCTAACCTAACCTAACCTAACCTAACCTAACCTAACCTAACCTAACCTAACCTAACCTAACCTAACCTAACCTAACCTAACCTAACCTAACCTAACCTAACCTAACCTAACCTAACCTAACCTAACCTAACCTAACCTAACCTAACCTAACCTAACCTAACCTAACCTAACCTAACCTAACCTAACCTAACCTAACCTAACCTAACCTAACCTAACCTAACCTAACCTAACCTAACCTAACCTAACCTAACCTAACCTAACCTAACCTAACCTAACCTAACCTAACCTAACCTAACCTAACCTAACCTAACCTAACCTAACCTAACCTAACCTAACCTAACCTAACCTAACCTAACCTAACCTAACCTAACCTAACCTAACCTAACCTAACCTAACCTAACCTAACCTAACCTAACCTAACCTAACCTAACCTAACCTAACCTAACCTAACCTAACCTAACCTAACCTAACCTAACCTAACCTAACCTAACCTAACCTAACCTAACCTAACCTAACCTAACCTAACCTAACCTAACCTAACCTAACCTAACCTAACCTAACCTAACCTAACCTAACCTAACCTAACCTAACCTAACCTAACCTAACCTAACCTAACCTAACCTAACCTAACCTAACCTAACCTAACCTAACCTAACCTAACCTAACCTAACCTAACCTAACCTAACCTAACCTAACCTAACCTAACCTAACCTAACCTAACCTAACCTAACCTAACCTAACCTAACCTAACCTAACCTAACCTAACCTAACCTAACCTAACCTAACCTAACCTAACCTAACCTAACCTAACCTAACCTAACCTAACCTAACCTAACCTAACCTAACCTAACCTAACCTAACCTAACCTAACCTAACCTAACCTAACCTAACCTAACCTAACCTAACCTAACCTAACCTAACCTAACCTAACCTAACCTAACCTAACCTAACCTAACCTAACCTAACCTAACCTAACCTAACCTAACCTAACCTAACCTAACCTAACCTAACCTAACCTAACCTAACCTAACCTAACCTAACCTAACCTAACCTAACCTAACCTAACCTAACCTAACCTAACCTAACCTAACCTAACCTAACCTAACCTAACCTAACCTAACCTAACCTAACCTAACCTAACCTAACCTAACCTAACCTAACCTAACCTAACCTAACCTAACCTAACCTAACCTAACCTAACCTAACCTAACCTAACCTAACCTAACCTAACCTAACCTAACCTAACCTAACCTAACCTAACCTAACCTAACCTAACCTAACCTAACCTAACCTAACCTAACCTAACCTAACCTAACCTAACCTAACCTAACCTAACCTAACCTAACCTAACCTAACCTAACCTAACCTAACCTAACCTAACCTAACCTAACCTAACCTAACCTAACCTAACCTAACCTAACCTAACCTAACCTAACCTAACCTAACCTAACCTAACCTAACCTAACCTAACCTAACCTAACCTAACCTAACCTAACCTAACCTAACCTAACCTAACCTAACCTAACCTAACCTAACCTAACCTAACCTAACCTAACCTAACCTAACCTAACCTAACCTAACCTAACCTAACCTAACCTAACCTAACCTAACCTAACCTAACCTAACCTAACCTAACCTAACCTAACCTAACCTAACCTAACCTAACCTAACCTAACCTAACCTAACCTAACCTAACCTAACCTAACCTAACCTAACCTAACCTAACCTAACCTAACCTAACCTAACCTAACCTAACCTAACCTAACCTAACCTAACCTAACCTAACCTAACCTAACCTAACCTAACCTAACCTAACCTAACCTAACCTAACCTAACCTAACCTAACCTAACCTAACCTAACCTAACCTAACCTAACCTAACCTAACCTAACCTAACCTAACCTAACCTAACCTAACCTAACCTAACCTAACCTAACCTAACCTAACCTAACCTAACCTAACCTAACCTAACCTAACCTAACCTAACCTAACCTAACCTAACCTAACCTAACCTAACCTAACCTAACCTAACCTAACCTAACCTAACCTAACCTAACCTAACCTAACCTAACCTAACCTAACCTAACCTAACCTAACCTAACCTAACCTAACCTAACCTAACCTAACCTAACCTAACCTAACCTAACCTAACCTAACCTAACCTAACCTAACCTAACCTAACCTAACCTAACCTAACCTAACCTAACCTAACCTAACCTAACCTAACCTAACCTAACCTAACCTAACCTAACCTAACCTAACCTAACCTAACCTAACCTAACCTAACCTAACCTAACCTAACCTAACCTAACCTAACCTAACCTAACCTAACCTAACCTAACCTAACCTAACCTAACCTAACCTAACCTAACCTAACCTAACCTAACCTAACCTAACCTAACCTAACCTAACCTAACCTAACCTAACCTAACCTAACCTAACCTAACCTAACCTAACCTAACCTAACCTAACCTAACCTAACCTAACCTAACCTAACCTAACCTAACCTAACCTAACCTAACCTAACCTAACCTAACCTAACCTAACCTAACCTAACCTAACCTAACCTAACCTAACCTAACCTAACCTAACCTAACCTAACCTAACCTAACCTAACCTAACCTAACCTAACCTAACCTAACCTAACCTAACCTAACCTAACCTAACCTAACCTAACCTAACCTAACCTAACCTAACCTAACCTAACCTAACCTAACCTAACCTAACCTAACCTAACCTAACCTAACCTAACCTAACCTAACCTAACCTAACCTAACCTAACCTAACCTAACCTAACCTAACCTAACCTAACCTAACCTAACCTAACCTAACCTAACCTAACCTAACCTAACCTAACCTAACCTAACCTAACCTAACCTAACCTAACCTAACCTAACCTAACCTAACCTAACCTAACCTAACCTAACCTAACCTAACCTAACCTAACCTAACCTAACCTAACCTAACCTAACCTAACCTAACCTAACCTAACCTAACCTAACCTAACCTAACCTAACCTAACCTAACCTAACCTAACCTAACCTAACCTAACCTAACCTAACCTAACCTAACCTAACCTAACCTAACCTAACCTAACCTAACCTAACCTAACCTAACCTAACCTAACCTAACCTAACCTAACCTAACCTAACCTAACCTAACCTAACCTAACCTAACCTAACCTAACCTAACCTAACCTAACCTAACCTAACCTAACCTAACCTAACCTAACCTAACCTAACCTAACCTAACCTAACCTAACCTAACCTAACCTAACCTAACCTAACCTAACCTAACCTAACCTAACCTAACCTAACCTAACCTAACCTAACCTAACCTAACCTAACCTAACCTAACCTAACCTAACCTAACCTAACCTAACCTAACCTAACCTAACCTAACCTAACCTAACCTAACCTAACCTAACCTAACCTAACCTAACCTAACCTAACCTAACCTAACCTAACCTAACCTAACCTAACCTAACCTAACCTAACCTAACCTAACCTAACCTAACCTAACCTAACCTAACCTAACCTAACCTAACCTAACCTAACCTAACCTAACCTAACCTAACCTAACCTAACCTAACCTAACCTAACCTAACCTAACCTAACCTAACCTAACCTAACCTAACCTAACCTAACCTAACCTAACCTAACCTAACCTAACCTAACCTAACCTAACCTAACCTAACCTAACCTAACCTAACCTAACCTAACCTAACCTAACCTAACCTAACCTAACCTAACCTAACCTAACCTAACCTAACCTAACCTAACCTAACCTAACCTAACCTAACCTAACCTAACCTAACCTAACCTAACCTAACCTAACCTAACCTAACCTAACCTAACCTAACCTAACCTAACCTAACCTAACCTAACCTAACCTAACCTAACCTAACCTAACCTAACCTAACCTAACCTAACCTAACCTAACCTAACCTAACCTAACCTAACCTAACCTAACCTAACCTAACCTAACCTAACCTAACCTAACCTAACCTAACCTAACCTAACCTAACCTAACCTAACCTAACCTAACCTAACCTAACCTAACCTAACCTAACCTAACCTAACCTAACCTAACCTAACCTAACCTAACCTAACCTAACCTAACCTAACCTAACCTAACCTAACCTAACCTAACCTAACCTAACCTAACCTAACCTAACCTAACCTAACCTAACCTAACCTAACCTAACCTAACCTAACCTAACCTAACCTAACCTAACCTAACCTAACCTAACCTAACCTAACCTAACCTAACCTAACCTAACCTAACCTAACCTAACCTAACCTAACCTAACCTAACCTAACCTAACCTAACCTAACCTAACCTAACCTAACCTAACCTAACCTAACCTAACCTAACCTAACCTAACCTAACCTAACCTAACCTAACCTAACCTAACCTAACCTAACCTAACCTAACCTAACCTAACCTAACCTAACCTAACCTAACCTAACCTAACCTAACCTAACCTAACCTAACCTAACCTAACCTAACCTAACCTAACCTAACCTAACCTAACCTAACCTAACCTAACCTAACCTAACCTAACCTAACCTAACCTAACCTAACCTAACCTAACCTAACCTAACCTAACCTAACCTAACCTAACCTAACCTAACCTAACCTAACCTAACCTAACCTAACCTAACCTAACCTAACCTAACCTAACCTAACCTAACCTAACCTAACCTAACCTAACCTAACCTAACCTAACCTAACCTAACCTAACCTAACCTAACCTAACCTAACCTAACCTAACCTAACCTAACCTAACCTAACCTAACCTAACCTAACCTAACCTAACCTAACCTAACCTAACCTAACCTAACCTAACCTAACCTAACCTAACCTAACCTAACCTAACCTAACCTAACCTAACCTAACCTAACCTAACCTAACCTAACCTAACCTAACCTAACCTAACCTAACCTAACCTAACCTAACCTAACCTAACCTAACCTAACCTAACCTAACCTAACCTAACCTAACCTAACCTAACCTAACCTAACCTAACCTAACCTAACCTAACCTAACCTAACCTAACCTAACCTAACCTAACCTAACCTAACCTAACCTAACCTAACCTAACCTAACCTAACCTAACCTAACCTAACCTAACCTAACCTAACCTAACCTAACCTAACCTAACCTAACCTAACCTAACCTAACCTAACCTAACCTAACCTAACCTAACCTAACCTAACCTAACCTAACCTAACCTAACCTAACCTAACCTAACCTAACCTAACCTAACCTAACCTAACCTAACCTAACCTAACCTAACCTAACCTAACCTAACCTAACCTAACCTAACCTAACCTAACCTAACCTAACCTAACCTAACCTAACCTAACCTAACCTAACCTAACCTAACCTAACCTAACCTAACCTAACCTAACCTAACCTAACCTAACCTAACCTAACCTAACCTAACCTAACCTAACCTAACCTAACCTAACCTAACCTAACCTAACCTAACCTAACCTAACCTAACCTAACCTAACCTAACCTAACCTAACCTAACCTAACCTAACCTAACCTAACCTAACCTAACCTAACCTAACCTAACCTAACCTAACCTAACCTAACCTAACCTAACCTAACCTAACCTAACCTAACCTAACCTAACCTAACCTAACCTAACCTAACCTAACCTAACCTAACCTAACCTAACCTAACCTAACCTAACCTAACCTAACCTAACCTAACCTAACCTAACCTAACCTAACCTAACCTAACCTAACCTAACCTAACCTAACCTAACCTAACCTAACCTAACCTAACCTAACCTAACCTAACCTAACCTAACCTAACCTAACCTAACCTAACCTAACCTAACCTAACCTAACCTAACCTAACCTAACCTAACCATCTTAGAATGCCCAATGCTGACCACAGAGAACGTAGCGGTAGCGATAGTTAAAACCGATGTATGGACCGCAGCCATTGCTTCAATATATTTTGAAGACCAACAGCCACTTGAACCGTACATTGAACAAATAAAACAACTGAAAGAATTGCTTGACACTCCGATGTTCCTGTTGGGGGGTGATGTGAACTCCTGGAGCTCCTGGTGGGGTAGTGTGCGTGAAGACCATAGAGGAGAGATTCTAGTTGGAACACTGAATGAAATGGGCATGCATATACTGAATGAGGGAGAAATACCAACGTTTTGTACAGTTAGGGGCGGTAAAGAATTCAAAAGCCATGTAGACATCACAACTTGTAGTTATGAACTGCTATATGCTGTAGAAAACTGGAAAGTCGATGAAGGATTTACCTCCTCTGATCATAACGCGCTGACATTCAGTATAGCACTAAAAAAGCCTAAATCAGAAATACCACGCCAATCCACTAGAAAATACAATACTCGCAAAGCAAAATGGTCCGAATTCACTACAGTCTTAAAAACGAATCTCCACGAGCACAGCATAAATATAGAAACCATTCAGGCAATTACACACAAAAAGGAGCTTGAAACTATGATCCAAAAATATATTGACTGCGTAGAGAACACGAGTAAAGACACAATACCTGAAATAAAAAGGAAACAAAAATTAAACTTACCATGGTGGACTGAAGAGTTGCAAAATATGAAGAAAGAAGTAGCCACGAAGAAAAGAAGAATACGCTGTGCTGCACCACGCCGGAAACAGTCTGTAGTGGATGAGTACCTGGAAGCAAAAAACAGATATGAAGAGAAAGCAACAGAAGCACAAATATTCAGTTGGAAAGAATTTTGTACAAAGCAAGACAGGGAAAGTTTATGGGATGGGATATACCGGGTAATAGGGAGAACGATGAAGCGTTATGAAGATATGCCTCTTATCAAAGACGGGAAAGTTATGAGCCCGGAAGAATCTGTGGAGTTCTTAACGGACACATTTTTCCCAGAAGATAGTAAAGGCGATGATGACCTCGGACATAAGTGCATAAGGATAAAAGCTAGAGATTCAGTTCAGAATATAGACCCAAAAGATTCAAAAGACCCTCCGTTCACTATGGCTGAACTTAAATACGCCGTCCGGAGTTTTAACCCTAAAAAGGCCCCAGGTCCAGATGGGTTCACGGCCGATATTTGCCAGGCTGCCATCAGTACAGCGGAGGAAGAATTCTTGAGTTTGATGAACAAATGTCTGGAGCTTGCGCATTTTCCTGGTCCCTGGAAAGAAGCAACTGTCATTGTGCTACGGAAACCTGGAAAGTCTGACTACACACAGGCAAAATCATATAGACCCATCGGCTTACTTTCCATCATGGGAAAAATACTTGAAAAGATTATGATCAGGAGAATCAAGTGGCATGTACTTCCGCAAGCCAACCCCAGGCAATACGGCTTCGTGCCGCAGCGCTCTACAGAGGACTCCCTGTATGATCTGTTACAACATATAAAGGGAAATCTCGGAAAAAAGTTGATTAATGTCGTAGTATCTTTGGACATACAGGGGGCCTTTGATAGCGCGTGGTGGCCTGCCGTGCAGTGTCGGCTTCAGGAAAAATCATGTCCAATAAATCTTAGAAGGTTGGTTAGCAGCTACTTCGAGAACCGCAAAGTAAAGGTACAGTATATGGGACGAGTATTTACCAAACATACATCAAAGGGTTGTGTACAGGGGTCAATTGGGGGACCAACATTCTGGAACCTGCTTCTGGATCCCCTTCTGGATGACCTGGAGAGGCTGGGAACGTACTGTCAGGCCTTTGCGGATGACGTGGTGCTGGTCTTCTCCGGATCCAACATTACAGCGATTGAACACGAAGCCAAAAATGCGCTGGACTATGTGTTTGCGTGGGGAATTCAAAATAAACTTCAGTTTGCCCCTCACAAAACGAACGCAATGGTTATCACTAAAAAACTTAAATTTGATGCCCCGAATATACACATGGGACCAGTTTCGATTGCGCTCGTGGATGAAATTAAGTTATTGGGCCTCATAATAGACAAAAAACTTACCTTTAATAACCACGTCACACACGTTTGTAGAAAAGCTCTGAGCATCTACAAACAGCTCGCAAGAGCTGCAAGAATTTCATGGGGCTTGAATCCGGAGACGATTAGGACTATCTATGTGGCAGTAATAGAGCCCATAATAATGTACGCATCAAGCGCATGGGCAACAGAAGCAGATAAAATAACAACACAAAACCAATTGAATGTAGTACAGAGAGGATTTGCCCAAAAGATTTGTAAATCATACCGCACCGTTTCCCTCCATGCTGCCCTTATATTGTCAGGCCTGCTGCCGTTGGACTTGCGAGTTCGCGAGTCGGCTTTATTGTACGAGGCTAAGAGAGGTAGACCCTTACACCAGTTATTTAAAGAAGGCCGTATAGAGAAAAGAGTAAGCTTTAAAGAAGCCGTGCACCCAGCCAAGGAAGTTGAAATAGAGTTTCAATGCCTTGAAAATATGTTACCGGAGACCATGAATAAATATAAACTGGAAGGACCACAAATATTCACGGACGGAAGCAAAATAGAAGGCAAAGTTGGAGCGGCTCTGTCTCTTTGGGAACACGGCAAAGAAGTTGCTAAACGAAAGTACAAACTGGAACCATTCTGCTCTGTCTTCCAGGCTGAGCTATATGCACTGTCTCAAGCCATCCTCATAGCTAAAAAGCACCCAGTTATTAATATTTTTAGTGACTCTAGATCGTCTTTGGAACTGCTTAAGAAACAGAGTAATTGTAACCCATTAGCATTTGCTATCAGAAGAGATATGGCGGAGCTTCAGGAGGAAAATAAGCAGGTTAATCTCTTCTGGATTAGAGCTCACGTGGGCGTAGATGGAAATGAGCGTGCAGATCAGCTAGCGAAAGAGGCAGCACTGCACTCCAAGACAAGGGCCCACTATGATCTATGCCCAGTGTCGTTTGTGAAGAACAAAATTAGGCATGATACGATCTTAAAGTGGAACCATCGCTACACTCAGGGCGATACTGCAGCGATAACTAAGATATTTTTCCCCGAGGCAGTGACGGCTTTCCGTCTGATCAAGAAACTTGCTTTAACTCCAATATTGGTGCAGGCCCTCACAGGTCATGGAGGATTTGCGGAATACTTGTATAGATTCAAGTTGAAGGCTGACCCAGGATGTATATGCGATCAAAGTAGTCCACAAACAGTGCCACACATTTTGTTTGACTGTCCATTATTTGACAGACAGAGAATAGATCTAGAAATAGTAACAAAGGAGAAGATAACGATACAAACCATAAGAGACTTGCTCATAAATAAAAAGACTAGAGATCAAACTAAGAGATATATAACATACGTAACAGAGTATATAATAAAAACAAACAAGACAAAATAGAAAATGTATACATAACATGTATTGAATACATACAACTGTGTATAATTAGTATAAATAAGTAATAAAAAAAAAAAAAAATATTGCATGAAATAAGTTGTAGAATTTATATAATTGTATATAAGATAACTACAACTGAAAACAATTGTAAGAGATTAAGAAATAAGGTGTCCTATGTTTTACTAAACCAACCCTTTCCCCTGCCCACATGCATGAATACTTGCAGGACTCCCGTACGAAAACCCGGAGCCCTCCTGAGTCCATAAACAGATTAAGGACTAGTAAAAAATATATGTTTCTGGTCGTCGAAGTCCATGTTTGCTAGAAAAAGTCTCTGACCACCATGTCAGAGGAAAAGACAGCATACATACAAAAAAAAAAAAAAAAAAAAAAAACCTAACCTAACCTAACCTAACCTAACCTAACCTAACCTAACCTAACCTAACCTAACCTAACCTAACCTAACCTAACCTAACCTAACCTAACCTAACCTAACCTAACCTAACCTAACCTAACCTAACCTAACCTAACCTAACCTAACCTAACCTAACCTAACCTAACCTAACCTAACCTAACCTAACCTAACCTAACCTAACCTAACCTAACCTAACCTAACCTAACCTAACCTAACCTAACCTAACCTAACCTAACCTAACCTAACCTAACCTAACCTAACCTAACCTAACCTAACCTAACCTAACCTAACCTAACCTAACCTAACCTAACCTAACCTAACCTAACCTAACCTAACCTAACCTAACCTAACCTAACCTAACCTAACCTAACCTAACCTAACCTAACCTAACCTAACCTAACCTAACCTAACCTAACCTAACCTAACCTAACCTAACCTAACCTAACCTAACCTAACCTAACCTAACCTAACCTAACCTAACCTAACCTAACCTAACCTAACCTAACCTAACCTAACCTAACCTAACCTAACCTAACCTAACCTAACCTAACCTAACCTAACCTAACCTAACCTAACCTAACCTAACCTAACCTAACCTAACCTAACCTAACCTAACCTAACCTAACCTAACCTAACCTAACCTAACCTAACCTAACCTAACCTAACCTAACCTAACCTAACCTAACCTAACCTAACCTAACCTAACCTAACCTAACCTAACCTAACCTAACCTAACCTAACCTAACCTAACCTAACCTAACCTAACCTAACCTAACCTAACCTAACCTAACCTAACCTAACCTAACCTAACCTAACCTAACCTAACCTAACCTAACCTAACCTAACCTAACCTAACCTAACCTAACCTAACCTAACCTAACCTAACCTAACCTAACCTAACCTAACCTAACCTAACCTAACCTAACCTAACCTAACCTAACCTAACCTAACCTAACCTAACCTAACCTAACCTAACCTAACCTAACCTAACCTAACCTAACCTAACCTAACCTAACCTAACCTAACCTAACCTAACCTAACCTAACCTAACCTAACCTAACCTAACCTAACCTAACCTAACCTAACCTAACCTAACCTAACCTAACCTAACCTAACCTAACCTAACCTAACCTAACCTAACCTAACCTAACCTAACCTAACCTAACCTAACCTAACCTAACCTAACCTAACCTAACCTAACCTAACCTAACCTAACCTAACCTAACCTAACCTAACCTAACCTAACCTAACCTAACCTAACCTAACCTAACCTAACCTAACCTAACCCAGTTGCGCTCTGTCCGCCGCCCTAGCCGCATCTAAAACCACGCTGTTCCTCAGCAAAAAATTGAAAATAAATAGTTTTTGTGCGCGTATCGCGACATATCTAGTGTCATTTTGTGCGCATACGTGTCCCGCACACGGTTGTGAAAGTGTTACAACCGGCGATCATTGCGGTGAAAAGTTATTGGTGAAAAACCTCATTTTTAGAGGTTAAGTGCTGTGTACAAAAAAACAAAAGTGCGTGCGCTGCTCGATTTTGACCAGTGACCCCCAGTTTTTAAACGGGTGGCAGGTGGGCCCCAATCCTCAGCAACTTTTGGGCTCTTCAAATCCAGCCGGACCCCGCGCCCTTGAAAGATATTCGAGGGCAAAGCGAAAAGACACGTGGTTTTTTGACCACGCGATTCCTGAAAGAGTGAAGACAGACAGCTGATTTTCGGAAGTGTTTAACCCTGCTCTCAATCAAGACTTTTGGCGCCATTTCCAGATTTTTTGGACCTTCAGGTGCCCAGTTATTATTATTTAAACTTTTAAACTTTAGGCCTAATTATCTCAAAATTTAAAGCGACAACCTATATTTTTTATCTCATAGCCCTTTGCGCGCTAGTCTAGTTAAGCTGTAAAAAAAAAAAACAGATTTTTTCATTGCATATCCTGTAAGTAACAGCCGAATTGGCAAAGAATTTGAAAACAGCCTGAAAGTGTATAGAAAAACTGAAATTTTTCAAGGTTTTTATTTTTATTCTGTGGAGTAGTGATTATGTAAAATTTAACGATTTTTTAAAGATTTTTGACTCTTTGGTTCTGGAGATATTGATTTTTTACTGTTTTTTACTTATAACTTTAGAATTGACTGAAAATTCAAATTTTTTTTCACCGGACATCTTTATTCTAGGTGATTTAGAACTGATTAAGCCCAAAGTTGGACGGGATAACTCAATAACTGCGGATTTCTTTCTGAATCCGCCATTTTGGATATTAATTTATATTATTCAAAATTCAATAGCTCTAGACCTATTATAGTTAGAGAATCGTAGTTTTCTGCATACCTGTTGGAAGGTAAAGATCTTTCAGGATTTCTACTTTTCAAGTAATTTAGACACCTGAAAAGTTTTCTCCCTGAAACCTCCTGAAATCCTAAGTCCAGGTTGAGCCGAGCAGCTCATTGAAAACCCCGTCTCAATCGGACATCAGGGAACGGAGTTACAGGTTCCCAAAGTCACCATCTGACAGCTCGACGGCCATCTTGGATTTCTGAAATCTAAGATTATTCGGGAACCATAAGGCCTAGTAACACGAGATTCCGGTTCTGGAATTCTGGGTGCCTTATCTACAATTCCTGTGACTTTCAGGCTTTTCAGGGCTGAAAAATTTTCAGGACAAAATTACAGCGGTTATCGACAGCCACGGTAACGCCCTTTACAGTGGAGAAAGCCGCATCTTCCTACGACATCGGATTCATCAGATATTGGCCCTCAAACACAACGTTTGACAGTTCCGGCGGCCATCTTGTTTTTGTTTACACCCTCATAACTTTTGAGCCCGAGGTCGTGGAGAGCTGCGGTTTTGACTGGAGTTCATCGCTAGACGTTTTGCGGGGTATCAAACCAATTTCAGCGGTTTTCAGGACTTGAAATTTTCAGGTCCTGAAAAGCCATTCGTCAGGTGGGCCTTGACTGGTGCTGAGCTTTAGTCAATTTCCCACGAAAATCGGACCACTGGTTCGGGAGTTATCCCCAGTATTAACTTTGGCGGCCATCTTGGATTCAAAATCAGAAATTTTCAATCACAGATAACTCCTGAATTACTGGTCCCAGAACACCGTTCTTGGTGTCATTTTAAGGGGCTCAGTAAGCACCATCTTCTTAATGTAAATATTTTGCTCTACATAGAGATTTTCAATGTTTTGACCATATCTTACGTATTTTAAAAGATAGAAAAATAATTCTCTCTTGACAGTGTTACACATTTGTAAGACAATATATTTCACTAGTTAAAATAAATAAATCTGTTATTATAAGACAAATTACTCTACATAGAGCTACAAAATTTATATATTATAATTATAAGATTCAGAGTCTGGGACTCGTCATATTAACAAAAATTTCCGAAATTATTTTATTGAAATAGACTTGCAAGTCTTAAACTTATTTTCTCTTTTTTGTCAAAACACTACTCTATCTTCTTCTTTACACCCTTTTATTATTATTTCATTTTACTTCGGACCGTGAATTATTTTTACAAACCTGATAATGAGTGCTCACGGTTCTAAAACTGACTCCGCTACTGGTACAGCGCAAGGAAACGTAGTGACAGTGCAATCTGCCGGGGTGCTTATAGCGCCAAAAAGAAAAATCACATTAAAAGATTCCTCTCCTTCAAAGCCACTCACGACGGCTGTCGAAAATAAAAGCGGCAAAAATACACCTACTACCAACTTGACTGGCATACCAGCCAAAGCCAGCACACTGTATAAAGAAGCAATAACCCTGTTGGATCAATCCGGTAACATAAAAAACACGATCAAAGTAGGTGTGTTGAAAAAACTTGAGGGTATTTACGAATTAGTACTTCGATTGGCAGAATCAAGAGACACACTCCAGCGGAGTCTCGAAAAGACTAGAGTCGACCATACTGAGGCGCTCTTAAAATTGCAACGGGAGTGCACTTCTAAGCCCTCAAGCGCAGAGATGACTCAATCAATTGATCCAGTCAAAAATGAAAGATTGAACCAACTGTTAGAAAAGCTAGACGAACACTTAAAGGCCGTGGAAGATTGTAGTGAACAAAATAAAATCCTAACGGAAAAGCTGAAGGAGGACATACAAGTACGACAGGAAACAAATTCAACTCCACGACTCTACAGCGCAGGAACGGGACCATCCTTCGCAGAGATCACAGCCGCTACACAAATCTCAAAAGGACCTGTCCAAAAGCCTTTGCATTCTATGGTCATAACATCAAGGAATGAAAAGGATACGAGTCAAGAGGTCATAACCAAAATCAGAGATGCGTTCGACGCGAAGAGAGAAGGCATTAGAGTAGAGCGTTTTCGAAAAGCCAAAGATCAAAAAGTTATTGTCGGCTTTAATACAAAAGAGGATCTAGAGCGCGTTAAAAATAGAATTCAAACTGCTGGAAACCTACAAATGGAAGAAGTCCGTAACAAAGACCCACTGATAATTTTAAAAGATGTCCTGTCTTACAATTCCGATGATGACATACTACAGGGCTTACAAAAACAGAACACCCATCTCTTCGGTGACATCCCAACAGACGACATGCGTATTAAATTCAAATACCGTCGTAAGACAAGGAACGAGCATACCAACCATGTCGTTCTGCAGGTGTCCCCATTGGTCTGGCAGAGGGCGACAAGTGTGGGCAAGCTCCATATCGATCTCCAGCGTGTCACAGTGATGGATCAGTCACCTCTGGTGCAGTGTTCGCTCTGCCTTGGGTATGGACACGGCAGAAAATATTGCACAACGACAGAACCCCTGTGCAGCCACTGTGGCGATCCGCACATGAGGAGCGAGTGTCCAGCAGTAACATTAGGAGAGCCACCAAGCTGCCGAAATTGCAAACTGGCAAAGCGCGACGATGTGGAGCATAATGCGTTCGACGCCAGCTGTCCTCTCAGGAGGAGATGGGAAAGTTTAGCGAGATCCAGCGTTGCCTATTGCTAAGGGCGACCACGGAGATCCAACGACCCAAACAAAATCGCATGGCTACCAAGTCCTGCAAGCAAACCTCCAGCGCAAGAAGCTAGCCACAATAGAGCTCATCCAAGAGGGTACCAAAAGAAAGTCTACCTTTGCATTGGTACAAGAGCCGTACACTGGCAACACCGGGGAGCTCAAATCGCAAAGGGGCATAAGAGTTACTCAAAAAACCAACAACAGGATAGGACCGGTAAAGGCGGCCATAGTTGTCTTTGACAACGACATCACCGTCATAGAAGATCCGTTAAATACCACTGAAAACATAGCTGTTGCTAATTTAAAATGTGACAAATGGAGCGTGACGGTCGTGTCGGTGTATTTTGAGGACACAAAGCCGTTAGAGCCTTACCTCGAAAAATTAAAGGAAATACTTACCCAACACGCGGGCAAGAAACTATTAATTGGTGGTGACTTCAACGCCTGGAGCCCCTGGTGGGGCAGTGTATCCGAAAACCAACGTGGAGAGGATCTTGCAGGGGTAATAGAGGAAATGAACTTGCATGTGTTAAACGTGGGCAATGTGCCCACGTTTGACACAGTCAGGGGCGGAAAACTCTACCAAAGTCATGTGGACATCACCTTGGGGGACGACACCATGCTAGGACTGGTTCAGGACTGGGAAGTGAATAAAGGTGTCACGAGCTCCGACCACAACACGATACTTTTTAAAATTCAATTAGGCAAACATTCGAATTCACGGCTTACTGGCACAACTCGTAAGTACAATACAAAAAAAGTAAACTGGGAAGACTTTAAAACCGATTTAAAAAAGAGACTACTAGAATCAAATTTAAATAAAGAAGTTATTAGGAATATCTCTCAAATACAAAATTTGGACAAAGCAGTAAATAAATATGTTAGTGTTGTGGAAGGAACTTGTGACGCTGTGATTCCCAAAATAAAACAGGGCACAAAGTCAGACTTGCCGTGGTGGAGTGAGGAGTTGGAAAATCTCAAAGCCTCGTTGATGACACTCAAACGCCGAATATCCCGCGCTGCACCTCGTAGGCGCAACCACGTAATTGACGAGTACCTGAAACAAAAAGAATGCTATGAGAATGCTGCGATGCAAGCTCAGACCAGGAGCTGGAAAGAGTTCTGCACCAAGCAAGACCGAGAGAGCCTATGGGATGGCATATATAGGGTCATTGGAAGAACAGCGCGTAGATATGAAGACCAACCCCTTGTAAAAGACGGTAAAGTACTAAGCCCAGTGGAATCCGCGGAAATGCTGGTTTCAACCTTCTTTCAGGAAGACAAAGTAGACGAAGACAACCCGGAACATACAATTATAAGGTTTAAGGCAGAGCAAGAGGAATTTGAGGAATCAGACGCGAAGGACCCAGTTTTTACGATATGCGAGCTAAGGAAAGCCATGTACAGCTTCAACCCCAAAAAAGCGCCTGGCGCTGATGGTTTCACTGCAGATATTTGTATAAGGGCCATTGAAACTGACGAAGATCTTTTCCTGCAGATTGTGAACAAATGCTTGGACCTGGCGTATTTCCCGGATATATGGAAGAGAGCAGCGGTCGTGGTCCTGCGTAAGCCTGGTAAACCAGACTATACACATCCGAAAGCATATAGGCCAATAGGACTCCTTTCTATCATGGGGAAGATCTTGGAAAAGATGCTTATAGGTAGGATAAGATGGCACATATTGCCAAAATCAAACCAGAGGCAATACGGCTTTGTGCCGCAGCGCAGTACGGAGGACGCCCTCTACGATTTTATGAGTCACATTCTGATGAATGTAAAGAACAAGATGGTGAACATCGTGGTCTCACTCGATATAGAGGGTGCATTTGACTGCGCGTGGTGGCCTGCCATCAAATGCCGCCTCAGAGAAAAGAAATGTCCGGTCAATCTCCGACGCCTGGTGCATAATTACTTTAAGGACAGGAGGGTCAGTTTAAAGTATTCCGGTGTTGAAGTTTCGAGAGAAACTACCAAAGGGTGCGTACAGGGTTCAATTGGCGGGCCCACATTCTGGAACGTTCTTCTCGACCCACTTCTGGACACTATCGCAGAACAAGGCATATACATTCAAGCCTTTGCGGATGATATTGTGCTGGTCTTCTCCGGTCACTCGATTCCTGACCTGCAACTGCAAGCCGAAAACATCCTAAACCAGGTGAATGACTGGGGCATAAGAAACAAACTAAGATTTGCACCACAAAAAACTAACGTCATGGTTGTGACTAAGAAACTAAAATACAGTGCACCAGTCATTCGCATGGGGGATGTAACAATTCGGGTTGTGGATGAAATAAAACTACTGGGTCTAACTGTTGACAAAAAACTCACATTTAATAGTCATGTGGATCAAGTTTGTAGGAAGGCTGCAAATGTCTACAAACAGCTAGCACGAGCAGCAAAGATAGACTGGGGACTCAGCCCGGAGGTGACCAGAACAATATATGTTGCGGTGGTAGAGCCAATCGTTCTGTATGCAGCAAGTGTATGGGCGGATGCCGCACAAAAACTCACTATTCAAAAGAAACTCTTGTCTATACAGAGAGGGTTTGCGCAAAAAATATCAAAAGCATACAGAACGGTCTCTACCAACGCGGCACTCATCCTAACAGGACTTATCCCTCTGGACCTTAGAGTTCAGGAGGCTAAACAACTCTATGAATCAAAACGAGGAAGGCCATTGCCGGGTCTGATTGGAGACCGCCAAGTAGAACGAAAAGTGAGCGCCCTGAACGCAACCCATCCAGCGAAAGAAGTCGTACACCCCTTCAAATGTATAGAAAACTTGCTTCCGGAAACAATTGCAGAAATGCAAATAAACGGAATTCAAATCTTTACAGACGGGAGCAAGATAGAAGGTAAGGTGGGTGCGGCTTTATCATGCTGGCGTGACGGTGTTGAAATTTTGACCAAAAAACTCAAACTTGAGCCCTTCTGCACGGTGTTCCAGGCCGAAATGTTGGCATTGCTAGAATCAACATCGCAAATACTGAAGATGGAAGATGATGAATTCAATATTTTAAGTGACTCGAGATCGGCACTGGAGCTCCTGCAGAGGGATTCCTTCCACCCCATGGCTTTCGAAGTGAGTAGAAATATAGCCAAAATTACCAATCAAGGCAAAAAACTTCAACTTTTTTGGATAAGAGCCCACGCCGGGACACAAGGAAACGAGAGAGCTGACGAGCTCGCAAAAGAAGCAGCTCTAAAACTAAAAATAAAAGCCCACTACAGTGACTGCCCCGTTTCATTCGTGAAGATGAGCCTCCGGGAGGCAACTGTTCGCGATTGGAATGAGAGATACAAAAAGGCTGAAACCGCGGCCACTACCAAGGTCTTTTTCCCCGATGCCATCGCAGCGTATAAAGAAATCAAAAAATTACCACTGACACCTAGACTTGTCCAAGTTTTAACTGGTCACGGAGGGTTTGCAGATTACTTATATCGTTTCAAATGTAAAGACAAACCAGATTGCATCTGCGACCCTGACGTGCCAGAAACAGCAATTCACGTTTTGACAGAATGCCCACAATTTGGCAAAAAAAGATATGATCTAGAGCAAAAATTAGGCATAGATATTAACAGAAATTCTTTGCACTGGTTACTAAATAATGTAGAGAGCAAGAAATTATTTATAAAATTCTGTTCTGAGGTAACAGCTATTGTTATAA